>QVRM01001580.1:0-103563 GCA_003439945.1 Dermanyssus gallinae | reverse complement strand
TCTAAAGTATTTGGCGTGAACGCTAATAAAGAACTTTATTTTGGCGAATTCTCTTCTAAGCGACCATGTCGCATCTTCTGACCGGCCATGCATATTCTTCAGATTGAGCAGAATTTTATCACGAACACGACGGTGTGCTTAGTTTCTGTCTAGGAAGACTGGTTGTCTCGCACAGCACATTTTGTGCTCCTATGTCGGGCAAAAACACCAGTGTCACAAATTGTAGTAATTTCACTGTAACTCCGAAACAAAACTTCTCAGAGCACATGTACCATTGGAAAAAATACTCGTTTTAACGAGCTCTACAATTTTATGTATCGCTATAAAATTCTTTCAGTCCCACCCTGTATATATATATATATATAATATATATATATATATATATCTTATATTATATACCGTATACATATATATATATGTAGCACTGTACCTTGTACGCGGATGCGTAGATTAAAGTAACCTCACCTTCGTCACAGCTGGATAGAACTGGTCAGTCATGGCTTCGGTGCATAAGTTGACATCTTTATCACTGAAGATTCCTTTATCCCTCAAAGCTGGCAGGCATTTTTTCCGTTTCAAGAAAATATCACAAGAGGCTCCATTAACTGCTGGTCCAGTTGCGAAAGTCCTTCTACGAGGCACGGTTCAGCAGTAATCCAGTCCCTCTAAAAATACATCAAAAATCAAATAAGGGTCTCGTTCACGTCACTTGACTTATTATGCTGAGCAGCTCGTACTGATGGGATAAAGACATTGCTATATATATATATATATATATATACATATACCGACCACATATTAAATGATCTTAGAGACTCATTAGGTGGAGAGATAGCATACCACAGATTCATGTGTAAGTTCTAAACTTCTTTCTCATAGTCTGCTATCCGTGAATACATTCGTAAGTAAAAGGGCCCTCATTTTCAGTTTTTGCGTCATGTAATGTATTACGTAATTACACATTATGTTCGATCACCTGCGGTAACCAGTAGAATTCTATTGTCACGGTAGCGTTAAGAACGCCAAAGGCAAATCCAAAAAAACGAAATAGGAGGCACTTCTTCAACTACTGTTGTAGGCTACGCTGAAGTCGCAGGTACATTTCAGGACTTGCGCATACAAAAAGTGCAGATAGATCTATACAATGCTACAATAAAGACGGATGAAACTTTCGAAACAGTCAGGCTTAAGACATGGAACTGGACCTCAAGTTGAATCAGGCTTTAGAGGTAATCACAATCGCCTTTGTGAGAAAATCTGCCGATAAGTCTCAAGAGATTATCATCATAAGATTATCAACAAGAAGTGCCTTATATGCATTACGTATGGTCATAAAGTAGCCGCATGCATTAAATAAACGGGAAAACTGTGTGGGCAAACATATTTATTAGCAGAGAGCATAAGTAAAAAGCCCGCTGTGTGATCTGCAGTAATCTATCAGGAGGCTTGCAATGTCCTGTTTTCTATCGTGAGGCAAATTTCGACAATACGACACTCCCAGGCCATTAAGCAAAGGCTGGCAATGCCAATGAAAATTGTCGTCTGCCGTCTAGCTATAACCAAGCTGGCCGGCACCCGAACTTAAGTGAGCCCTCCGTCCGCCTCGTATGAGGATATTAAGCATTGGAGTGAGTCGGCTACACCAGCAATTTTCACGAGGGATGTCAACTCAAAACACCCGCGTGAAAGTCAATGTTACCAAAGAAGAGTTTATTTTACAGTCTCGACAACCGTGACATGACGGTCATGAGGGACAGTACGGCTCAGGTTTTATGGAGTCTCACCTTGATATCGTCGATGTTAGCAATGAGTAAGAAATTGTCTCATCATAAAGCTTGATAACACCACCTACGTATACTCATGAACAGATCATGGCAAGAAGTAGAGATGGACTTGTGCTTCGGCTGAGGAGCTTACCCAGAGAACGCCTCTTTACATGCCGGTCTACTGCATGAGGTTAGGCCTTTGAAAGAGGATTCAAGAGGCATAGCTAGTTATCTAATTTCCTTTAATGATGGTATCAGCGAATCAAATATACATTCTCACTCAGCCGATTTGCGGACAAGTCTTAAGAAAAGTTTGTCAAACATCTGCAAGTTGCACAAGGTTAGGCGCAGCCCAAGCAGAATTAAGTCAACAGGCAGACACCAAACTCCAGACGGCGAATCTGTCACGCATTGGGTTAATGTTTATGAAGACACTTGGGAATCAGCCCTCATACAGTGATGAAGCTAGCAGACGTACTCTTGAGATCAATTGTTGTCTAATCTCTTGGCGTAATGCTTCGATTAACTTTAAAAAAAGACTACTGTTGAATAGACTCTGCTTGCCCATGCTCGCTATGGTCGAGAAGTCTAAGAGATCCCTCTATGACTAAATCGGTGCTGTCGCAATGCGGACACATGCTTGCATGGCGCGTATGCCTTCAAACAGTTTCCGTGTTTAAGCAGTTTCTTCAAGTCTAGGTCGCGTGTAACGATAGCGGGCGGTTGCGGATCTCCGTTTATCGTGAACTAATATACATAGTAAAATGCTCCATACTTCAAATCAGCGCTCTCGGAGGCTGTACGTAGCATTTAGCAGCACTATCAAACAGATACGCATTGTTTATTTTAGAGGAGAATCTGCATAGTAGTCTACTGCATAAGAGTTGTATTCGAGGTCTTTATATGGGCCACCATATCATTTCTGTACGATTGTAATACGTTGGTTGGCAGCTGGTTTGTCTGCAGGTTACTTGTACTTACCCGAAACTTGTGATGAAGTGCCATACCCAAGGCATCTTCGTCATCCGAGTCCTTGAACTCTAGGAAGACACGAAACACGCGAAAAGTCTTCACCTAGATCAGTCGGTGTTGGAGCCGCGTCTAGTCCGGCAAAGGCACAGAGCACCGTGACTGTAGAGCAGACGGTCAACAAGCCAAGGCCGTCTTCATCATTGCAACTCTGTGTCCGAAATACAAGCGACTATTACTCGCTATATGGTATTCGCCACACTACTGTCAAGAACTATAAATCACTCAACACTGTACAATGTGCACGGATCTTTAATTGGTCGCCGATTTAGCCTAGAGCTTCACAGCGATGTTGCGATTGTAATTTGTGATTAATAAAGCACATATCCTTGCCTAACTTGGGCAAAGCTACGGAATCACCGAACCAGTTGTAAGGGCCCTCCAAATACTTTGCTGATGAAAATGCAGATAAACTAGGTACGAACATTGAGAAGCGAGACACTAAGACGAGGTGGGGAAGTCCGTGTGGGTAAAGCCAAACGCTTGTGGCTTTCAAGATAAAGGTGCAACTGTATAATAATAATAATAATAATAATAATAATAATAATAATAATAATAATAATAATAATAATAATAATAATATTAATACCCGTGTGCGTGTGTGCATAGGCGCATCTGTGCCTTTCGGCTTTTGATATGACGAACGCAATCCTTTGAAAACCATCAACGGTACACTTTCAACACTTCAAAGTTACTAGAGCTTCTGTACTTCTATCTAAAAAGAGTATTGGTTAGACATTGCACTCACTTGTTAAACGTCGTCGCAGGGCCGCTCTCAACAGTCAAACGCGAGTGCAGTCTGTAGATTGATAAGGCTATGCAGGCCTTTTGTACCAACGTGTTTTTTTTTAAAAGAAAAAAAATGCTCGACCTGAATATTCACTTTCAAGCGGTCGCTATACAGGTCCGCAATACAGGCACACCGTTGCTGTGTGATTCGCTTCCCCTCCTCTCGAATGCCCTTTAGACGCCACCTCGGTCGATCCCGGCGGAAGCAAGGTGTAAATAAAGAAAGGAAACAACAGAAAAGGCAGACTCGTTGAGAGTCGTCGTTGACGGTTTGCTGATGTTGCCCTAGAGCGTCGTCGTTGTTGCTACTGCTGCCGCTACCGACGTCATTGAGGAAATACACGGCCATTTGGCATTACGCAATTTACGCCCTGCAGGACGATTTTGCCAGTCCAGCACTGGCTCGGTCAACCACCGTATCGGCGTCAGATAGCAACCTTTTCGTCTTGTTGTTCATCATTGCTTTCTCTCACAACACCAGCATTAGCTCTCAGCAAAATGACTTGTTGCAAATTGCGATGCCATTGTATTATTCGACCGCTCGTCGAATGCCAGAAGATGCGCAGATCTGCACACAAAGCTATGTACCGATCACTTTTCACACAAGTTTTCAATTTTCAAGCCATGTCTTTTGGCACGGGTGGCGTCCGTAATTCAGAAATGCATGGCCAGTAAAAAATCGAGGCACCTATCGTTCAAATTGCCGATAATAACGATCGCGATTCAGCAGCAGTAGCTACATAGCGATTTCTACTAGCCCTGCCTGGTTGTCAACCTGACATTGCAACGAAAGACTAGTTAAACATTTTATCCGTCGGAAGCCTTTCAATAGACCATTGATTTTGGTGGCCGCCCGGTAGTTAACTGGTTGTGTTTTGAAGACTTGTTATGAAGGCTTAAAGACAACTGATCGCAGACTTAAAGACAGACTCGTTTGCACATCAAGGCACACACCAAGCTATGAGAAAGCCGCTGATGTTTTGTGCAGAGACTCAGTAATGCTGCGGGTGTCATCCCAAACTGTATATTTTGAGATGTGAAACAATACTGGCCTATTATCGGGAATGGAAACAACTTTCTGTTATGCGACAGTTTATTATATTATAGCACATAGATAACACCAGGCCATTACTGCTGGGTAAAATGACACGTTTAATATCTTCATTTCTACATGTACATTTGCTCACCAAACTAGAGCGCAATTTTCTCTCGCTCGTATATATATATATATATATATATATATTTCATTTTCAGATTTGGAAACGCCTGTATGTCAATCAAGCAGGGCATTGTATATATATATATACGTAAATCATCAGTTCATCATCATCGGGTAGTTTTATTGACATGCTCCTTTACAGGCAATCTGTCACAATTTATGTCAAAGTCATATTTCATTAAAAATACCTATCGTTGGATCACCTGCATCTGTCAAGTGTAATCACAATATTTCATCTTCGTTTCACCGCAAAGTGGATTTGTTAGTAGTAAGAAATGTTCCATGCGGAGTTAGGGGAGCACAATTTTGTACAAACAGAAGATCGATGAAGGGCCACAAGGGATAGGACACATCCATCCCGGCTCAGCGAACAGCTGGCCTGTTATAACATATACACACGCGCACTCTGTTAATCTAATCAACACGCTAACTGCATTATTGGCACCATCGCTCCGTCGAATGCCCACTGGGAAGGGCTAAGAAAATAAGATAATATTGCATTTATCATGCCGTTTCGTTAATGTCACCGGCGAACAGATAGGTAACAACACCTTGTCACCGCCACCAGCCACAAGCATTAGTACTTCCTATGCCTTCATATATGCCCTTATTTTTCTTCTGCTCGTTTGCATTGTAATACATCATTAGTACCATTACTTCTATTAGATTGTGTTATTAAGGTAATTAATTTTAGATCTTACATTGTCTCCAGCAAGATAGGGTAATCGCTATCGTTTTTGCTGTTGTCGTTTGCAGCTACATGAAACGAGACTGCACCGAATTATAGTCGCGTATACGGTCACACAGGAGCGTCATTTAAATGGCTAACTGTTATATGGTATATATACAGGGTCATTCGTATCAAATTGTACTTCTTTCGAGGTTCAGTAGAACTCGGAAAGAAAATCATTTTTCCCAATAGAAGGAGGACGCGGAAACGTCTTGTTTAGAAGAAAGAGTGAAGTTTATATGAGTAGTTATTCTGCCTTTTTCTCCTACATAGTTGTGCGAAATCTACGTTTGCGGGAGAACCAGTCAACGCACGAAGGAACCGAGGACGCTTCACTAGCTTACGTAGCGAAAATCGAATAACCAGATTAAGGAAAGTCATAAAAAGTTAATATGTTACGTTAACGCCTTATCATGAAAAATCGTATTTTTTTTCATTACGACCAAATTTGTACGTCCAAATGACAATTCTCACGAAATAGCAATTTAAATGCCCACAATTTTCGTACCAAAATTATGGTGCTGTGTTACGTAGATGTCAAGTAACTAAGCTTTTTCTACAGACATAGTTGTTATATTTTACGCAATAGCAATTTTAATGCCCACAATTTTCGTACCAAAATGATGGTGCTGTGTTACGTAGATGTCAAGTAACTAAGCTTTTTCTACAGACATAGTTGTTATATTTACGTGCAAGTTTTCACGTTCAGAACCGTAAAATTTTGCCAAGACGTTTTCGCCCCCTCCTTCCGCCAGGAAAAATTATTCTCCGAAAATGCCGAATTCTACCAAACCTCAACATATGTACCTAACTTTCTCATACACCCTATGCAAGTATGCATGCTTTTGCATTCGATATGGCTATTGAAAAAGCTTAGTTACTTGACAACAACGTAACGCAGTACCATCCCTTTGGTACGAAAATAGTGGACATTAAATTTGCTATTGCGTAAGACTGGTCTTTTGCACATACATTTTTGGTCCTAATAGAAATAGACATAACGACATATCGACATTTTATGATTTTCTCATTCTGACTATTCGCTTTTCGCTACGCAAGCTAGTGAAGTGTCTTACGTTGTGCAGAATTTTCCTCCGAATACGCCGCTATACTCGGTTCCTTCTGCGTTAACCGGTTCTCCCGCAAACGTAGATTTTGTACAACTATGTAGAAGCAAATAAGGCTGAATAACGACTCTTATAAATATCATTCTCACCCCAAAACAAAACGTTTCCGCGTCCTCCCTCCATAGGGAAAATTATTTTCTTGCCGAGTTCTATCAAACCTCGAAAGAAGTACATTTTGATACGAATGACCCTGTATATAACGTAGTAGAACATGACTACGCCTATATATTCAAACTTATAGAATATTTTTTCCCGAAAGACGAAAACGCGGGTAACAACAACGCGTAATTTGACAGATTGATGTCCATGTTTGATAGCCCGTTCACATTGCTGGAGTGTCGTTGTGCCAATACATCGCAATTTGCCAGTAGCCACACAATAGTTCGAACACAAGCTGCTCACCACGGCGCGCTTACATATGCCGATTTCTTGATTCACTAGTCAATACATATACATATTTACATTTATTTCCGCTGTCAGGGCAATTGCCAGCGGCAAATTCTTAACGACCTCACCCTCTCTCTAACACGAGAGTTACTTGCTTCTGATTTGGGGCTTTCGAAATAGAAAATCAATTCGCTCTTTCATCTCCTCTCTCATTATCCGGTGGTCTCGTTCCATTTTGAGTTCGTGTTGTGAATTTGCCTCTCAGTCGGTCTCTGTTGCCGTTTCGCCTCACCAACTCGTTCAAACCCGCGTCTGCTGTCGCGCCACTATATGTATTCATATACGTATTGCATGTAAGCAAGGGCCGTACGTCTGAGTGAGTGTACGTGCGTCGGTCTATATATGCATATACATATATATATGCATATATATATATATATATATACACACACACGTTATTTTTACAGTGTTCGCTTGGTCAAAAATAGTATCTCTCAAAAATAGAATCACAACACACGTGACACAAACGTCGCGGCACGCGAGGAGTGAAGAGCTGACGGCAGTATGTTAACATCCGGCATTTATAGTGTCTGCTGGTATATGTCGATTGGTGGGTGGGCGGATATCTTCACGGTCGTATATTAGTTTATTTCGGTATATTTGCGTGTGTGTGCGTCTACCGGTTTTCTGGTGGTCTCTTTCCGTTCGCCAGTTTCTCTCACTAAATTGATGTTGCGGCACTGAGGTTTTGTCGGGGTAACAGAGGTACGGCGAGAGCGTGTCCCTTTCTTCCGCCCCTCCCCAGAGGGTCCAATTGATACGACGACGACAACGACGACGACGACGATGAGGATGATGGTGGCAACATGCCGGTCGGCAGCGACAACAATCGACAACGACGACCCTGCAGCAGTGCGGTGCGAATGAGGAGAGAAAATCGAATGACGAATGAAGAAGCCGATGTCTACGGCCGACGACAGGCTATCCCCGCGTCCAGCAATACGGCATAAATCCATCCATCCATCTATGCATGAATTCGACCGACGATTGATCGATGGATCGATCAATAAATCAATCAGGCAGGCAGGCAGGCAGACAGACAGGCAAACCATTCATTAACGATCACGTCGTTCATCACGACGAAGCGTATGTTTTGTGCTAGTTCGTCCGTTGTCTTAACTGGTTGCAGGCACCTGCACTGGTTGCTGCGGAGCAAACATCAGAGCCTTGGCATGTGTGTCCTCGACAAGATTCTGCGAGTGCAGCGAACGTAGCCAGTGCTGGGTCGATCTGAAGCGATGCACAAACCCCTAAAACATTGCAGGTTAAAAATTAATGTGCATGGTTAGAGTGTCGTAGATGTGAGGGGGGGGAGGGGGCAAAAGAACACTGAGGAGGAAGTGCACCTCACACACACACACCTATTAGACTGTCTATAGCACATTCTTTGGTGACGCTATTTCTCGTAACGTAATTTTGAGAAATTGCAAAATTACAATTATTTAAATAATATTTTTCAGTGTTTAGTCATACAAGCAGTGCTGCTGTATTGTCGTAATTTGTTCTCAAAGCCTACAACGTATAGCATTATAGCGTGCGTACTATTTACGCGCAGACTTGTCTAAATGTTCACTTTTGGAACTCGACAAACCTTTCCATCGTGCCTGTCGGATATACTCGTATTTATATATAAACACATATCATATGCTGACATTTAATGTTATAACGCATATATATATATATATATATATATATTTATATATATACATGCCGACACTTAATGTGGCTTCATATTTTTTTCAGGGACTGTTTATACATATATATATATATATATATATATATATATATATATATATAAATGTTACACTTAACACTTAATGTTATATATATATATATATATATATATATATATATATATAAAATGTATTGCAACTATGTATATATATACGTTGCGTCAGTAGTATAATGGCTAGCATAGTAGATATAATTCGCATACCTGTCCTCCTTGAGGCAGTTAGAGAAGGTGTTGTCTCGCAGTTGATCGGGTAGACATTGACGTAGAGCCTCTCTAGCACGGGCATTATCGCTGAGCCGAAGATTGCAGCGAACGACGCGTTTAAGAAGACGAGAACTCTGCTATTTCGCCAAAGCAATCACCATTTTTCCAAGGATTATCGCCACGTGAGAGAAACTTTAAAGTAACAGATCAATTTACCAGTCAGTAAACTAGTAGAGTGTGCCGTTAAGTATGTTTGATTTACAAATATTAGAAAAAAAAACAAAAATAATAAAATATGAATTTTGATTTTTGTTGCGGGACCTACGATTCTAGCAAAACACAATCTTAAAGTCGCACTTAGAGTAGTCTTTGCCCATACGCAAAATGTCTCGCTGCGTAGTAAATAGTAAGACATTAATAAGTAACCTATGGAAAAATGCCCGAGAAGAAAAGAATGGTGCGCTGCATTCAAAATAGCAAAGATCGGTTATATTTTCTATACTTACCGTTCGTAGGTTTTACAGATGTAAGCAAGGCCAGTGTCATCGAGAAGAATCTTCTGCAGAATAAATGTCGCCACCGTCTTCGAAAGCTCGCTGCCTGTAAACGCCACAAAAATTATGCCTTAAAGATAATGCAATTTCTACACTGTCCTCTCATAGTTCCGTGTTCCCTGACACGTTTCATGGTCACAGTAAGAAAATTAATGTTTTTTAGCATTAACAACAGAAAACGATTTGTGGCAAAATGTACTGCAACGGGTTTCTGTCCTATCACTGTGTATGCCACTACAGAACCCTAGTGTGCTTATTATGTATAGACCTGCACTTGCAGAACAAGCTCGCGTATCTGTTTCGGCTAGTCTAGTGGGAGGCGAACGCTTACCGCTCTCCATGATGCGCAGGCAGAGCCGAATAATTTCGGTCGTCAGCAGGAAGTGGATGACTTCCTGCTCGTCGGTCTTGACGAGGGCGCCGATAACGCCGAGCGACGTAAGTCGAAGGTAGTCGAGCGGACGCGTCTTGGACACCGTATGGAGTAACGGGTAGAGGTAGAGCGGGATGTTGGCCTGTAGGAAGAACAATCGTGTCTCGGGGTGGCGGGCGACGCATTAAAGTAACGCTATCGCGTTGCACACCCGATTCGATTGGTGCGCGTTCAATGAAGGCGGGTTAATCGCCGGATAGATATTGATAATTTCCTGCACGAGGAACCGTACCGAACAAATTCCACAACTTCGGCGCAAGGTCGGGAACCACTTCACGTTTCTTGCTGTGTTCAGTCACAATGGTATAAATGCACTAGAATTACTAATTGTAGACTAAATGCAACTAAATATTGACTAGCGGAGATGGTGTAGTAGAGCCAACACAATCAACAGTTATATAGACGTAATAAATTAAAGTGCTATCAGTGTTACTTGAGCATACCGCATCCCCATTTCTCCCCGAGATAGTGAAGATGTTCATCGGATGTTCTCGGGGTGGCCGAGAATCTCAAGGATCCTCTGTCTAATCAGGGAGATCGTCGACTACACGACGATGATGGCGGAAGAGTAGGGAAAGTGTGACAAACTGGTTCGTAGCCACGCGGGGATTCTGGGGAATCTGGAGAAGCCACGAGGAAGAGGTTCGAGCGATACAACGGTCGAGACGAAGTGCCCAGTGGCAGGGGCCCTAGGTGTCTCGACGCACTCACTCAGGCTGGTTAAACTTGGCATAGTTTTCGGCCACCTGGGCAACCCAAACGGTGGTACGTGAAGAAGGGGAGACGCAGAGAAACAATGAAGACGGACGGAACGGAGACGCCCCTTCCATGGTTTCGAAGTACTGCCAAAGCAAAATCGAGCCGGATGAAGCAAAACGGGTTTACGACTTCACTCGTCACACTAGCTGCTCGTGACGTAGGTGCGTTAACTCTTTAAAAAAAATACCGCATTCACAATAGATGCAACGCATCTATTCACCTAGTCTGCCGTTCCCCATCGTAGCATTTGTAGGTTTTTCCGTGTGTGGTTATTATAGAAACAGAACAAGTCATGCTACCCCATATGACTCTCGCGGCTACCACAACGTACATATCAGAACAGTGCAATGAATGACTTAATTCACAATTCAAATATATTGTAATACAACTGATTTCGAATCACAGTGGTAGCTGCAGCCTTGTTTTTCTGCTCTTTCTTTATATGGCGTTCCGCATTACCTGAGCTCAAGAAGCGAAAGTTCACGGGTGTCGGGGTTGACCAGCTCTGCAATCCACTGGCACACCTTCTCTCAGTCCATTGGAGACATCACTTCTTGTCCGCCGGCTCCCGCACCAACGCCTGGCGGTGGGACTACACCAGGACCGCCACCGATTCCCCCGATACCCTGCAGCAAAATACGTCAACCCGATCAAAACATGTCATGTGACCGTGTAAGTTATATAATGCACTAAATGAGGTTAACGGTTAAGGACGTTCGACCGGAATGGGTACGAACAGCAAGCAACAAGCTAGCAACATTTGGTACATTTGATTACTTCAAAAAATGCGCGAAGGCAAAGCGTAGCAAGCCCATAGTATTATTACCCATCAATACATTGGAGAGCAGCAATAAGCCACATCTGGATTGAGTTATCTATGGTTTTCTGTTCTAGATTCAAGCCTTCTCAATGATTTTTCCAGTAAACTGTCTAACTCTAGATTCAAGCCTTCTCAACGATTTTTCCAGTAAACTGTTTAACTCAATGGTAAAGTTTTCGGGCTGACCCTCAGCTTTACTTTACACACATAAATTGGCTAGCGTCTATTCTGCCATTCACCTTACTTAAATCGAAACAAACAACAAAAACAACTTACAGACGCTTACTAGGTCTGTAAGATGACTATTTTAGATTCGAGCCTTCTCAAAGATTTTTCCAGCAAAACTGTCTAACTCGATAGTGGTGGTCTAAATGTATTAGTCGCTTGCTTAGAGTGTCGAGATGAAAAGCTCAGTTGAATTAAAGTCTGATTGAAGGGCTGTTTGTCTGCCTATTTGCTATTCGTGCTGCTAATATTCGTTCAGTGAATGTTAGCTTTGAGGTGTGTTTTGTTGTTGTTGTTGTTGTGGTGGTTTACTTAGCAATTAGATAACATGAACCACTACGCGAATCACCCGCCCACGTCCTAAATCTGCGTTGCAAGCCGAGGAAACATTCGAGAGACGACAGCAAAGCAATGCCGTCGAAAGATATAGACACCCACACGACAAAAGCGTAGCTAGAATATACCTAGAGGAATCCACCATTCGGCAAGAGCAGCGCTGCCGCAACGTAGTCAGAGAACACGTCGGTTGATTGATTTGCTTAACACAACTCCGACCAGACCTATGCGTGCGTAATTGTGTGGCGCCAACCACGACGTCGAAACATTGATAAACATTAGAACAACAACGGCTTAACGTCATCTTCTGAGTTAGCCAAACCAACCCCAATGCAACTAAACGCATAAGTACGCTCCGATGTGATGTAGTAGTGATCAAAAATCAACGTAGCTCGGAACAGCACAACGCTATTAGAGAGCGCACAAACATATGTGTTAGCCATAGCCATCCAAGCAGCTACGACTGGTCAAATAATTTATTAGATTAAATAATTGGGTCCGCTAATTAGCACACTCGTATGTTATACGTGACGATACAAAAAAATAGAAATTTAAATGCTGGTGGTGCCCATTTGCATAGTGGTGGAGAAGCGTCGACACCACATCATACCCTAGTACCTGAGAGACCTGAGATCCTGTACTAGAATAGATGTTACAGTTGCTTGCTGCTGTTGTTGTTGTTGCTGCTGCTGTTAAAGAGACCGTGTCCCCTGACTGCTCGATGAATTTGTTGATTTTCGTGTCTGGTTATGTGTTCAGTTTTGCTTGCTTGTCTTCTATTATAAACTAGTGTACCCGTGGCCACACATATGCTGTGTTGCTGTACGAACCTGATTCTGTGACGCCAGAGTATTCATCACTGCAGCAGCAGCAGCAGCAGCGGCAGCAAGAGTCAATGCAACGGTAAAGACGACGACGACAACGACAAAGATGGAACAAAGATGGTGTTAGTTTCGAGTCTGGTTCTAGGTTGGTTTTCGAAGCGTTCAGCCGCGGCCTAGATGAGTAGTCAAGTGATGGTTGTAGTAGTAGTAATAGTAGCCGCAGCAACACCGAATTCCTAAAAAAAAAGTAAAGTAAAGATTTTTTTAGCCGCAGCAGCAGCAGGAATTCGGTGCACATACACGACGACGACGACGAAAACACACGAAACACAGACAAATTAGGATTTATTCCTATCTTCGCATCAATGTAATAAAAACAATGATGAATTGATTGACTACACGCTGAGAGAGACTGTGTACATACAGCAAGTGAAGATCCGCGCCGCGCAAAAACTCGGCGAGTACTACTACCCTTCTCTACAACAGCAATTTCAGCAAGAAGGTTAACAAGAACAAGAAAAGGTTCCGAGTCTCCGATCAGACAAGCGAAAGTCCCAAAGGTAGGCAAATGACGCCGACAACAATAACGACAGCGACGACATCGTCTATACCAATACCAGCTAACCTCAGTAGTAATAACCTGATTCCGAAAAGGATCTACCTACATACACCTAGCGACAATGAATCGACACAACACTCAACACTCCCGATAGCATCGACAATAGGAACATTTTGTCGGATGGCCATTTGTCGGCTGTTGTAGATTGTTACAGACAGAAAACCGACCTAGGAGTAATCTCCTGGCTGATCATACAACCAAGTCAACTAACGAATCAGTCGACTAAGAGCAAGTGAGAGTGGGTGGTGAGTGCATTTTGTAGATGATTAGCGATTTGGCAGCGTATGAGGAAGGTATGGCAGTATATATATATATATATATATATATATATACTGATCAGTCGACTGAATTATCATAAAAAGAGATGGACAAAAACAGAGCGACGGGTTTCGTTGTCAAGGTCGTCGTTTTCCGCTCGTTCGATGTGCCGCTAAAAGCAACAACAGTATCAATCCACAAAGTGAAGAAAGCAACCACACCACCACAAGCACAGCTTCCGGTGTGCGTCCACTATTCTAGCGACTCAAGCCTTGCATTCTATTGCTGTTTTTACCCGACAACCCGGAATGGTAATACTACTCTGGAGCGCCTATCAGCAGTAAAATAGTACTTTAAGCTTTGTCTCTCTCTCTATATACGTACATATAATGTAGCTAGCTGGTCTTGCTGCTTTCGCGACGAAAAAGGCATTCGCCACTAGAGCCTCCGACGCAACGAACGAAGATAGATTGATAAGTATCTATCTAGATAGATATATCGATAGAGACGGTTGATCTACTACTACTACTGCTATTGCATTTTAGTCAGCATTATCAATCCGTTCAGATCACGCAGCTTACATGCTTTACCTTTTCTATTGTCATTTCTTTGTGATGCCCTAATGCCTATGACCGAATAGACGTATATTTGAAAACCCTGTACCGACGTTACCAGACGAAATCCAATACTTACACACGTAGCGTTGACCAACCACAACCGAACCTTGGCCGAGCGTTACTTGGAATCCCGATCCATCGGACTTTCGAGCCGGTCACGAATTTGCTCTACGCTCAGCTCACACAAGCTGGCGTCGCTTTGCGCGTTCACTTTGAGCGTAGCCTGCATTAGACACTTCTTTAGGGCGGGAAGGCCTCCCGACGTTGTCACGTTGACGCCGTAAGCTCCGCCTTGACTTGTCGTCAGAATGCCCTGCGCAACCAGCGTAGCCACGAGATCGTTCAGTTTGTCGGGCGGAACAAGTTCCTCAGAGTACGCCGCGTAGTACCGGCTCGTGAGTGACACCTGTGGAACCGGCGGGAGCTCTTGCAGGATCGACACCAAGTTCAGTACCTTCTCCACCGGTAGCTCGAGCAGCTGTTTCACGGGCTCGCTTACCCGAAGAAGCGGTCTGCCATTGTCACCGGTCTGTGGCGCATCTCCGGCGGACACGTCAGACACGCTACTAAGCTGGGTGCCGTTTGTGATGCACTTAACGGCGTGCTGACCGTTGACCGGAGTAGTCACGATACTATGAATGCTGCTGCTGCTACTGCAGCCGTTACCTGTAGCAGAAGGTGTAAGGATTGTTCCAGCGGCAGCTGCGATACTGCGATCTTGAGACGCACGGCCTTCATTCATTGAGCCTGTTTGAGCGACCGACTGGCACTTGAGATCGCCGTTTAAACCCGCGCACGTTGGCTTAATCCGTAGAGCGGTGAGCGGCTCGCGCGTCAACGGTTCGAGTGAGCCCGAAAGTGAAGCTTGCCCTCTCACCGAGGACACGACGTCACGAGCCGTGCCGCACTGAAGTTGCGAGTTCGAGTTCAGCTGCGTCGGCCTTGATTGTTCCACGGATGCTGAAGCAATATGTGGTGATTTCGGAACTTGGACATGCATACCAGGCAACCGCCGCTGCTGAAGCCCAGGTTGCGCCGCACATGGAAGAACAACGTTGGCGCGTGGCTCGTTTATCGAATCGGATGACGAAAAAGAAGCGGACGATTGCCGTAAATCCGAGTGGAACAGTTCTAGTCCGTGAGTCTGCGGTGCGTGTGCGGAAACCGCAAAGGGCCGCACTCCACTTGCCACACCGTGGAACAGAGGCTTCGATCTATCCTTGAACGTCAATAGTGAGGGCGGCGCCCCTTTCGGGACGTTCTCGGCAGCAGGCCGTTGCTGCCGTGACAGAGGCGGTGGCGGGGGTGGCGGCTGGTTTACAGTGGTCACACGGTTACTCGCCGGTACAACCGCCTTGACCTCACGTCGGAGACTGTTACACATCATAACGTCGTTCGTCTGTGGTAGTAGTTTTTCGCTCTCTTTCACGACCGTGTCCTGATTGCTGGCGACGCTCTGCGTCGTTGTCACCAGCGTCGGCGGTGACGCCGGCATCGCTTGGGGCGCCGCTTGAAGTGGTGCACTGGACACGCCGCCCAAGTGGCTTGAGCCTGACAGCTTCGTGACGACGGCCGCCGGTGAGCTAGTCGGTTGCATTGAGCGTACGATCTCGGCTTGTTTGCTTGCTGCAGGCACGGCCTGAGACGGCGGTTCTGGCTTTGCTGTTATTTTTGGAGTTGCTGTGTCTGTTGTTGTCATCATCATCATCAACGGCGTCGGCGTTTTTTTCGTCGTCGTCGTCGTCGGCGGCGGCGTAGTCTTCCTCTTCATCGTCGGCGACGGCGTAGTCTTCCTCTTCATCGTCGGCGTCTGCGTCGGCGTCAACAACGCATACTGTTGCTGTTGTTGCTGCTGTTGCTGCTGCTGCTGACTTCGTCTCTGGGCTCGCCGGGCCTGGGCTGCTTTGTAGTAGCGGCTCATGTCGACGCCGCTCATCGGTTCGATGACCGCCTTGCCGGCCTCACGCGTCACGACGAACAAACTCGCTGTGCTCAGCCACGCCTGCAAGTGGCCACGTGGCGCCGGCAACTTCACGTCATAGTAGAGCTTGTAGGTATTCGTTAGTTGCGAGAGAAGCATACGTGAGTTCGGACTGCTTGCGAGGATTATCATGATTTGGTTCTCGACGTACGGCGGTATGGTCCACGGGGACTGCCAACGCACAGGAAAGAAATGTTACTCGAACGACGTTGTTACTTACTAGACCATATCCTTATTTTCCGTATAATACATTAGGTATATGTTACACACATCAACTAGCTACTAACTGTTACTTACTTGTATATATATACATATATATATACAGGGTCATTTGTATCAAAATGTACTTCTTTCGAGGTTTGATAAAACTCGGCAATAAAATAATTTTTCCCTATAGAGGGAGGACGTGGAAACGCCTTGTTTAGGAGAGAGAGTGAAGTTTATTAAAGTAGTTTTTCGGCTTTTTTCTCCTGCATAGTTGTGCGAAATCTACGTTTGCGGGAGAACCAGTCAACGCACGAAGGAACCGATTATACCGGCGTGTTCGGAGGAAAATTCATCAATGCACAACAACTGGAAGACACTTCACTAGCTTGCGCAGCGAAAAGGGAATAACCAGATTAAGGAAGTCATAAAAAGTCTGTATGTTACGTTAACGCTTTTCATGAAAAATTGTAATTTTTTTTCATTGCGACCAAAAATGTGCGTCCAAAAAACCACTCTCACGCAATAGCAAATATAATGCCCACCATTTCCGTACCAAGATGATGGTGTTGCGTTACGTAGTTGTGAAGTAACTAAGCTTTTCGACAGTCATAGTTGTTATGTTTTACGTGCAAGTTTTCACATTCAGAACCGTAAAAATTTGCCAAGACGTTTCCGCTTCCTCCTTCCACTAGGATAAATCATTCTCTTGTTGAATTCTACCAAACCTCAAAATATGTACCTAATTTTCTCATACGCCCTATGCAAATATGTATGTCTTCGCTTTCAATATGGCTATCAAAAACGCTTAGTGACTTGACAACTACGTAACGCAGCACCATCATTTTGGTACGAAAGTGGTGAGCGTTAAATTTGCTATTGCGTGAGACTGGTATTTTGGACATACATTTTTGGTCGTAATGAAACAATTTTACGATTGTTCACGAAAAAAAAGCGTTAACGTAAGACATAACAACATATCGACTTTTCCCAACCTGGATATTCGCTTTCGCTACGCAAGCTAGTGAAGTGTCCTCTGTTGTGCATTTCCTCCGAACACAACGTTATGATCGGTTCCTTCGTGCGTTGACTGGTTCTCCCGCAAACGTAGATTTCGCACAACTATGTAGGAGAAGAAAAGGCAGAATAACGACTTTTATAAATTCCATCCTCACTCCCAAACAAAACGTTTCCGCGTCCTCCCTTTATAGGGAAAGATTATTTTCTTGCCGAGTTCTATCAAACCTCGAAAGAAGTACATTTTGATACGGATGACCCGGTATAAAAAAAAAAAAAAAATATATATATATATATATATATATAGAAAATATTGTGATGATTTATTAATCATTTACAATACGTTTGCACACTCGGCAGTGATCGCCTTATATATATATATATCGTCTCTTTCTCAGTCTTTTACGGACGGCAAATTTACTTAAATTCAGTAATTCTTCATTGAGCTTAAAACATTTATAATGATAAACATTTTTAACAATTTTAACAATAAGGAGCATTTATAACTTGCCGCGAGCAGTTGACAACTGTATTAGTGTCTACATTATATTCATACTCAAAATGAGTGAAATATGATGAGGAACAATTAAGGGCATTTTGCAGAGAATGCTATCGCCCGTGTCTGTTATATATATATATATATATATATATATATATTTACACACCCTTTAGCAGGGGGGCTTTATCTGAACAGATCAATTTGCTTGTGCGTATATATATATATATATATATATATATATATATATATTTATATATTACAATTTTCATGGAGACATTTGTCGCTCCATCTGCATTCTTAATAAATGCTAGCAGAGCGTAAAAAAAAATATATATATATATATATAATATATATTTTTACACACCCTTTAGCAGGGGGCTTTATCTGAACAGATCAATTTGCTTGTGCGTATATATATATATATTACAATTTTCATGGAGACATTTGTCGCTCCATCTGCATTCTTAATAAGTGATAGTAGAGCGTAAAAAAAAAAAAATATATATATATATATATATATATATACATACGAGGAAGACATTTAAATAGACATCGCCCTTGCAAAGGTACAATGGCTAGGTGATGGATTTTTTAACCCATTTGCCTTTGTATGTATTAGCACTACCTTCACTTACAGCTCCTTGTCAAAAGGTATTGTGGGACTCTAGTAAATATCGCATCACCCCCGGCGCAGGGGCATGCACCCACCACGCCACCGGGATCGACACACATGCTTCGAGTACGAGAGCGAGTAGCCGAAGCTCGCTAACGAATCGCAGCATTATGCTCTGCTCTATGCTGTGGGACTGAATGAATGAGAACAGCCGCATACCGCTTTCTGGTTGCTCCGCTTCTGCGCGTCGATCAAGTCGACAATGTGACGAGTCGCGGGCGAGTCCCGCGCCTGGACCAACAGCCGTCCGTCGGATTCGGTCACGCGAACGCTGTCCATGCTGCGAAGTAGCGCGACGGTGTTGTCGAAGCCCAATCGCTTGGCGGGTATGAATGTGCCCTCGAGCGCCTTGTACTCGGCCTCGAGCTGGGCAATCGTCAGCGGATTGTCGCTTCCGCACATGCCCAACACAGCACATATGAGCGTGCTCACGTGGTCCGTCATTGTGCAACGAGTAGGTTCGAGCGAGCGCGTGCGAAATACAGAGGTCAGAGAGAGAGAGGGGAGGGGGGGAGATGGGGTGAGGGCAGAAGGAAACGAGATCACGCAGGCAAGGAACGCGAAGGTAGTAGCAAATATGTTCAGCACGGGGTGTTCAGGCGAAATGTCTGCCGCGGGTTGCCAACGGGTGATGACCTCCACCACCGCCTGTATCGGCAATAAAGCCGCCAAAACGACATTGAAGTACACTCGCGGCGCTATTCCGATATTCCCCGCACCCGAGAAATCGGTTGATGATGGGTGGCTCGGTGAACCTTCTTCTTCACCTCTCGTCCTCACGGCGGATCGCGGCCTCACTCACTCACTCAACCGAGGCCTGGAAGTTTTCGCGTCAGCCGACAACAAGTAGGGGTGGGTTATCTCGCTACAGCGGTGCTAAAAACGCGGATCAGTCACACATTCGTGTAATTAATTCGCAGCAGCAGCATAAAAATTCCAACATTTCAACGAAGTGAATAACAGATCAAAACACAAATGTAATAATAATAATAATAAAAATGTATATATATATATATATATATATATATATATTTGTACCTATTGTCATGGAAACGCTACTGCCACCAATCAGCAAGAGACCTCAAGTATTGCTCGAACAATTAAGTAAGCGAATTCAGGAGGCTAGGAAAGACCGAAGTGAGGGTCAATTGTTAGAGCAGATGTTGTCTTTGGCCGTTTGCAGAGGGAAACGCGGCAGCTATCTTATGTTAAGACGGTCACACCTCACCATTGTAACATTGTTTAATAGCACCGAAGAAAGATTTAGGCATACAATGATTGAATCTTTCCTTAGCATTCAGTAAATGTCGAGTGATAATGTACAGCATAGCATGAATGCCGTTAATGTTCCGAGGTTCGAGTTTCTTTTTCCGTTGGGCGGCCCGTCATTCCAGCCTCAACATCATCACCACTAAAACAACCTGGCAAGCCACAGACGTTCTCGAAGCAATCAACCGTCCCCATGAGGACGACAGGATCTTTCTGGCGCCACACAAAATGGTCACAACCAACAAACAATAGAAAACGCTCCACACTCGTCGTGCCGATGAACTTGTCGTCCTGTTCATTCTCTCGAGTTCACTCATACGAAGGCGACGATAAATCGATATAAACCGAGACCACCAGCCGAGCTGCGGTATGATGGCCCGATCAATACAACTAACTGTTCGAATGAATACTCACCAGACAGACATAGCAAGCAGGCAGGAGCAAAATCAATTGCAATGAAATATGCTCAGCAAAATAAATTGCACTTATATGCTCAGCAAATATGCGCTCGTGTTCGCGTTCGATCTGGCTTTGACTTTACGGGGAGGGCCGGAACATGCGGTAAGTAGGGCGAACGTCCGTAACACGCCAGTGTTGTCGTTTAGCGCGTGTCGTCTTCGTTGTGGACATTGTTGTTGTTCTGTCCGTCCGTCCGTCCGTCCGTACACACTAATGCACATTGTTTGCTCTATCATTGCTCGTCGTGTGCAAGCTGTTGCAACTGTTGCTGCATGTGCCTAGCACAATGCTGACAAGCAGCACGCAAGAACGCGAGGTATGAAAATCATCAAGGGCACACTTGCTTAACTGGCACGCACTGCACACTGCACGCCGCTGTGGCCGCCGCTACCACTGGCCCTGCATGAACACAAATGCGGGACCAAACACCAAATCAATCGAACGCACGAATCGAATGCCCGACGTACGAATGAATAATGAGTCATCGAGACGTTGTCGTCGTCGTCGTCGTCGCCATCGTCAGCAACGCATCGGATGCAACAAACGCTCGAAACTTATGTCGTCTAGCAGCAGCAGCACTCGAGCACGGCTGCTGCGACACACATTGCCAGTCAGTCAGTCGTACGCTGGGCTGAAACGTCGAAAATTCGCGTGTCGTCGAATAGCCGGCTGAGAATGGCGGCACCACCACCACGACGACGACGACGATCCGAACAGTTATATACATAGTAAGGTAACTACAAAAAGCAATCAATCGTCTTGTTGGCCTCGCCGTCTTCTCCTGTACAGAGAGCGCAGCGCTCGACTCGAATCGCTAGGTTCTGCTATCACTAGGTGTCGAGCCCGGTGGCGTGGTGGCTAAAGTCTGCGCCTCGCAACCGGAGGAGACATGTAGGTGCGCGGGTTCGAGCCCCACCGTTGCACCGATTTGTATTTATGGGGCATGTCCGTCTATGAAGCAATGTGAAAAACAGTTCCGTGGACGTTAAATCTTAGCTGGGGGTCAGCCCGAAAACTTTACTTGCTATCACTAGGTAGTATTGAAATGATCGATCGAGTACGTAAGTAAATAGTTAGTAAGTCAAACAGCCAGCCAGCCAGCCAGTTAGACTACTGCTCCAACTTAGTCCCGAGTTCAAGTTACGAGCAGGCTTTCCACGAGGCCCGCTCGACCGCCTGCACGTTCTAGCAGGTGCGATGAAGTTCAGCCGTTGCGGTAGAACTTCAGACCGCAGCCGAAGGCCGATTCAGTTAAGGCGTCTGTCGTTCGCTGCCCTGTCTACCCGCCACCCTGGTGTATGTATGTAGCAAGCGACAGCAATCCGAGTCGGCTGTTAAGGTCGTTTTGAGCCACTATTGCTGCTGCTGTTGCTGCTGCTGCCACCACCACCACCACCAATCAACCAACCAAGAAACGAAGAATAGCAGTCCCGAAACTGACCACGCCGCACAACATGTCACACAACAAAGTCCATACCTGCCTGCCTACCCGCGCAACAGCAAAACATCTCCTCATGCACGATCATGCGATCTCGTGTGAGAGTTGAAGAGACTGGTGGTGCAGGTAGGTGCAGGGTGGTGTCGTTTTTCCGCTACACAGAGCCGGGCCTCCTGCCTCCGGCCACTCACTGTGTGCGTTCGTTTATAGTGTCGGCCATTACGAACAACAAGCAACAGCAGCAACAACAACAACAACAACAACATGAGAAGGAAGTTCTTAACTACGTACTGCCCACTTGATCGAATCATGCCGTGTATGTCTGTCTGTCTAAGGCATGCCGCGGCGGTAATGTTTTGTGCGATGTGTATGTAAAGTACGGAACTCACGACAATCAAGAAAGCATGCTGTCTGTCAGACGCAGACATTCGCGTCGAGAGAGCTACAAGAGAAGAAACAACAAATCGAACTCGCACCGTACGGGCCTTGTAAGGCAGGCGGCATCGTGACGTCGTCTCGTTAGCGGTGGCAGAACATTAACATCTGTCAGCAGGCGATACGGTGGCCGCCCGATTTTATACGTTGTATGGATATATAGCGGCGGCCAGGAACTGAAGACTACAAAGCGCGCCTGGGCGAAATTTTCTATTCGTACAATGCACACTTTCACACACAATTCATGGATATTTACTTTTTTTTAGATTCGACCGCGCAAACAATTTAAACGTTATTTAGCCAAATCAACAACAATCCGAATAACGGTTCGTTGCAGGTGTCGAGCGTAGAGTTTGTAGAACAATTTCAAATGTCTGCTTTATAAGATAGAGGTCGAGAGAGATAGAGGGAGATTAACAGAAGAGAAATAATTGAGGCTAACGATGAGAAAATGCCAAGGCTTGTGCTAACGAAAGTATCTAAAATAGAGGTTATGAAGTCTACAAGAACTACTACAGAACATCCTACGTCGATAAAGACATTTTCGGGCATCAACTACTATTCATAGTAGCTGAAAATGCAAATGTTGAAGTTGCATCGTGCTTGTGGCATGTGTGCTTTGTAGAGCGCAGCTACCACACGGTGTCTCTTGTGTCCTTAATCTCAGCTGTCCGTTAATGTCACAAAGCGTCCTTTTGTACTCTCTCTCTCTCTTGCTCGCTTTTCTTTTGCTTCTATTCTACCTGTTTACACTTTATACTCTTAAAACACTTACCATGACCGAGAATAACAACAGCCAGCCCAAAAGGGATTAGAAAAATTACAATTCGCGGACGCACTGCTATCATGAATATGCCCCGTGGTTAGAGCATCATTGTAAAAGCCACGCGCAGAACTATTAATGGTAACCATACTCGACACGCATAATGATACTACGATGATGATGATAATGATGTTGATTGTTGTTTTCCTTCACCTACGGTGTTTACGCGTATATGAATGTGTCCCCGTCTTTCTGTGACTTAGTGTGATCTGTATCTAGATTGAAACCCCCAACAAATGTATTGGGGATTGAGCACCGTTACACTGTTACTGTACGTGCACATGCACAAACGTATAACGGTAGAGAACCGCACTTCAACACTTGCGTGCTTACCGTGGTCATCATTTCTGCTCCACGAGAAGAAGCAGCCATTCATATGGGGAGAGAAGGGCATTATATGTTCGAATACGGGAAAGACACTGGCCAGCTTCCTTTTTTTAATTTTTCAACGTTCAGCGAAGACCTACTTTTTTACGGGAGGTCTGGGAAATGCATAATGCATACATGCGTCGCTGCAGGCAGCTCTCGGGCAGATTTTGCTACCTTTCGTGATGCCGTTAATCTTACAGACCTAGAAGCTAAACTGGAAATAACCTGCCTTAGAGCTGTTGCCCTGTGCGGAGCTTATCGCAGCTGGGCGCGAGGGAAAATGATCGGCGACTCAATATAAGCAAAGGGCGGAATACCTTATTTTAGGATGCGACACGGACGCCGATCGGGCCAGGGTGCGCGCCGTCTTCTCCAAAGAGGTAAGCGCATGTCTCAACCCTATACTTTGTGGCCGGATTGGACCTCTGTTTGGTGACGAGTTGGTTAGGGCCGTGGACGGACTTACTTTGGGGACAGCCTGGTGTACGCGCACACCTACATTTGCGGAGAAAGCGTCGGACCGAACGGGCCCCATGGGTTTCAGATCGTCAGCGCAACAAGCAAGCCATGCACCAGGCCTTGAATGACATTCTCAGCAGAGCTTCACAATCCAGTGGCCTACCGTGCGCCCTAGGGCCTGTTGGACTTGACTGGGAGGGCAGGAAGAGGCCTGACGGTCAGACCCTCATTCAAGAGTGGTCGCGTGCTGGTTTGGAACGCGACACTTGTTGACTCATTAGACACTACAATAGTCAGCACCGGTTCGGGCTGTTTCTAGAGGCAATGCGATTTCGATCCGGGGAACCCCTTAGAGATGGATGGTTCGAACAGTGGACTCCCGTAACAGTGCACACGTTCTTAGGGACCCAAATATCATATCCCATCTTTGAGGATATATATATATATATATATATATATATATATAAACTGTTTTCTTCTTTGGGCGTATAGTCTCCCCCACTCCGCCTGTCGCCGTTCTTCGGCAATGCTATCTTCGCCAGGATACATCGCATAAAATTGTATCCGTTGATTTAACCAAACTCGTGTGAGGCTCGAATGCCGTAAGTACCACCTTGCAGCATTGCCAATGGGTGGCATTTTGAAACAGCCCTGCAAACCGTGAGAGTCATTTCAGGGTCGCAAATTTCTTATATACTTACATTTAGAGCCCTTTCTGCATCACATATCTAAGGGAAATATATAGGAAATGAAGGCGAAAGATAAGCTTAAAAATTACTTTTCATTCAGATTTGGTTAAAGGAGTGATTTCAATAGGTGAATTTTAAAAAATGCCTTTGAGTGAGATACTTAGGTCATTGCACTGCTGCAAACATACTTTTGCCGTATTCATTACTGAGCCCAATTATGCTAATATATCGAATTAGTTGGGGGACGAACAGAGCAGTGCAAAATTGTTCGCACTAACTTCATCAAAATTGCAACACTACTCGATATTCGTACAAGCTTAACAAATTAAAGGTCGATATCGAATACAAATCGACGAAAAACAACCGCAATGAGAAAACGGCTCGTTAGTGTGCAGCTAACGAACCGGCCCGAAGCGCAGTACATGCCTTTTTTAGGAGGTTTAGGATTTAAAATACATTTACGTACGACTGAGCGAAAGTATAACAGGGGTTGGTAAGCCCCCTAACATGCTAACGCTCAGACAGTGTGGGACTCAGCAACCTCACTGCAAGTCTCGCGGGCAAGTCTTAGCGCCTAACAAGAGTCGAGCCGAAGGATTAAGGCAATACCCACTAAAGCCCTACATATTTAGACGGCAATGTTTACATATATGTATCCTCCTTAAGATGGCCCTCTGACCTGCGGGATCCGTAACGCAGAGGAGTGACTTCACACGATGCAGTTCACGCCTAGGACCCGGCAAACGGCCCGTGACAGTGAATTCATATCAACCATGCTGGACCGACTGGTAGTAGCTGGTACCTGATTATCGTCGATGCATAATCTAAATAGATAGAAGTTTTCAACGTGAATTCGATTAGATCAAGTCTGGTTACGATGGCAAAGTTAAACGAGTGCTTTGCACGCTATGGATTTTCTCTACAGCTCTTCTTGGATAAGGAAGACGGACGTGAAGAAGGAAACGGGCTATACACTGCAAAAACTCTTGGATGGTACGGGCGATACCACGGCGACGAACAGTCGTGAAGGGGCCGTCCTGTACCGCTACGTCAAACCGGCGCCGGCAGCGCCCACAGCAAAAGTGGAAGCGAAATTCTCTATCGAGCCAGCTACATCAGCGGATTCGATTACGTGAACACCCCTACAAGAGCCTAGAGTTCTGAGACCAAAAGCAACTATAGATTATCGAGAGATGGTTGGACAAAGCCGTCGTCGTACGTGGCTCTAAACGTGGCTATATACACGCTGTGTAGGACTGTTGTGGTAGGCGCCATGTGCTGGCGAACGTGCAATAGAGACGGTGGATAAGAGTAGGCGTGAGAAACGTTTCGAAGATTCGATAGAGATGTCTACTTGAACCAAGACGGATCTACCGCATTTGAGAACAACCTGTTAGAGAGACAATAAGTGCAGCAGCAGCACAGGAGAATGCAGTGACACACTACAGGTGACCGCAGGCGACCGTGTTTTCTTCTCTACCTACTCCGCTAGCCTACGTTCAATAGAATCACCCAATATGTTAGTATGTACAGTTTAGGCACATATCAGACAAAGAGTGTTTTTTTTTCACAAGCATACACCATGCTTCAGGCAAAGTAGCTAGCTACTACATAGTAGTCACTGCATTTATATGAGAGTATATCTAATGTGTTTATTTATTCTATAAATAATTGTTTTCTTTATAAGCGAATCTCCACTTTCATCTAGTGTAACATCGGAGTAAAAACCACTTTGGTCCCCACATTGGTCATATATTCTTAACAAACGCTGTGTGTATTTGAATATGCAGTTCATTTTCTCAGAGTATATCACTAACGTACGTTGTGTCCCGGCATACATTGAGTAGACTGTATACACGTAGCTTACAGCGATTCCTTCAGCGTTCTTTGTTGGTTTGTGATCTATGCTTTGGCACAGGCACCATGACGCCAGTTTCCAGCCGGATATCAATGAAACAAACCTAAACTAAATCTTAGGTATATATTTTTATCCTTGATTGTATCCAGCGGCTCGATGCACTTGTGGTAATCAAAACGATTTGTGTCTTACATACACGTATATTCCCCTTTTTCGTTGATGAAAAGCGGTGAGCACCATATATTGTCAAATGGTGCCGGACTAGTATGTGCCCGCATGTGGCCACGAAAAATAGAAAGGAAAACTAAGCGGCAAAAAGAACAATATATATATATATATATATATATGCATTATGGCAAGCAGGTCATTCTCGCTTGGTTGTAGACTACGCAGATGGCGATAGAGATCCGTCCGGTCGCAGCCCCGTTTTCAATCCGTTTCAGGGCTAACATACCGTATCTGATACAGCGAATTTCTTGATCCCCACCTAACGTCTATCCCGTACCGCACAAGTCATGCCCTCTTAAATTGAGCGATAAGGATTTCTGTAAGCATTTCAGCAGCTTGCATGTCCTCGAGATGAAGATAATGAGTCGTTTTCTGTCTGTCTTTCTCTCTCTCCCTCTGGGTCTACTCTCGTTCTCGTGCACAACTGTCGTTGCTGTAGTGGGAGACGACAGGATCTAAATAATAATCACTATTCATCAACTGGTCCGTGGATGATTGATGGCGTCATGTGTCTGTCGAACCACTTCTCACCACCATGTGCTCTAACCCTCTCTGGCTAAGGTTGGCGGCCTACAATCGGCTGTCATCTCCTAATCGGCTTTGGCGAACACCAGTCCACACCGGGAAGGAATATACACCTGGACCGAGTGGGCACGTGGCGCGTAGCCCTCTGGCTGTGTGAACGTCTCCACCTGAAAAGAGGACGCACGACAAATCTAGGCTATGATTGTCATCTATCTGATTTCAAGCTAGCCCGGGACGGGCAATTGCTAATTCAATACCTGCAACTTGGATCTGTTGAATATGATCATGCAGTAGGGCTGGGACATAGTGCTGCCGATCCATTGTTATCCGGAAGGGCAAGTCCAGAAAGATACGTTTCATCAGGGTTAATCCATCTGCCTTTGCCTTGTCGTTGTTGACAACGGCCTGCGGTCGTCCGGCGGAACAGTTGTTTTGAATTAATTCGGCCCCGCCAGATTATGAATTAAGTAATAATCTGGCAGGGCCGCATTTTCTTAAAGGGACAGCCTTCTCCACTAATCCACACGAACCATACACACCTTTTTATCAACCCGGCAGTGACCGAGAAACTCCTCGTCATCGCTGCACAGCACGATCCGGTACTTTCCACCCACCTGAATAAAGACAAACAAAGAAAAATCCCAATCAGACTATATAATGATCAGTCGCTGAGTCGACCAATAGCCGAGTTCGATGGTACTTTTAACAAACTTCACCACCTTTTCACAAGAAGCTAGCTAAGCATTATAAATGTGTTCTTTGATCTGATTAATACCGTAGTGTTGTTGTTGTTGTTGTTGTTGTTGTTGTTGTTGTTTGTAATCGTTCTGGATGGCAATATTTACGCAAATATAATAATAATATTTTTTTCTTATTATTAGATTTGTATGCGCACGTTGATAATGCCTTTTGGTGCCATAAGATACTTTACCTAAACTATATAGATAATTATAGTCGACACTTTCTTCTTGCCGCGCACAATCATGGCGTCTGACTGAAGATATGCATTCATGCGTCATGTCTGGTACCCAAAAAGAAACGGATTAATGTGGAATGTAAACAAGCAACTACGCCCACGTATTACTTCTAGCAAATATCAGCACTTGTTTGCACTCTTCGCACCAGACTAACCTCTCATGATAATATAAAGCTATTGTGTTTTCGGACAAAAAATGCGGCAAAGTACCCGACTGCAGAAGAACCGGGTTCCTACACAGCAGAGTGGAGCATTCAGGATAGAATACATGTTCGATCCTGTTTGAGGACTCCAGAAGTTCCAGAGTTAGGCACTCGAAAATGCATTTTAGACGATCTCCCTCTTACTTTGATGCGCGCTGTTGGAATTCTAAATTTGACGTGTTATTGCGAATAGGTCGAATTTTAGATTCGAGGTCCTCAAGTATCAGTCGTATATCAAATTCGGACAAATTCTGTATTTAATGGTTCGCAATACGTGTTTCTGCAATGTTTATATATATATATATATATATATATATATGTGCTAACTTAATGTTGCAGAGTCAATGTTTGGTGCTATTTTCGTCACCCCTGGATTCCAAGGCGATATCCAGCGAAGGACTTGGTGCCGTGAAAGTTGATCACGAACAGGAGACCTGCTCGTTCATATGCGATCACCTGCAAATGTATTGTGTGACAATCAATGAACATCGTGCATACTTTTAGTACTTTTTTTTAACTCGCAGTAATAATTGTGATCACTGTCGTACCCTCTGACTCAATTTTCGACGGGTCACGGCACCTTCAGAAAATACCTACATCGCATAGGACGTGCTCCGTCGCCAACATGCATTCTCTGCGACTCAGGAGAAGAAGACGACGCCAAACACACCTTCAAAGTATGCACGGCTTTCAGCGCGAACAGGGCGGAGCTGGCGCGGCTCTTAGACCGGGAACTCTTTGTAACATGTGAACAAATGGCTCAGGCCCTCCTGCAAGACACCCAACTCTGGCACATCATAAAGGACTTTGCCGCGACGATTATTGAACAAAAAGATCTGGTGTAGACCGCGATGTGCGCTCTGTTCACGCAACCCTAAGGAAGAAGTAGGGGTTGAAGTAGTATTAAAGAATGGTTCTAGCTCCTCGCCTCTTCCTGGGGCTATTTAGGTGAGAGATTTTTAGTGGGTATTATGCCAACAACATGGGCATCGAGTCCCACACTACCAGCTTTGGGCGTGCGTAAAAGCATGTTTCCCTCTCATAAAAAAAATAATAATTGTGATGTATGATATTTGATACTTGTTTTTACACCAATCATCTCTTCTAGATCTCTATGAACCCTTGTTCCAGAACGTTAAGTATTATTATTAATAGTACTTGCGCCTATTTAAGCATATGGTGTCAATGCTGCACAACTCTGTATTGTACTGTAACTATTGCAAACTGATGAAAAACATTAATGTCGCGCGACTCAACGAAAAACTTAAAGCGAAGCAGATAGCAGCCCTGTCCGACTTCTCAGTCCTGGTGGTTCTACTAGACAATAAACGTATCGTCGTACCCGCACAATAAAAGCCTTACACACTAGAAGACGGGACTACATGGTGACGGGCGGCTTTCCGCAGGGAGTGATCCTAGGACCGGCCCTTTGGCAACGGTCTACGACGAACTACTCGAAGTAAATAATCCTGCTAATGGGCTTTACGGAGGAGTTTGCGTTGGTTGTCGTCGCCCGCGCGGAGGTCGCCCTTAAGGAAAAGATCAACGCAAAACTGTAAACTGGTTTCGACATGAATGACTAACCATCATCTAGAACTGACTCCCAAGAAACTGAAAGCTTTCTATCTTGCGGGCAGGAAACGAATACGGGATGTAGCGTACTTCCCACGGGCCATACCTCAAAAATACAAAGGTGCAATGGCGACCCCAAAAATACAGAGATGCAATGGCGGTGATCACACCCGTGCAGCTATATATTTTCCGGTCGCAAGGTGGTGGTGGACGACCAAAATAGAAGACCTAATAAAAGGCTGCGAGCCTGCCTGCGTAGGGAAATCTCCAGGAGTAATAACGCTTCTGGAGAGCCTTTCTAAAGAGCTGGAGGACGATTCCTGGGGCCGCCCATATAAGATGGTGCGGGGCTGTCCCCCCTTCAAACGAAGGGTGGAGCTTACGCCAGAGAAAACCCGGGAACCGGTCACGGCACTCCTTCCGCGGCACCCGCCCTTCGACCGGTCCCCGTATTTAGAAGCCACGGGGGGTCTGAGGACAGCATACTAGGTGTAACCCCGCACGAAGTGCTCGCAGCGGGGGAACGCCTCAAGCCGGGAAGCACACTGGGCCTAGATGGGATCCCCGTCTTCTCAGTTAAGCTACTGCTGAATGAATACCCAGAAGCGGTGGCCGCCGCGGCGACGGAGATGCTTAAGACGGGCTTGTTCCCTACCGCATGGAAGGCCGCGAAGCTTGCGCTAATACCTAAGGGCCCTGGCTCGCACCGGCCTAAATGCCTGCTCGGCTCCCTGGCCAAGGCCTTCGAGTTCATCGTGGAAGCAGGACTCTGAGAGTTCGTGGAGGACAACGGCCTCCTTTCCGGGCCCCAAAATGGGTTTCGTAAATGTCGCTTCCCTATTGTAGCGATAAAGAAGATTCAAGTAAAAGCCAAAAGCATTCGCGACTCCCCGCCCGGACGCCGAGACCTATTTTTAGCTATACTACTGCACGCGAAGAACGCGTTTAATATTCTCCCGTGGAGAGTCATCCTCGATACCCTCCACAGGAAGAGGGCGCCCTTTTACTTGAGACGGATTTAATCGAACTACCTATATATCTGGTATAGACATGGCGATTGTCACATGCAAGACCAGACCAGAGGTGAGAGGCACTGAAAATATCCAGGTCTCCAACCTCTCGTCGGGCTTGTTCAACTTTATTTTCCCATTCTGAGATAAAGCTCTCGAATGGTACTGTACGCGGCGTCTTCAATCTCAATCGAATTATCCCAACAACCGGTGCACAGCCAGACATAAGGCACACAAAGCGGCTCCTTGCCCGCATTGACAGGCAAAGTACCCGCTTCATGTACATTGTGAAACACCTTTCAAGCAAACCAAAGTTTGCCCGGGTGAGGTGTTCCCATATTCTGTCAAGACCATACATCAGCGTTGGAACAATCTTGAGGTAGAAAAGTGCCACTGCCGTCGGGACCGACAGTCGCCGGACGTCGCCTACCTCTCCATAAAGAGAGATTAGAGCTGTGCGCACTGTTTCGACGATGTGAGCAGTGAAGGTCGTCCCAGTATAATGAAGCCGAAGCCCCAGATACCGGAAAGAGTTGACGAATTCTAAGGATTGGCCGCCGCAACGTATAACGTCTTTAGCAGCCAATCGACCTCCTCTTCTGAATTTCATAGCCTTGGTCTTCATGGCGCTTATCTCGAGCCCCCTTGAGACAAGGAACACCTCCGCCAGAGAAGTGATGCGCTTGATGGCACCCAGGTCGTGATGGGCGACCACTTTGTCATCTGCGTACATCACAACTGTGGCCTTCTGGAACTCCCGTCGAATATGATCGACAAAATCGGCAAGCAGCGATGAGATTGCTGCACTGCCTCTCTCGAATAACATGCCGCGAGCAGCTGACTATATGATTGTATAATCTATATAATTATCTATGTTATATGCATACTCAATATGAGTAAAATAAATAAGATGATAATCGAACTACCTACATGACAGGATTATCCATTCACATGACCAAACTTGTAATATGGCCGCGGGGGTGCCGCAAGGCTTAATACTAGGCTCCCTGCTATGGAACATTACGTACGACGACGTGCTGCAGCTGGGGGATCTCCCATCCGGAGTTGAACTTCTCGCCTACGCTGACGACCTGGTCCTCCTCGCCCGCCATTTACCTTGCGACGTGCTTGCGGGAGAACGAAGGGTGCGATGGATTGATGAAGACCTGAACTGGATCTGCAAGCCACCCCATTGCGTGGAAGTGAATCTAACTCCCCTCTGGAGACGTCCGCGTGCGCTGGACCTGTATGCATAACCAATCTACATACAGCACTGGTACGAGGGCCCAAATAAAGCCCACGTGTTTCGCCAAGCGGGTCTTCACGGGGCGCGGACAATTCCAGCACTGCATGGTCACGATTGAAAAGGCTGCATATACGTGCGTCTCATACGCGTCGGGCCAGCCAGACGAGGTTGATCACACAGAGGCTGTGATAATCGATGCAGCGTTCTGACAACATGTCGCGAGACGTCAACTAGTTAGTCAGACTAGGAGCTGATGATTGTCGTCGTGTGTCGGACTGAGCTTTATTCTTCTATGAACGCCTGTATTCTTATGCTGCAATGGCGTCCGGGTTGGTCCCTATAATGTTATTATTATTATTATTGTTGTATTCATAACTTACTTATACCAGCACGTGCTCTCTTTGTGTCTTCGGACCGTACTAAAAAAGATCCAGATTGAAACGAGGTCCCTGCGTCTTTATTCGCTGCCTGACCTCCATAGGTATGCAACATCACCTCCGCCTTCGTCGAACTTAACCCTTATTAACAGCCGCTACTGCTGCTCGTAGTGTCTATCAGGCATCCTACCGGTTGTTCACCTTCTCTTGGCTGAGATATTTCCTTCACACAATGAATAGGAGTGTTATCAATGGTTCAGTCATCGCTGTATTGAACCTCCGCTCGCTCGGACTCCCGCGTCCCCACTGGCTCATGCTCTGCCTCAGCTCGCTCATTTCGCCCGTCCAGGATTTCGATGCTTCCCGGTTATGCGTCTTCTCGGTGCACGCTCAACACCTCGAAGTGCCTCGTTTGCTTGAGTTCGACCTCGGGCCTTAGACCAGCGATCAGGTGTCGCATGCGTTGAAAACCCAGTGCTACAACTCCTGACAAAATGTGCCGAAATCATGCACGTGCAAAACGGTAAGAGTTATCGAATTCAAATATTAACGTAATCATTTGTATATGGCGTGCATTTTGTTGCTCCAATTATAGATATTCAGCATTCATAAAATATATTTTTAAAAAAGCATATCGTTTTACAGTCGTATATTAAAAAATGTGCCCAAAACTAGTTAATATATGGTAATATTTTATAAATATTTTTGTATATTATCAGCTGTGATGTTTTCATCATTATTCACATGTGAATGTATGTTGTTGTTCTTATTGTTGTTTTTGGTTTTGTTGTAAAGTAGCTTTAATATGCACTAATTGCATTTGAATATTAGTCAATGTACTAATTGGGTGAACTCGCGTAGGTCCGCGTAGGGTCGCGGTGTTCAATATGGTAAAAAATATGGTAGAAAGAACTAGATGATTAACCGTACGTTTTCGCTTGATCTAGCATCGGCCAATCCGTCGATCCGCAAAGTTAGCTTCTAGGTGAACCCGTACTTCTGTGTGCTAGTGCTCCATTATTACAACTTAACAAGCTAAAACAACATCACTGAAGTAAGGTAAGAAGGTAAGGTCTGCCTAGAACTGTATGATAAGTTTCTCCATTTAACCCTACGGAAAGTTTATAGAACTATTGTTTAGTTTATCCGAAGTCTATAAAACCAATTTTAAGAATCTCCAACCTGTGAGAGCCTAGTCGTTCGCTATCTAGCTCAAATATTCTCATTTAATAAAAAACATCCACATCCGACATCCGAAGCTGGGAAAGTATCTAATCTAATTCAAAATTAGTCATCATATTGCTAAGCAAACTACTCTCGATTTGTTGCTGAAATTATTCCCATCAAATAAGTGTATGGTTTTATTGACGGAACGGCAGATGTTTCGAATACTGACTGCGAAACTAAAACAAATAGATATGACAGCACATCGAGCTTTATGAACCTATTCAATAGTCTTATTATCGTTATAAGCTGACAATTCGTTCTCTTTTTCTCTCAATTCTCTCTCAAAGCGATGTCTGGATAGCCACAGTATTATTAAAAAATTAATTACCTCTCACTCTTGACCCAGACATTCGTGTTTAACCGCTTTATTGAAAAAGTGCTTATTTCAACCAGTAGTATTTATTTTGTTTGGACGGCCTCACACTGTATTACGCTCACCCACATCCCGGATATAAGTTGGTAGTATAGGTTGGGACCACATTAACATCGTGCCTAGCACATCTGCGGCATTGCCTTAATCAAGAGCTGCTGGAAGAGAAAATCACCTACATTTGTTTAGACGGTGGAAGCTATTAGTCGTTAAAACACTTTGAGAACCACTTGTACATTCAGTAGGCCCTCCTATTGTCTTGAACGTTAGAGGAACGACGTTGTTTGTGCGATGGAGTCCAGAGTACTTGCGCAATTTGTTTTGTTCGGGAAGGGTAGTCGCGTAGGCCGGACGACGTGACTGACAATTGAGGATAAAGTAAAAGAGTCTGTCATAGTGCCGACCAAGACAAGGGCACGACTTTTTTTCGAAGGAAGCTAAAGCTAGTTAGTCTGTCTTTCTTGAGAAATCCCGTTGGCTTCTGAGTGCTTGGAACTCTCGCTGGCTATAACGGCCGTGCGAGGGTATCGTTGATGGGCACGTGTCTATGTCCACGACACGCTTCTTGACTTTGTTCTTTGCAACGATGAGTCGGTGGACCAAGTTGCTGTGCGGCCAAACCACCCTCTGTCCTCTGACTATCGTATGGTGGAGTTTGTCATAACGGACTGTGAGCGCCCCAAGCAAACGCCCCAAAAATTTGATTATAAAAAAAGGGAATCATAATGCCATGAAACTGAACCTCGACCTCACAAACTGGGCCAGATTTTCCCAAAGTTGCTTCTCCGTAGACTCTATGTACACCAAACTTATTAAGTATGTGCACTCTCTAATCCAATACAATGTGCCACAGCGAGCCTGCCGCATATCGTCAACTAACGGACATGCGTGTGCACTTCAAGCTGTTCTTGATTGTGGGGTTAATGAGCACAATGTTTGCCAGCTTCAGAAAAGCTCAACAAGGCATGCATTCGACGAAGGACTCTGGAAGAGCACGCCGTTGTTCGAAACAGCGATGTAAACTCAATCCACAGATATGTCCGAAAAGGAATCGCAGTTCGACACTATTTGGCGTCAATTATGCGTCCCGATGGTTCACTAGCTTCCGGTGATTACACAAAGCCAGAAGTAATAAAAACACATTCGCACAAACCTATTCATCGGATGATGAACCACCCTTGCTAAATTCGGATGTTACGCATGCTCCGGGTGGCTATGTCGACTTAGCGGTCGTGAATGATGTTGACGTCGCATCAGAAAAACCTGTTAAAGCGTTTAAAGGGCCTGAAATCTAAGACAAGCAATACCCCAGATGGAATGCCGTCAATCGTGTTTAAGCAGCTTGGAATCTCGATATGCCACCCTTTAATCTTAATATTTTGTCGATCGTTTGAAGTGATGAAGGAACCGGAGATTCTTCGGACGGCGATTGTTAGCCTAGTACACAAGTACAAGCGATCGATTTCGATCACTGTTATATCTTGAAAACTGTTAGCGTAATTTCCATGACTATATATTAAAACGCCGACAAACAAAGATTGCTCGCTAAAGAATAATTTGCTTATTGTCCGGCTAGAAGCCGCACACTCCAACTCTTGGGGACGCAGTTTGACTAGGCGAAACATGTTCACGCATCAAGGTGTCTTAATGCTATATACTTTGATTTTAAGTCCGCTTTTGAAACTGTAACACATTAGGCGGGCACTGCCTCAGTGTGCAAATGTGCAATTATTGAATAAATTCAATGTTGTATTCCAAATTGTTGCCTAAATTTGGAGTGGGCACTAAATCAGTTGCATAGATAAATTACTTCCTATGTGAGCGGAGATTCCATGTTCGTGTTCATGATACTCTGTTTAAGAAAGCTAAAATCGCCTCTGGTTGACCTCAAGAAACAATTCTTGGGCCACTTATGTTTATCCTTTCCATCAATTCGCTAAAGAATTCTGTTTCCGAAAACGTGCAATATAAAATCTACGCGAATGACGTTAAAATATACGAAAAGCGGACTTAGCAAAGGACTGCAGAAAAATGCAGTATACGGTAAATAAGTTCGACAAGTGGTCCGTCTCGCTCGATCTGAGACTATCGGCGGCAAAGTGCGTTGTACTTTGTTTTGGTTGCGGAACTGCAGAGTAATTACACCATCGATGGCCATCTTCTGTTTTGAAAAAACTGATCAGAGACCTCGGTGTAATGACGTCTGTTAATATGAAGTACACAGAACACGTAACAGACATCGTTTTAGGACCAACACAGAGAGCGAATTAACATACAAAAGATTGCATACAAGTGTGGAATCCCAAGTGATAACTTCCAGATTCCCACTGATATTGAAGATGGTTAACATCACCCACACGACGATGCGTCTTGAGAAGAATATTCTTCCAAACTTTGCTGTAACGAAACGAATTCTGAACCGTATGTTCCCATTGAGAGTAACCCACCAACACTATGGAAACTTGATGTTAACGGACTAAATTTTTTTGTATACATATATATATATGTATAGAAAATATTGTAATGATTTATTAATCATTTACAATACGTTTGCACACTCGGCAGTGCTCGCCTTAATAAAAATTATGGTAAAAAGGTGTCACGTGAAGTTAAAATCTGTCAGTTGTCAGTGTCCTTGCTTGATGGTAGCCCCCGCTCTTATGGACCCGGTGCGAGCGGTATATACTCAAGGTTCCTTGCAAAGTTAAAACGGTGAGATCCATAAGATTCCTCTTCGTGACGCCGAGGCCCAAGAGCGTCTTCGCAGATTCGGAGTCCCATACACCACTCATAGAGATAGTGATGGATCCGAATCTGCGAGGTTTTGCGGGTCGGGGAGGAACTCGACTTAGGAACTCGACGTCATATTTGGTGATCTTGTCCTGCCGTGCTTTTGCCAGGTCCCGGTTCGGGCCGCAAACCTCGGCGTCTAAAACCCAGACTTCGGTAGGTGTTGTTATTACGAGGTCGGGCTTTAGACCCGGTGCGCCCGGTCGACGGAATACTCGCTCACGAACCACCTCATGACCCCTTTCGCGGAGAAGACGCGCCACGCGATCACAGACGTCGTCATGTCTTTTTATGGTTTGTTTGTGTGTTGTATCGCACATCTGATCGACATGAGCCAACGTCTCAGGCGCATGACACCCGTGCCTACAACGTTTGTTGTAGCCCGGGCGTCCCCTGGCCAATCTGGCACGCGTTGGTAGTGTGTTGATCCTGAGCTTTAGTAGGTTTAAATACTCCTTACCAGATATGTAGGGCATACCCTTAATTCAGTAATGTACAAAGGGCGTTTCGTGTGCTTTTTTAAAATGTGCCCTATCGAACGTGTTGTGTAAGTGTTGAGACCAGTAATCGGTCTCTTGTGTAGCGGTCTCAATGGAGGTTCCCAAGCGCTCGCAAAGAAGTCTTGTTTTCGCAAGATCTTTTTTGAAGTGCTCGGTGGTTAGCATCCATTGGACCTCAAGGTGCGTGGAGTGTAGTAGTGCTGTCAGGCGGGAGAGGTGGAGTCTGGGAATGAATGTTTGGAGGCAGGGGATGTCCAGACCGCCGTGTGCTGTGTGTAGGCGTTCGGCAGTATAGGTAGGCGTTCGGCAGTACAGGTAGGCGTTCGGTAGTACAGATAGGCGTTCGGCACCGAGTTTTTGAGCTTAAACCATTTCGACTTAACAACCTTTCTGATCGCTTTATCTAGGTCGCTAAGGAGTGCGTAAGATGGTCTGGGACCGGAGACCAGTTTATATAGGAGACGGGGAATGAGAAAATATGAGTCTTTGATGGGGTTTAAGGGGAGCTATCGTGAGTCTGTTGAGTAAATTAAGGAGTATATCCTTGGTGGAGTCAACTCTGCCATTGCTGTCAAATTCAACTCCAAGATATCTCCATCGATCGCTCATATCTTTAGCTGGCAATTGCCGATCTCCAACGTTAAATTCTGGTACGGTATTGATAAAACCTTTACCTTCCTTCCTATTAAATACGTGGGAGATAGTAAAGCTTTTATTAGTATTAATTTCAAGGCCTCGGGATTTCAAAAGTGGGTCCGCAATATTGAGGAGCCGTTGGAGTGTGGATTTCGTGGAGGCTAGGAGGATACGATCATCCGCAAAGGCTAAGCCCATAAGGCGGAAGTCATCAGTAAGTTTGTACCCGACATTAGTTTTATCTAATTTTGAAAGAATGTCGTCGAGAACTAGATTAAATAAAAGGGGGGACAGAGGATCTCCCTGCCTAAAACCCCTAGTTGGTCGAAATGTGCGACATTCTTGTCCAAATTCTATGAGAGTTTTAGATGAGAGGCACAAGCGTTTGATATAATTAATGAATACCTCCGGGTATCCGCAAATCCGGAGTGACCACAGGACGGAGTCATGACTCACCATGTCGAACGCCTTACGGAGGTCGATTGAGGCGAGTCTGAGCTCACGTCCTGCAGACTTGGCATCGTTAAGGATACCATCCAGAAGCGCAAGATTCTCAAAGGTACCATTATAGGGGAGAAACGCTCGCTGGATTGGGAGAAGCTTAATAGAGTTCTGGAGGCGTCTAGAGAGAATTTTGTTAAGCGTTCGTTGAAAGTATGAACTAATAGATAGGGGTCGCAGATCGCTTGGGGATGTGGCATTGTTAATTTTAGGGATGAACGCTAAGCGAGCAGTTTCATGGGCTGAGGCAATATCGCTAATTAATAGTATGTTAAGAATACAACAGACTACTTCTAACGGGAGTTTACGGAGGGACGAAAGACAACTCCCGTCCAAGCCTAGTGTTTTAGAAGGTCCGCGGAGAGCTACGTGGGTTTCCTTTAGGGAGATAGGGAGGGAAACCTCAAAGAGATCAGAGTTGGGAATGTATTCGGGGCAAGGGAGTGGTTCAGGGGGTGGTTGTGTCATCGTGTTGGCCCAGTGTTCTACAACTTCGGTAGCCTGCATGTTGTGTATGATGTGTTTGCCGTCCAGCACCTCGGCGCATTTGGATCGGTTTTGGCTAAAAAGTTTTTGAGTGGTTGCGTAGTCTTGACGTCGCTGTTGCCTTTTAGATACTCGTGCTTCAGTGGAAGGAGTTTCTCTAGAGGCACGACGTCGGACAGTGTGTGTAAAATGTTTGCTTAGAAAGTCGTTTAAGGCGATAGTGTGGTTCTCACCTCAGCAAATTATATTTGATAGGTGAGTAAGGTCTGTTGAAATTATGTTGCGTTTGGGAAATGTGTTTGTGAGGGCTTGTATTTTGGATATAATAATATATTTTTGGGATGGATTATAGGGGCCATCTGATTCAGAGTATCGAGGCCGACTAGGCTCAGAAAGCTCAGATCCGTCAGGGTTGGAATCCAGGTGGGAACTCTTTTGACGGAGGTCCTTTACCAGATCCTTTTGCGCCTGAGAATTACGTTGGCCTCTAATCGCCCCAGGTGTGCGTAAGTTAAAATTAGTAGCTAAAAGGTGGTCAATTTCTCTAGGTGTTTCGTTATTATTATCTAATATAAAATCTGCTTCTAATGTTGCTAAAAGTTCACGGTCTTGTGGGTTCCATCTGGCCTTCTTAGAGGGGGGGGGGGGCTAAATTGTTCTCATTATATTCGTCCGGATGGGCACGACGACGGTGTAAATTAAGACCTGAAAAGACCTTTAAGCAAGTAGTAGATGGACATTTGCCATTTGGCTGGGAGACGCGTGAAGTACTAGCGAGAGGGCAGAATTCGTGGGGATACCCAATTGATGAATATTTTCTTAGCTTGCTAGTCTCCGCAAGGTAGGCTGCACAGCCAGCTTAGGATGCGCCGCCACCAGCCATTGAAGGTGTTTTATTAATTTTTATGAAAGATTTCAAGAAAGCATGATGCTCATGCGTCACTAACAGCCTACGTGACTAGTGTGGGATTCACACACCCACTAAACCCGTTTTTCTTCTTACCTCCCAGGCTCGGTATTGCTTTGGCATTACCTCGAAGCCGTGGGAGAGGTGTCTCTGCCGTTCGCCTTCACTCAGCCCTATCCGGGTGGTTATGATCCCGAATGTTTACCTGCGGTTGGATAAGAGTATTCTGCCATTCTGTAAAACGTCCTGTGAGGCTGCGTCGAGCCCATAAGGGCCCGGTTACTTCCCCTTCCCCCTTCCCCGGATCTTCGTATTTACCACTCACCCGAGAGACCCGCTCGGGTAGTATAGACAATATGTAAATCACGCTATGGACAATTTGTAAATCATAGGCAATATGTAAACCGAGCATAGGCTAATAAAGCTAAAAATTAACTGGCGCTGATACGTACCGAAAATTGAATTTTTCGTTACACAGCCACTCGTTGTTGATTCAACGCACATCGCTTTGGTACACTTCTGCGACACGTTAAAAAAACTAGCCTGCGGTTGTTTACCCGCTTTGAGTAGAGCCATGTTGCTCTGCTCGAGTCGTATCTTAAAAAGCTTCGTGTAGGCCTGCGCAAGCAACCAACGTGTTGTTATGTGCAGCTACCTAATATATGTAGGTCTAAGCTGCTAACCTTCGTTCTGTTTTATCTTTTCTGGCGTTTCTGGCGTGAATTGTATTAAAGCCTGCAAGATTATTAATCTCGAGCACGAGTTGTGAAGTGTGACAGAAGAAACTTACCGCTAGAGCTGCATGTTTAAACAAATTATTATACCATTGCTCCGTATGATACTTAGGACCCATATGTGCCGCTCGTATCGACGATCACACTATGTTTGATATTGATATTTTAAGTCGACCAAGACTTTTCACAGTTTTTCTGAGTTTAACTTGTTCGTAGACGGCGTGAATGCTTGAGTACGTTTGGGTTCATCGTAGCAACAGTGACGTTACGCATGTTTACAGTGTAATCCGCGTATGCAATCCTTTTTTGACAGCTAGATGGTTTTGGGGCAGCAAAAAAATACGCTATATGTTATATTTTTTAAATAATTGTTTATATGCAGTTTTTATATATCGATTGTTAAGTTAAATGTCTTAAAGTGTTACAAAAATATGTCTCGGCCTTTATAACGTCTATTATAATTAGTCTGCGCTTTCCTGTAGCCCACGTATGAGCATGAACGACTCCAGTTGTCCAGCAGTGGAAAGTGACTCACATGATATATTTTTCGTACGACCAAGTTGTGAAGTTCAAGAGTAGGTTAACAATATATGAATCATCTAAGGGGACTTTGACTGCCAGGCGCAATAAAACTCTTTTAAAATACCCTCTCGTAGGGAACGTGCCCGTCCTAGCGACAGAACAGGCTTTCATTCGGTCGGGATTCCTTTTTGCAACAGTTTGCTCAATTTTCGTCACGCAGCACTACACAGAAGCACCACCATGTGTACGTAACTTCCAATTTGCTTAGTCGATTCTGCAAGAGTCAAGCTTCTCTTGGCGCCTGCGCGGTTGTTTATGTTGTTCTCTCCAGCAGAATCTCCTCTCTCACCCTTGCCTCGGTAACGTCACTACCTTAGAAGATAAGTCAACAAAGGAGCTCTCCGGACATCAGTGCGGAGGGACTTCGTTCTTTGCCTTCTCCAGAGCCGCTTCTACATCGCTCCACAGTTGTTCAAACGCAATGCAGCGCATCATTGTATTATCCACCTGGGAAAAAGTGGAATAAGTATTTAGCTTATATATGTTTGTATATATATATATATATATATATATATATACGTGGAGCAATTACAGGGCTTAAAATACGCGACTTAGAGACGAGAAACAGTAAGCGTAATGATAGCTATTTGCACTGAGGCTAAAGATGCAATTTTAGTAGCTAGTAAAATCACATCGCTTTAACGAACAAAACACATTATATATATATATATATATATATATATATATATATATATATATATATATATATATATATATATATGCCATAATTATCAATGTTTGTAGAGAGTATCTCCTAGGCACAAGAGTGGGCCCCAGAACTATACCACCACGCCAAGGTGGCGTATAAGGATCCATCCAATTTACTTTTTGGCGAATCACTGCGGTGCTTCCCAAACTGGTCTGCCAAAGGGAGATCTCATCTAGATACAATTTTTTCTTTCACGCACTAGGAGGTCTCATGACTCTTGGCTCTTAGACCACAAGGCACTCCGCCTTTATTCTGATTTTTATCGGGTGGCCTGTCATCCCGGGAATAACGCCGGTCGTCCTCTTTCTGCGTGTTAGGTAGATCGCCTCTGTCCTTGTCACGCGGTAGTTTCAAGTGATGGGGTTCCACCTACTCGGACACCGTTGACAGGGCCTTGTTAGCGGCGGCCTCCAGGACTCTCTTGCTCCTGGCCGTAACCATAATTGCATGATCGTACGTCAACGTTTTCATCCCACACAGAAGACCTCGGATCTCGAGCACCCCGTAAGCTATGTTCCATAGCACGGGTCCTAGGATCGAGCCCTCTGGGAGTCCATCGTCAACTTTGCACTCCTGTCCCCTCTGCAACCAGGCCTCTGTCATACAGGTAGGATGATATCATCAGACGGAGGTAGGGGAAAAATCCGATCCTAACCGTCTCCTCCATAAGTACTTTCCAATTCATTGCGTTAAAAGCATTTTTAACATCCAGGAGGATCAGAAGCACGGATATATTTGTTTTGAGTGTGTTCATTGTCGTCTTATCCGCCCGTTGCAGAACCTTCTTTAGAGTGTGGATATGCCTTTCTGAAAACCGTACTAGGCATCTGATAGGGCGTTCTTTTGCTGGATCTCTTCGTTCAGTCGACGGACAATAACGTTCTCTAGGATCTTACCCATGGCGTCAATGGGGCATATAGGCCGGTAAGCTGAGGGTCCCGTCTTCCCCCGGGTTTGGGAATCAGGACAAGGTTAGCCCTTTTCCTCAGCTTTGGGAATCTTCCCTCGCCCAGGGGCTTGTTGGGGAGGTCTTGGAGGGTCTTAGGCCACCTTTTGACCATTAGCCTCGCTATCTCTTCGATGTAATGCCAAAGTAATACCGAGCCAGGGGGGGTGGGGAGGAATCCGAGTTTAGTGGGTTTGCGAGTCTCACACTAGTCACGCAGGCTGCTAGTGGCGCATGTGCATCATGCATTCCCGAAACCTCCCAGAACAACAAAAAACAAGCCTCGTTATCTGGGAAAACTCCTCTAGGCTGGATGTTTTGCCGGTTTCTAGCCGTTTCCGGGCATGTTTAATCTCCTCCAGCGTTACCTTCTGGATTTTTTCGGGGGCAACCAAGGGCTCCTCGTTTCCTTTTCGCTGTTGTGCCGGAAATAGACCGGTTATAGTCTCCCGCGGCACATATGAGGGGGAGTTTCGAGGGACGCTTCCGGAGCCTGGCCATAACCACTCGGTACGGCGGGTCCCATACGTCCCTTTCTACCACGTCTATCAAATCGGGCTTCCACGTTTGTACTTTACTTTTAGCGATGACTCCTCGGAGTCTAGATAGACCAGTTTTGTACTCTGTCAATTGGGATTCAGTTCTTGCGGCCTCTCCCTCCCCGTAGTATCTCTCCCGTTGATATATTCACGTTAACCGGCTGCGTGTTCTCGTGTAAATCTTTTTGAGTCTTTTATAACCTCACCTTTCTCAAAGCTGGATTGAAACGGTTCCTCGTGCCCTCCATGCACACCTTGACATCTTTCTCACTGTAGACTACTTTACTCTCAAAAGCTGGCAGGCAATTTCTGTCTGTTTCAAAGAAGTCCACAAGGGGCTTGATTAGCTGCGGATCCACTTGCGAAAATCCTTCTACGAGGCACGGTTCAGCAGTAATCCAGATCCTCTAAAAGTATACACCCAGAGTCACAATAAGTGTCTCGTTCACCTTACTTGGCCTACCACGCTAAGCAACTTGTATTATTGGGTTAAAAGTAATACTTTATATACTTCGCGGTTGTGGGAAGGGAAAAAAGGGCAACAAGTCATTATCATCAATAAGTTATGCGTCGCTGTCTCGAACATTCGTGCTGTAGAACCATCAAAAGACTCGCCTCATCTCTAGTAGAGTCTGTTGAAAAATGCATAGGCTATTTAGGTTAGCCGGTGCAGCTATAGTGAACGCCCTACCATGATGGCATTTACAGATATGAGGCAACGAGGGCAAATTAGCTACAGTCCTCGGTGAAACTAAGTCGAGAAAAGATGCACTAGAAAAGACTGTGAAACCTGATGAGGGCAGTAACCGACAACCAAAATGGACGCTGTGCATATTGCACCACGTCGAAAGGACCGATTATTATTTGCTGTTCTAGAAAAGAAGCGGTCACCGTTTGTAGACAATGATGTGCCAAGGGGATGAAGCAAAAAGGGCCACATTAAAAATGTTCGTAGTCGAAGACTCGTAAAAGTCTTGTATTTGAGGTGCTTTGACCCTGATTAATTCTGTACAATTTAGATGCGTTAGCTGGCAGCTTGCTTGCCTGCAGGTTAGTTGTACTTACCCGAAACACGTTACGATATACCACATCCAAGTCATCTACGTCGTTAGACTCTAGAAAGATACGAAACACGCGAAAAAGTCTTGCACCTAAATCAGTCGGTGTTGGAGCCGCGTCGAGCCCGGAAAGGGCACACAGTACCGCGGCTGCAGAGCAGACGGTCAACAAGCCAAGGCCGTTCTTCATCATTGCAACTGTGTGCAAAACACAGGCAGCTATTACTCGCTATATTAGTACTAGAAACACTACTGTCACGAAATTAGAAATTACTCAACACTGTATAATGTGCACGGGTGTTTAATTTGGCCGATTATTTAACGTAGAGCTTCACAGCGATGTCGTAACCGCAATGTGTGGTTAAATTTCTGCTTAACTTAAGCTAAGCTATGAAGTCGCCAGGCTAGTTGTAGCTGATCAGTTCAGTCAAGTCAGGCGCCTCCCATTACTTTGCTGATGAAAACGCCGATAAATAAAGAACGAACATGGAATATTCTGGCCTAAGTTAGAAACCGAAACTAAGAAGAAGTAGGAAAGTCCCTTAGGTTAAAACCAATCACTTGTCACATTTAAGATAAAGCTGCAACTGTACATTTGTATAATATAAACCTTTGTATGATATCAAAGCAGTGGATTATAAAGCAATATCCTAGCCCTCTTCAAAGACGAACCATACACCGCACCATTGTGTGTTCAGCGTATGCGTACCGTTCGGCACGAAACTAGTCAAATTTGATATGGCGAGCACCATTCGTTGAGAACCAACAAGGCAAAATTCTGGCACTTCAAAGTGCTCCCGTACTTCATTATAGGTTAAACGTTGTACTCACTTGTCAAACGTCGCAGAGTCGCTATGAACAGTCCGTCGCGAACTGTCGCGTCTGTAAGCGGACTAGATTATGCAGGCCTTTTAAATGAAAGGGTTGAAAAAATGCCCAACCAAATATTCACATTCAGGTGGGAGCTACGCAGTCTCCCAAAACACACTGTAGCTGTATGATTCGCTTCCTCCTCTCGAGTGCCCTTTAGACGCCACCTCGGTCGATCGCGGCGGACGGCAAGCTGTAAATAAAGAAAGGAAATGACAGAAAAGGCAGACTCGTTCAGAGTCGTTGTTGACGGTTTGCTGATGTTGGCCTAGAGCGGCGTCGTTGTTGTCGCTGTTGCTGCTGCGGCAGCACTCTCAACGAGTCGGTGTCATTGAGGAAGTAGCCACGGCCATTTGTCCTTGGTATCACGCACCTACGCTGCCCTGCGGGATGAATCTGTCAGTCCAGCACTGGCTCGGTCAGCCACCGTATCGCTGTCTAATGCCGTATTTTTTCTTGTTGTTCGTCATTGTTTTAATATCTTCACAAGCAGCATTAGCGCCCAGCAAAATGATTAATTCCAAATTGCGATGACATTATGTCAGACCACTGGTCGAACGCCAGAAGATGCGCAGTTCTGCGTGAATTAATTTGTGATAATTAATAATGCGTTTATTACAATTATACTTGATCACGTACAAGTATAATTTCCAACCTAGACCTTTTGGCACGGGCGACTACAATTTCGAAATGTAATTATCTTCTTCAGCGCATACAGGCGACTTTAATTGAAAGTATATCTAAGAGCTTCGATCGACTATTAAAGAACAAGCCATATCGGTGAGAAGTGTGTATATGTTATATATACATAACAATTTTTAGTAAGCAACATTTCGAACTGGACATTTTAGTCTGTACGACAGTAGTGCAGTTATAAGCGAATGGTATACCACAGCCCTACCAAAGGTGTTTACCGCGCTCAGCAGGAAACATCGGCGCAATGCAAGGACCCGCCGCCTTATTAAATGAATAGGAATTTGTGAAAACTCGGTCGGAACCAAAACAATAATAATTTTCATTCTAATTTAAAAATCAAAAGCGTATCCATACCTCGACATAGAAATTGTAAAAAATATCTAGGCGCCCGTGATGTGTTTTGTATAGACAGTGTCAGTACAGTCAATGATATATACCACTTTTTATAATGTTCGTTCAATGCTACCTCAACGAGAACCCCATCCTTTCAGAACATCTCATATGTCGGTGCAATTAAGTACTCAAGCCGTCCGTCTTAACATCTTTTACTATCACCTAAGTGTTTAAAATGTTCTTATTTGAAAACATTTAAAAGTAAACGGAAAAGTCACTAGTTTGGAGGCGAAAGGTTAAGACGATATGATGGGTGCGGAAAAAAAAAACCCATAGAAAATCCAGCAACTTGCGGCAGGTTGCCACATATGTATTGATTTATTGAGAACGAGCTTAATTAAGCAAATTAAAGAGTCATATAAAGAGTTGTACCCCGACATTCTCAAACTCAGATTTCTTTAGAAGTTAGGCCTGCGAAAAGTGTTTATTTTTTTTTTTTAACGTTCGGATAGCATTTACCTGCGGCAGCCTTATTCCACACCACAGTCAGTAAACATCGAGGCCTCTATCTTACAAATAGCCAGTAATCACGAAATTTAGCAGTAACTACATCGCGTTATGTAGTTACCTCTACAATATTAGCGTCTTTTTCTACTGGACCTAAGATGCCCCTACCTGACATCGCAACAACCGGTCGTAAGCCTTCCAAAAGATTATTTATAGAGAACTGCGGCCGCCCTATAGTTTTACAAGCCTGCTACACTTAGGATGTCAAGATGTGTACGGATTAGAGAGGTAGAGCTTTACCACCGAAGGCAAATAGCCATTCGTAGTACATCGTTGTGAACAAATTGGAACCTTTGCAAGACTGCCTTGTACGCACCTCTCCAATGCAGTAACTCAGCACAGGCTTTGTGATAGCAAACTTTACAAAAAAAACATAATAATCATGTTTTATGAAAACGTCCAAGACGGTAATGTAAAGATTTGAAGACTACTGGCTGTTTTTTTAATGCACATGAAAGCATAGGTTAAACTTTGAAAAAGCTGCCGATATTCTAAGCCGGGACTCAATGATGCTGCGGGTGTCATCGCAAACTGTATCTTTCGTGACTTAAAATAATACTGTCGTATTATCGGCAAACGCAGCAGATTTCTCTTTATGCGATAGTTCATTAACGGCCGAGAGGCCTTCATTGATGTACAACATCGGGCAGAAAAGACTAAGCCCTGGAGAATGTCGGTTGTTAGAGTCCTCGTCTCCGGCAACGTTTTTTTTTTTATTTAATGGGGGGGTTGGATGGTAATGCACCATCTCTTTTTATTGAGACATCTGTGCTACCTGTTTTTTTCGATTATGGTCGATTTTTAATCCACTCCGGCTTCACCTTGTTTAAATTGGGAACCATAAAAACCAATTTAGGAGTGGCCGGTCTGGCTTTCGAAGGCAAAAGCTTTTGCCACTAAGCCATCTTGCTCGGTAAATTCGGTTTATCTTATCTATGTTACGCGACGAGAAAGATGACTTGACAGCAAAAATAACGGCACTAGGCTGATGTTATCATCCTTGGTTTGCTAAGGGGACACACGCAGTCAGGTCTTCCGCAGAGTCTAAACGCAGCCCTGGTTCCTGGAACAAAACTGCTGAAATATTCATGAGCAGGTTGTAGCGAAAAACTCCCTTTTCATAGTCTCGAAGTGAATCTTACGGGAGCACAGAGAAAGAGGGGTTTAGTGGATGAAAGCAGTTAATCAGACTAAGAGCTGACGGTTGCCACCCTTGCCTATGCATAATGCCATCTCCGAAATCTCCGAGATGAAACAGGGTTCTTTAGCCTAGAGGCGGGTCAGAGAAGTGACCCGCTTTGCGTCTCTCCGACGGGTCGGCTTCCTCGACCGTCCTTACCTTGGCAACGGTCTACGACAAACTACTCAAAGTAAATAATCCTGCTAACGGGGTAGAGACTCTAGCCTATACGGAGGACTTTGCGTTGGTTGTCATCGCCCGCACGGAGGTCCCTTAAGGAAAAGAACTTCTTGCGACGGCGGCCTAATCCATAGCCCTCTATAGCGTGGTAATTTAGGCGGATATGGCCTTGTGGGTGGCTCAAAATAGGTTGAAGTTACACGGCAAGTTAACTCAAGGCAACTCGGCGCGTTCTCCCTCACCTTATCGGCAGATGGCGCAGGCAAGGCAAGCGGAGCGCCAGAGAAGCGAGATTCCTTCTTTAAGGTGTTGAATGATTGCCGCGCATTTTAGAGCCTAAGGGGGTAGGAGGAACCCGAGTGTAGTCGACATGTAAGCCCCACTCTAGTCATGTCCATATTGAAAAAAAAACCTAAGTTTGGTTTTACGCTCAGATAACCGATTTCTTATTTAAGGCGTCTTTCCAGTACACATGCCATCAGGGACGCACTAAAAGATTTGCTTACGCTGTTTATGTGACCAGGGGCATTATAGGGATTGCTGAGCGATATATATATAGAAAATATTGTGGTGATTTATTAATTATTTACAATACGTTTGCCCACTCGGCAGTGCTCGCCTTAATAAAAATTCTGGTAAAAAGGTGCCACGTGAGGTTAAGAATCAGCTGCCCGTGTCCTTGCTTGATGGAAGCCCCCGCTCCTATGGACCCGGTGCGAGCGGTATATCCTCAAGTTTCCTTGCAACGTTAAGACGGTAAGATCTATAAGATTCCTCTTCGTGACGCCGAGTCCCAAGAGCGTACTCGCAGATTCGGAGTCCCATACACCACTCATAGAGATAGTGATGGATCTGAATCTGCGAGGTTTTTGCGGGTCGGGGAGCGCCGCTCTTAGGAACTCGACGTTGTATTTGGTGATCTTGTCCTGCCGCGCTTTTGCGAGGTCCCTGTTCGGGCCGCAAACTTTGGCATCTAAAACCCAGACCTCCGTAGGTGTTATTATTACGAGGTCGGAGTTTAGACCCGGTGCGCCCGGTGGACGGAATACTCGCTCACGAATCACCTCATGACCCCTCTCGCAGAGGAGACGCGCCACGCGATGACAAACGTTGTCATGTCCCTTTATAGTTTGTGTGTTGTATCGCACATCTGAGCGACATGAGCCAACGTCTCAAGCGCACGACACCCGTGCCTACAACGTTTGTTGTAGCCCGAGCGTCCCCTGGCCAATCTGCGTTGAGATCCTGAGCTTTAGTAGGTTTAAATACTTCCTACCAGATAGGTAGGGCATATCCTTAATCCGGTAATGTACAAAGGGCGTTTCGTGTGTTTTTTTTCAAATGTGCCCCATTGAACGTGTTGTATAGTTGTTGGGACCACTAATCGGTCTCTTGTGTAGCGGTCTCAAGGTTCCCAAGCGCTCGCAAAAAAGTCTTGTTTTCGCAAGGTCTTTTTTGAAGTGCTCGGTGGCTAGCATCCATTGAACCCCAGGGTACGTGGAGTGTTGTAGTGCTGTCAGACGGGAGAGGCAGAGTCTGGGGATAAATGTTTGGAGGCAGGGGATGTCCAGACCGCCGTGTGCTGTGTGCGTGTACAGGTAGGCGTTCGGCACCGAGTTTTCGAGCTTAAGCCATTTCGACTTAACAACCTTTCCGATCTCTTTATCTAGGTCGCTAACTGCCTGTGTGACTAGTGTGGACTAATGTAGACATACCCACTAAACCCGGCTGTTTTCCTACCCCCCAGGCTCGGTTAATTACTTTTGCATTACCTCGAAGCCGTGGGAGAGGTGTCTCTGCGGTTCTCCGTCACTCAGCCCTACCCGGGCGGTGGGTCGTCCCGAATGCTTAACTGCGGTTGGATAAGAGTATTCTGCCATTCTGTAAACCGTCCTGTGAGGCTGCGTCGAGTCCATGAGGGCCGGCTGTTTCCCCCTCCCCCTTCCCCTTTCCCGGATCCTCGTATTGACCACTCACCCGAAAGACTCGCTCGGGTAGTATCGACAATATGTAAATCACGCTATGGACAATATGTAAATCATAGGCAATATGTAAGCCGAGCATCGGCGAATAAAGCTACGAATTAACTGGCGCTGATACGTACCGAAAATGGAATTTTTCGTTATACAGCCACTCGTGGTTGATCAACGTTCCGCACGTCGCTTCGGTACACTTCTGCAACACGTTCAAAAACTAGCCTGCGGTTTTTTATCCGCTATGAATAGAGCCATGTTGCTCTGCTCGAGTCGTATCTTAAGAAGCTTCGTGTAGGCCGGCGTAAGCAATTAAGATGTTGTTATGTACATGTATATGTAGGTATAGGCTGCTAGCCTTGTGTTCTGTCTTATTAAAACAGCGTTCCTGGTGGTAAAACCTGCGAGATTATGAATCCCGAGGATCGACAATCACACTATGTTTGATATTGGTATTTTTCAGTCGACCAAGACTTTTCACAGTTTTTCTGAGTTTAGCTTGTTTGTAGACGGCGTGAATGCCTGAGTACGTTTAGGTTCATCGTAGCAACAGTAACGTCACGCACGTTTACAGTGTAATCCGCGTATGCAATCCTTTTTTGACAGATATATGGTTTTGAGGCAGCAAAAAAATACGTTTTATTATTGTTTTTTAAATAATTTTTAAATAATTGTTTATATGCATTTTATATATATAGAATGTTTAGTTAAATGTCTTTAAGTGTTACAAAAATGTGTCTCGACCTTTATAACGTTAATTATCATTTGTCTGCGCTTCCCTGTAGCTCACGTATGAGTATGAACGACTCTGGTTGAACAGCAGTGGAAAGTGACTCACATGATATATTTTTCGTACGACCGAGTTGTAAAGTTCAAAAGTAGGTTAACAATAAATCATCTTAGGGGACTTTGACTGCCAGGCGCAATAAAACTTATTTAAAAGATCTTCTCGTAGGGAACGTGCCCGTCCTAGCGACGGAACAGGCTTTCCTTCGGCCGGGATTCCTTTCTGCTTCCAATTTGCTTAGTCGATTCTGCAAAAGCCGAGCTTCTCTTGGCGCCTGCGCGGTTGTTTCCTGTTGTTCTCTCCAGCAGAAGCTCCTCTCTCGCCCTTGCCTCGGTAACGTCACCACCTCAGAAGATAAGTCAACAAGAGGAGCTGTCCGGACATCAGTGTGAAGGGATTTCGTTGCCTGCCTCCTGAGCCGCCTTTACATCTCTCCACAGTTTTTCAAACGCAATGCAGCGCATCATTGCATCATCCACCTGGGAAAAGTGGAATAAGTATTTAGCTTATATATGTTAATCTGAATAGATCTGAATCATTTATATATATATATATATATATATATATATATATATATATATATATATATATATATAATGCTAAGAAACGCGCTGCCAACAGTAAAATGTCCGCCATTGAACCAGAGCATTGTCGTGTTAAAATGCCACTTAATTATTTTGCTGCTTAAATGCAAATTAACCTGATATTATTATCATAGATATGGCAAAACCTCAGTTAATTTTGGAGAAGAGGAACACAGCTCATCATGATTTTCCACAAGAGGCACTGTATGCAATGGATACAAAGTACTCTACAGCGGAACATTTGGGCCTCCGAGCAAGCTTCGGGAATCTTAACATAAGGTCAATCGTACTGAGCTCTTATGTGAGATTTACGTCCACGGTATTAAAAACGCTAACTTAAATGTTTTTTATTTAACATTTTTAATATTTGTAAATGTGCCAAACGCTATAATTCAAGGGTTTCCAAAGTGTATTTAAAGCTGGAATAGGATTTAACGCAGGCGAGCTAAATGAGATTGTCTAGGAAATGCCACGCATTTCCAAGCCTGACGGGGCAGGGAAAAACCCGGGCTTAGTGGGTTTGTGAGTAGTGGCCCTCGGCCGCAGGCGACGCATGTAAATACCGTATTTCTAAAACCTCCTATAGAAAAAAAAACAGCTAGGAGATGAGCTCTGACGACACGGAAAGTCCCTCTTCGCGTATAGGAGTAATCAGTAGTAAACAGCTATAGACCGCTGCTAGAATATTTTCTAGTAAAGTTTTAACTGGAACTAAGTATTAAAGTATATTAGAATTGTAAATGCGCTTTATGAGAATTAAATTTCACTGCTGTATACAGAACAATAAAAATTAGGTAGTTCTAGGTTTGATTTAAAGCATCTCTAATGTGTAGCTTGCACTCATACAATGTATTAAGTTACTAAAAGAGCGTACAGTCTTTTGATTGACAAATGAGGATACAAATCGTCTGCGTCTGTTGAGTGTCTGCCACATCTCTAGAAAGGTCAGGCCTGAATGAACTGCGGCACCGAAAACATTTATATAACTTATATATAAAACTTAAAATATACCTGACGTTACTGATTTTTCTGAGTCGTAGCACTTGCAGTTAACGTGGGACAATTACAGGGTTTAAAATACGCGACGTAGAGACGAGAAACAGTAAGCGTAATTATAGCTATTTTCACTGACGTTAAAGATGCAATTTTAGTAGCTAGTAAAATCACATCGTCTTAACGAACAACACACTTTATAAAAAAAAAATATATATATATATATATATATATATATATTGCCATGATTAACAGTGTTTGCAGAGAGTATCTCCTAGACACAAGAGTAGGTATTCTTCTCGAATTCCCGATATTCTATAGAGGGAACTTTGTATAATCTAATCTAATACGTGACATGCTGCAAGCGAACTTAATTATTATTAAAAACGGGGCTCATTATGTCAGCAAGCCAGTAGCACAGACAACTGGAGTTGTCCAGGGTGACTCCGCAAGCCCATTCCTCTTTATATTGTATATAGCTGGCTCAGCGGACGCCCTTATAAATGTAAAAGCAATACATGCATTTTATGCTGATGACTTAGTGGTGCTTGCAAAAACACGAAATCATTTGCAGTTTTATCCCCAGGAAGCCTCAGATTGGTGCCAAGAACACCAATTGACAATCAACATAGCCAAAACAAAAATACTAGGATTTAGTAAAGGCGGGTCGTACGCTGCAGATGACCGGTGCATCAAGATAGGGGGGTAAATGTTGAACTCGTTAATCACTGTTGCTATCTAGGGAAAACAGTGACTCCCCAGCTGTCATTCAGCAGACATATAGAGGAAGTGCGTAGCAAGACTACGGCGGCCATGATTCTAGTGGGAGACGTTACTGACATAGACCTAAAAATCGCGCTAAATTTGTTTAGAATAAAAATTGTTTCTATAGTAAGATACTGCCTTCCCGCAATTGCCCCTTACTTTACAATATCGGACCTTAAAAGCATAGATAAAATAAAATCATATTTCATAAAGCGCACTTTAGGCTTGCCAAAGAACGCATCGGCCACGCTCGCACTAGAGCTATGCCACAGACGCACACTAGTAGAGGATTTAGTACTGGACAAGATACCGTTCAGTACACAAATATTAGAAGCCTACAGAGAATTTAGAGAAACCCCCAAACATGGCATTTGTAATGGGTCTCTATGTCGAGGGTCCTGCTTTTTGCAGCAATAAATGGAAACTGTCATCACAGAAAAATATATCTATAATATGCCGAACAACATGGCATGGCTACCACCACCTTATGTGCTTAAGAGGAAATTGTTATGAAATTGACGAATGCGTATGTAAATATTGTGGGGAGTGCAATATCGGACGATACCACACACTCACTTGCTCGTTTATCGAAACACCGTCACTACAAGCACGTGTTAACGATATTCTTAGCCTACAAAATGGTATGTGAAATTTGTAATACACTACAAATTTATGATGAATAAACTTGAAACAAGAGTGGGCCCCAGGCCTATATCACTACGCCGAGCTGGCGTATAAGAATCCATCCTACTTACTTTTGGCGAAACACTGCGTTGCTTCCCAAACTGGTCTGCAAGAGGGAGACGTCATCTTGATACATTTTTTTTTTCTTTCACGCACTAGGAGGTTCCATGGCTCTTGGCAAGGATCAGGAGAACTACACTCGAGACCGCCCGATACGCCATGCTTACCCTGATTGCCAGCGTTTGTTGGGGCAACCTTAGTGCACCCCTATATGTCGCCGCTCGCAGTGTCATGTTCTACCAAACTGGGGCTGTGTGTAGCACCGTTGATTCGGCCACCGAAGCCAAGGACCTACTTTTCTCCTCAGCCCACTTACCGACCCTAGGCACGAACCGCGTCAGTTTCAGGAAGACCTTTTGGGCCTTTTCGGCCATGCACTTTACGTGTGCCGATCCAGTCAGTTTCGTACCTAGCATGGCCACAAAGCACTTCGCCTTTATTCTGATTTCTATCGGGTGGCCTGACATCACGAGAATAACGCCGGTCGTCCTCTTTCTGCCTCCGTCTTGTCACGCGGTAGTTTCAAACGATGGGGTTCCATCTATTCGAACACCTCTGACAGGGCCTTATTAGCGGCGCCCTCCAGGGCTCTCTCGCTCCTGGCCGTAGCCATGAGTGCATGATCGTACACCAACGTCTTTATCCCATACAGAAGACCTCGGATCTCGAGCACCCCCTAAGCAATGTTCCATAGCACGGGTCCTAAGATCGAGTCCTCTGGGACTCCGGCGTTAATTAGGCACTCCTGCCCCTCTGCAACCAGACCTCTGTCATACAAGTAGTGTAATATTGTCAGACGGAGGTAGGAGGAAAATCCGATCCTAGCCGTCTCCTCCATAAGTACTTTCCAATTCATTGTGTTAAAAGCATTTTTAACATCCAGTGGATCAGGAACACGAATCTATACGTTTTGCGTGTATTCATGGTCGTCTCACCCGCCCGTTGCAGAACCTTCTTTAGAGCCCCGAGAGTGGATCTGCCTTTCAGGAAACCGTACTAGGCATCTGATAGGGCGTTTTTTCCTGAATCTCTTTTATTCAGTCTACTGACACAAAACGTTCTCTAGGATCTTACCCATGGCGTCAATGGGGCATATGGGCTGGTAAGCTGAGAGTCCCGTCTTCCCCCGGGTTTGAGGATCAGCACAAGGTTAGCCCTTTTCCACAGCTTCGGGAATCTTCCCTCGTCCAGGAGCTTAGTAGCGAGGTCTTGGAGGGCCTAAGGCCACTTTTTGACTCTTAGCCTCGCTACCCGGAAAAACTCCTCTAGGCCAGACGTTTTGCCGGTTGCTAGCCGTTTCCGGGCATGTTCAATCTCCTTTAGCGTTACCTCCGGGATTTCTTCGGGGGCTACCAAGGGCTCATCGTTTCATCTCCGCTGTTGTGCCGGAAATATACCGTTTACAGTCTCCTGCGGCACATCTGGGGGCTTCCAGAGTCTGGCCATACGGCGGGCCCCATACATCGCATTCGTCTATCAGCTCGGGCTTCCAAGTTTGCACTTTACTTTTAGCGATGAGTCCTTGGAGTCTAGATAGACCAGTTTTGGACTCTATCAATTGGGATTTAGTTCTTGCGGCCTCTCCCTCCCCGTAGTATCTCTCCCGTTGATATATTTACGCTAACCGGCTGCGTATTCTCGTGTAAATCCTTTTGGGCCTTCTATAACCTCACCTTTGTCACAGCTGGATCGAAACGGCTCCTCATGCCGTCGATGCATACGTTGACATCTTTCACACTGTAGACTACTTTACTCTCCAAAGCTGGCAGGCAATTTTTGTCCGTTTCAAAGAAAGTCACAACTGGCTTAATTAGCTCCGGATCCAGTTGCGAAAATCCTTTTACGAGGCACGGTTCAGCAGTAGTCCAGGTCCTCTAAAAGTATGCACCCAGAGTCACAACAAGAGTCTCGTTCACCTTACTTGGCCTACCACGCTGAGCAGCTTGCATTATTGGGGTGAAGGAAAAAAGGGGACAGATGTGGGAAGGGAAAAAAGGGAAACAAGTCATTATCATCAATGATTCATGCGTCGCCGTCACGAACATCCGTGCAGTAGAACCACCAGAACTCGCTTCATCTCTGGTAGAGTCTGTTGAAAAATGAATAGACTATTTAGGTCAGTCGGCTATAGTAAGCGCCCTACCATGTTGGCATTTAGGGAAATGAGGCAATTAAGACGAGGGCAAATTAGCTACAGTCCTTGGTGAAACTAAGTCTAGAAAAGATGCACTATAAAATACTGTGAGACCTCTGAGAGACCTGTGAGAGAGCGGTCACCGTTTGTAAACTATAATGTGCCAAGGGGATGAAGCAAAAAGGGCCACATTAGAAGTGTTCGTAGTCGAAAACTCCTAAGAGTCTTGTCTTTGAGGTGCTTTGACCCTGATTATCTCTGTACAATTTAAATACGTTAGTTGTACTTACCCGAAACACGTTACGAAATACCATATACGAGTCATCTACGTCCTTAAACTCTAGAAGGGTGCTCAACATGCGGAAAAGTCGTCCACCTAGATCAGTCGGTGTCGGAGCCGCATCGAGCCCGGAAAGGGCACAGAGCACCGCGGCTGTAGAGCAGACGGTCAACAAGCCAAAGCCGTTCTTCATCATTGCAGCTGTACGGAAAATGCAAGCGGCTATTACTCGCTATATTAGTACTAGAAACACTACTATCGCGAAATTAGAAATTATGCAACACTGTATAATGTACACGGGTTTTTAAGTTGGCCGATTATTTAACGTAGAGTTTCACAGCGATGTCGTAACCGCAATGTGTGGTTAAATTTTTGCTTAAGTTGAGCTAAGCTAAGAAATCACCAGGCCAGTTGTAGCTGATCAGTTCAATCAAGTCAGGCTCCTCCCATTTTTCTTTGATCGACGCTCATTGAGATAGATAAACCATACCACTGAGAGTCAGCGGCCATGCTGCCACAAGGACTGTTGGGGAAACCCTAGATATCTTAACATGTCCGGCCCTCGGTGTATTGAAGATATACCTCAGGTTAAGTTCCAAGCCCATAGGGGACGGAGGATAGTCTAGAATTAAAAACAACCCCCTTAAAAAATTTAATTCTAGGCTTCTCCCATTGCATTGCCGATGAAAACGCAGATAAATAAGAAATGAACATGGAATGATCTGGCTCAAAATAAAAACCAACATTAAGAAGTAGTAGGGAAGTCCCTTAGGATAAAACCTAGTACTTGTCATATTTAAGATAAAGCTGCAATTGTACATTTGTATAATATAAAACTTTGTATAATAACAAAGCAGTGGATTATTAAGCAATATCCTAGCCCTCTTGACGAACCATATGCCGCATCATTGTGTGTGTGTGTCAGCGTATGCGTGCCGTTCGGCACGAAACTAGTCGTGTTTGATATGGCGAGCGCAATTCGTTGAGAACCAACAAAACAAAATTCTGGCACTTCAAAGTGCTCCTGTACTTCATTATAAGTTAAACGTTGTACTCACTTGTCAAACGTCGCCGCGTCGCCCTCAACACTCAGTCGCGAATGCCGTCTGTAAGCGGACTAGGCCATGCAGGCCTTTTAAATAAAAGGTTTAAAAAAAAATGCCCAACCAAATATTCACGGGAGCTACGCAGGCCCGCAAAACACACTGTTTCTGTATGATTCGCTTCCTCCTCTCGAGTGCCCTTTAGACGTCACCTCGGTCGATCGCGGCGGACGGCAAGGTGCAAATAAAGAAAAGAAATGACAGAAAAGGCAGACTCGTTCAGAGTCGTCGTTGACGGTTTGCTGATGTTGGCCTAGAGCGGCGTTGTTGCTGTTGTTGTTGTTGTTGCTGCGGCAGCACTCTCAACGAGCCGGTGTAATTGAGAAAGTAGCCACGGCCATTTGTCCTTGGTATCACGCACCTACGCTGCCCTGCGGGATGAATCTGTCAGTCCAGCACTGGCTCGGTCACCCACCGTATCGCTGTCTAATGCCGTATTTCTTCTTGTTGTTCGTCATTGTTTTACTCTCCTCACAAGCAGCATTAGCGCCCAGCAAAACGACTTGAATTGCAAATTTCGATGACATTAAATCAGACCGCTGGTCGAACGCCAGAAGATGCGCAGTTCTACGTGAATTAATTTGTGAGAATTAATAATGCGTTTATTATAATTATACCTGATTACGTACAAGTACAATTTCCAACCCAGACCTTTTGGCACGGGCGACCACAAGTTCGAAATGTAATTATCTTCTTCAGCGAATACAGGCGACTTTAATTGAAAGTGTATCTAAGAGCTTCGATCGACTATTAAAGAACAAGCCATATTGGTGAGAAGTGTGTATGGATAGTAAGCAACATTTCGAACTGGACATTTTAGTCTGTACGACAGTAGTGCAGTTATAAGCGCCACCACAGCCCTACCAAAGGTGTTTACCGCGCTCAGCAGAAAACGTCGGCGCAATGCAAGGACCCGCCACCTGGAACATGGAAATTGTAAAAAAATCTTGGCGCCCGTGATGTGTTTTGTATAGAAAGTGTCAGTACAGTCAGTGATATATACCACTTTTTATCATGTTCGTTTGAAGCTTTCTCAACGAGAACTCCATCCTTTCGGAATATCTCATATTTCAGTGTAATTAAGTACTCAAGCTGGCCGCCTAAACATCTATTAATATAATCTAAACGTTCAAAATGTTCCTATTTGGAAACACTTAAAAGTGCACGGAAAAGTCACTAACCTGGAGGAGAAAGGTTAAGACGATATGATAAAAAAAGTTTTCGGGCTGAGCCTCAGCCAAGATTTAACGTCCACGGAACTGTTTTTCACAATCGCTTCATAGAAGGACCCCCATAAATACAAATGTGCAACGGTGGGGCTCGAACCCGCGCACCTATCTGTCTTCTCCGGTTGCGAGGCGCAGACTTAATCCACCACGCCACCGGGCTTGACAAGACAATATGATGGCTGCGGTAAAAAAAACCGCACCGATCAAGACGATATGATGCGTGCGGTAAAAAAAATCCATAGAAAATCCAGCAATTTGCGGCAGGTTGATTTATTGAGAGCGTGCTTAACTAAGCAAATTAAAGAGTTATATAAAGAGCTGTACTCCGACACTCCCAGACTCAACCTTCTCTAAAAGTTAGCCCTGCAAAAAGTGTTTCTTTTTTTGAACGCTTAGATAGCGTTTACTTGCGGAAGCCTTATTCCACACCATGGTCAGTAAACATCGAGGCCTCTATCTTACAAATAGCCAGTAATCACAAAATGTAGCAGTAACTACATCGCGTTATGTAGTTACCTCTATAATATTAGCGTCTTTTTATACTAGACCTAAGATGCCCCTACCTGACATTGCAACAAAAAAAAGGTTAAACGTTACACCGGCCGTAAGCCTTTCAAAAGATCATTTATAGAGAACTACGGCCGCCCTGTAGTTTTACAAGCCTGCTACATTTAGAATGTCATGTTAAGTACGGAGTAGAGAGGTAGAGCTTTACCACTGAAGGCCAATAGCCACTGTCACTGAACCGTCTGCACAGCGCGTATGCGATGAAAACGCTACTGATACTGATTGCGATCTCACAAGGTGGGAGCTAGATCTGGCATTGGCCACTGCCAACGCAAGAAGTGCCGTGGGCCCCGATGGCATCAGCAACAAGCAACTGAGGTCACTAGACAATACCGGGAGAGACCTTCTTCTTCGTGAACCTCAAAAGAGGAGAATTTCCAACTGAGTGGAAAACTGGGGAAGGGGTACCAATTTTGAAACAAGGTAGACCGCGATCGCAATTAAGTTCATATAGGGTGATAGTCAAAACGTCCCATGTAGGAAAGTTTTTGAGACGCATAATTCTCCGCCGCTTGCTTACATTATTACAGAATAAAATAACATTAACGGATAATATGTCCGCCTACAGGCCACTACGATCGGCCCAAGATAATATTCTGGATCTAGCTACTGATATCGAAGAAGCAGTTGTCAGAGGGGATCTTGTCATGGCCGTGTTCTTCGACGTCGAAGGAGCTTATAACAGTCTCGATCACACTGCTGTTGTCACTTATTTGATAAAGGCAGGATTAAAACCTAGTAGCGCTATCTTCAAATTGATTGTGACATTCCTGACAGATCGTAGCATGTCAATCCGGTGCAAGGGAACACACACGGAGGTAAAGACTCTGGGTAATGTCGGCCTTCCTCAAGGAGGAGTACTTTCTCCAGTACTGTTTGTCATGACACTAGCTGGGCTGGCTGATGTCATACCGGAGTGCTTTAAGTTGTCTCAATATTCTGACGACGGTGCACTTTGGATTCGCCTCAAGGGTCGCACGATTAATTCAATCGCAGTGATGGAACTGCAACTGACCTTAAGAAAAATCGTATCGTCCTTAGGAGCCATGGGACTCTCCACTGAACCTTGTAAAACCAAGGACAGAAGCTTCTGCTGAGATAGGACATTCGACAGATTGAGTAAGTGAGCCAGGTGAGATTTCTGGGAGTGACATTTCAAGATAACTGCAAATGGAACAAAGAACTTGACATCATCAACGAGCGAGTGGCGAATATGCTGAAAAACGCTTGTGGAACTTCTTGGGGAATCAAACCAGATACGGCGATGAAACTAGCAGTCGCACTCTTAGGATCAAAGATTAACTATTCCCTTGGCGCAATGTTTCGATTAACAAAAAAGGACTATAGGGTGATAGACTTTGCTGTTGCTCAGTGTGGTAGAATAGCATTAGGACTTCTCTCTATGACATGTACTAGAGCTGTGTTGTCAGAATGCGGTATTATGCCCGCGGAATTAAATAGACAATTCATCCTAGAATGTCACCTTCTGAGACTGTGCCGCAGCAGGCACAGTCTCATCTTAATTATATTTGAGAAAAGGGTGAATACCATGGCTTCCAGGCTACTACGGGACTCAGACTCGTTTCAAGAACCTCTGCTGGTACCGGGGTCTCATGTATTTGACGTGTCGACAGTCAAAAACTTGTCGACTCGGCTATCAATAGAAATTATATTATCGAAAAAGAGCCACCACGAGAGTGAACTACGAGCTACGGGTGAGGTCCATTTGGGCAACATATCAGTGGATAGCGCACAGATATACAGGTACTTCACGGACGGATCGGTGAATGGATCTGCGGGAGGAGCAGATGTATTCCGAATCAACGACAACTTGGAGATCAGCAAGCATATCGTTAACTGCAGCAGTTCAACTTCGGCCGAGCTGGTAGCAATATCTGAAGCATTGCCGCAGGAAATGAAGGAGCCGTCAAATAAAAAGGTCGTGACTGTCAGTGACTCGCGTGCCGCCATCTCAAGCATCCGGGCTGCAGATCCGTCAGGACCCGCCTCATCTCTAGTGGAATCTATTATCAAGGTTATAAGTTATCTAGGCCAACCTGTGGAGCTACATTGGGCATCTTCCCATGTAGGCATTTACGGAAACGAGGTGGCTGATGCACTCGCGAAACGAGGTCTGCTTGCAAACCAAGGAGAAGTAGCAATATCCCTCGGTAAAACTGTGTTGAAAGCTAGGAAAGAAGCCCTAGATAAGCACTATGAGACTTGGAGGAGGCAGGGAACTACAACTATAAGGAACACGATGCAGATTGCACGTGCGTTTATTATAATTATACCTGATTACGTACAAATACAATTTCCAACCCAGACCTTTTGGCACGGGCGACCACAAGTTCGAAATGTAATTATCTTCTTCAGCGAATACAGGCGACTTTAATTGAAAGTGTATCTAAGAGCTTCGATCGACTATTAAAGAACAAGCCATATTGGTGAGAAGTGTGTATGGATAGTAAGCAACATTTCGAAGTGGACATTTTAGTCTGTACGACAGTAGTGCAGTTATAAGCGCCACCACAGCCCTACCAAAGGTGTTTACCGCGCTCAGCAGAAAACGTCGGCGCAATGCAAGGACCCGCCACCTGGAACATGGAAATTGTAAAAAAATCTTGGCGCCCGTGATGTGTTTTGTATAGAAAGTGTCAGTACAGTCAGTGATATATACCACTTTTTATCATGTTCGTTTGAAGCTTTCTCAACGAGAACTCCATCCTTTCGGAATATCTCATATTTCAGTGTAATTAAGTACTCAAGCTGGCCGCCTAAACATCTATTAATATAATCTAAACGTTCAAAATGTTCCTATTTGGAAACACTTAAAAGTGCACGGAAAAGTCACTAACCTGGAGGAGAAAGGTTAAGACGATATGATAAAAAAAGTTTTCGGGCTGAGCCTCAGCCAAGATTTAACGTCCACGGAACTGTTTTTCACAATCGCTTCATAGAAGGACCCCCATAAATACAAATGTGCAACGGTGGGGCTCGAACCCGCGCACCTATCTGTCTTCTCCGGTTGCGAGGCGCAGACTTAATCCACCACGCCACCGGGCTTGACAAGACAATATGATGGCTGCGGTAAAAAAAACCGCACCGATCAAGACGATATGATGCGTGCGGTAAAAAAAATCCATAGAAAATCCAGCAATTTGCGGCAGGTTGATTTATTGAGAGCGTGCTTAACTAAGCAAATTAAAGAGTTATATAAAGAGCTGTACTCCGACACTCCCAGACTCAACCTTCTCTAAAAGTTAGCCCTGCAAAAAGTGTTTCTTTTTTTGAACGCTTAGATAGCGTTTACTTGCGGAAGCCTTATTCCACACCATGGTCAGTAAACATCGAGGCCTCTATCTTACAAATAGCCAGTAATCACAAAATGTAGCAGTAACTACATCGCGTTATGTAGTTACCTCTATAATATTAGCGTCTTTTTATACTAGACCTAAGATGCCCCTACCTAACATTGCAACAAAAAAAAGGTTAAACGTTACACCGGCCGTAAGCCTTTCAAAAGATCATTTATAGAGAACTACGGCCGCCCTGTAGTTTTACAAGCCTGCTACATTTAGAATGTCATGTTAAGTACGGAGTAGAGAGGTAGAGCTTTACCACTGAAAGCCAATAGCCACTGTCACTGAACCGTCTGCACAGCGCGTATGCGATGAAAACGCTACTGATACTGATTGCGATCTCACAAGGTGGGAGCTAGATCTGGCATTGGCCACTGCCAACGCAAGAAGTGCCGTGGGCCCCGATGGCATCAGCAACAAGCAACTGAGGTCACTAGACAATACCGGGAGAGACCTTCTTCTTCGTGAACCTCAAAAGAGGAGAATTTCCAACTGAGTGGAAAACTGGGGAAGGGGTACCAATTTTGAAACAAGGTAGACCGCGATCGCAATTAAGTTCATATAGGGTGATAGTCAAAACGTCCCATGTAGGAAAGTTTTTGAGACGCATAATTCTCCGCCGCTTGCTTACATTATTACAGAATAAAATAACATTAACGGATAATATGTCCGCCTACAGGCCACTACGATCGGCCCAAGATAATATTCTGGATCTAGCTACTGATATCGAAGAAGCAGTTGTCAGAGGGGATCTTGTCATGGCCGTGTTCTTCGACGTCGAAGGAGCTTATAACAGTCTCGATCACACTGCTGTTGTCACTTATTTGATAAAGGCAGGATTAAAACCTAGTAGCGCTATCTTCAAATTGATTGTGACATTCCTGACAGATCGTAGCATGTCAATCCGGTGCAAGGGAACACACACGGAGGTAAAGACTCTGGGTAATGTCGGCCTTCCTCAAGGAGGAGTACTTTCTCCAGTACTGTTTGTCATGACACTAGCTGGGCTGGCTGATGTCATACCGGAGTGCTTTAAGTTGTCTCAATATTCTGACGACGGTGCACTTTAGATTCGCCTCAAGGGTCGCACGATTAATTCAATCGCAGTGATGGAACTGCAACTGACCTTAAGAAAAATCGTATCGTCCTTAGGAGCCATGGGACTCGCCACTGAACCTTGTAAAACCAAGGACAGAAGCTTCTGCTGAGATAGGACATTCGACAGATTGAGTAAGTGAGCCAGGTGAGATTTCTGGGAGTGACATTTCAAGATAACTGCAAATGGAACAAAGAACTTGACATCATCAACGAGCGAGTGGCGAATATGCTGAAACGCTTGTGGAACTTCTTGGGGAATCAAACCAGATACGGCGATGAAACTAGCAGTCGCACTCTTAGGATCAAAGATTAACTATTCCCTTGGCGCAATGTTTCGATTAACAAAAAAGGACTATAGGGTGATAGACTTTGCTGTTGCTCAGTGTGGTAGAATAGCATTAGGACTTCTCTCTATGACATGTACTAGAGCTGTGTTGTCAGAATGCGGTATTATGCCCGCGGAATTAAATAGACAATTCATCCTAGAATGTCACCTTCTGAGACTGTGCCGCAGCAGGCACAGTCTCATCTTAATTATATTTGAGAAAAGGGTGAATACCATGGCTTCCAGGCTTACTACGGGACTCAGACTCGTTTCAAGAACCTCTGCTGGTACCGGGGTCTCATGTATTTGACGTGTCGACAGTCAAAAACTTGTCGACTCGGCTATCAATAGAAATTATATTATCGAAAAAGAGCCACCACGAGAGTGAACTACGAGCTACGGGTGAGGTCCATTTGGGCAACATATCAGTGGATAGCGCACAGATATACAGGTACTTCACGGACGGATCGGTGAATGGATCTGCGGGAGGAGCAGATGTATTCCGAATCAACGACAACTTGGAGATCAGCAAGCATATCGTTAACTGCAGCAGTTCAACTTCGGCCGAGCTGGTAGCAATATCTGAAGCATTGCCGCAGGAAATGAAGGAGCCGTCAAATAAAAAGGTCGTGACTGTCAGTGACTCGCGTGCCGCCATCTCAAGCATCCGGGCTGCAGATCCGTCAGGACCCGCCTCATCTCTAGTGGAATCTATCATCAAGGTTATAAGTTATCTAGGCCAACCTGTGGAGCTACATTGGGCACCTTCCCATGTAGGCATTTACGGAAACGAGGTGGCTGATGCACTCGCGAAACGAGGTCTGCTTGCAAACCAAGGAGAAGTAGCAATATCCCTCGGTAAAACTGTGTTGAAAGCTAGGAAAGAAGCCCTAGATAAGCACTATGAGACTTGGAGGAGGCAGGGAACTACAACTATAAGGAACACGATGCAGATTGCACTACGGCGAAAAGGCTTGATGATAATGCCCTGTTCCAGAAGAGAAGCGGTTACTATTCACAGGCTACGTTGCGCTAAAGGGATGACGCAGAGCACCAGGTTCCACATTAAAATTGCGCAAAGCCCGCTTTGTGATGTATGTTTGGTACACGATGATATAATGCATGTCCTAGATAAATGTAAAAAATACGATACTGAGCGGAAAGTAAAGGAGAACGCTGTAGCTGCTAATCAAGTCGATGCAAGCCAACTTGCCATTCGTATGAGAGACCAATATATAGAGGAACTCTTACAATTTGTTAGAAATGCTGAATTAATCGTCTAAATGAATGATATAGAGCTGCCCTGAGTAGGGTTGACAGACAGTCAAATGTGACGTGCTTCGGGTTTCTGAGATGAAACCTTAAATTGTAATTACTGTTACAATAAACTCTAATAAAAAAGCCATTCGTAGTGCATCGTTGTGAACAAATTGGAACCTTTGCAGGACTGCCTTGTACGCACCTCTCCAATGCAGTAACTCAGCACAAGCTCTATCATAGCAGACTTTATAAAAAAAAAAACATAATAATCATGTTCTATACCAACTTCCAAGACGGTAATATAAAGATTTGAAGACTACTGGTTGTTTTTAATGCACTTGAAGGCATAGGCTAAACTTTGAAAAAGCCGCCGATATTCTAAGCAGGGACTCAATAATGCTGCGGGCGTCATCGCAAACTGTATCTTTCAAGAGTTAAAACAATACTGTCGAAAGACCCTTATTGATGTACAACACAAGGCAGAAAAGAGTAAGCCCTGGAGAATGTCAGTTGTTAGAGTCCTCGCCTCCGGCAACGTTTTTTGTTAACTTAATTGGGAGTTGGATGGTAATGCAGCATCGTGCTATCCGTTTTATTTCGATTGTGATCGATTTTTTATCTACTCCGGCATTCACCTTGTTTAAATTGGGAACCATGAAAACCAATTTAGGAGTGGCCGTTCTGGGTTTCGAAGGCAAAAGCGTTTGCCAGTAAGTCATCTTGCTCGGTAAATTCGGTTTATCTTATCTATGTTACGCGACGAGAAAGAAGACTCAACAGCAAAGAGAACGGCACTAGGCTGAGGTTATCATCTTAGGTTTGCTAAGGGGACACACGCAGTCAGGCCTTCCACAGAGTCTAAACGCCGCCCTGGTTCCTGGAACAAAACTGCTGAAATATTTATGAGCAGGTTATAGCAAAAGACTCCCTCCTCATAGTCTCGAAGTGAAGTAGTGCCATGCAAATCCGAATCTTACGGGAGCGCAGAGAAAGAGGGGTTTAGTGGATGAATGCAGTTAGTCAGACTAAGAGCTGAAGGTTGCCAGCCTTGCCTGTGCATAATGCCTTCTCCGAAATCTCCGAGATGAAAAAGGCCCCTTTAGCCTAGAGGCGGGTCAGAGGAGTGACCTGCTTTGCGTCTCGCCTACGGGTCGGCTTCCTCGACCGCCCTTACCTTGGCAACGGTCTACGACAAACTACTCGAAGTAAATAATCCTGCTAATGGGGTAGAGACCCTAGCCTTTACGGAGGAGTTTGCGTTGGTTGTCGTCGCCCGCGCGGAGGTCGCCCTTAAGGAAAAGATCAACGCAAAACTGTAAACTGGTTTCGGCATGAATGACTAACCATCATCTAGAGCTGACTCTTAAGAAATTGGAAGCTTTCTATCTTGCGGGCAGGAAACGAATACGGGGGGTAGCGTACTTCCCACGGGCCATCAATCCCATGATTTGGCCCAATAAATGAAAGACTTCCAAGGCGACGACAGGACTTCTTGCGACGGCGGCCTAATCCATAGCCCTCTATAGCGTGGTAATTTAGGCAAATATGGCGTTAAGGGCGGCTCAAAATAGGTTGACGTTACACGGAGTCTAGCGTGTCATGGCTATTCAGATGACCTGGACCAACTCAAGGCAACTCGGCGCGTTCTCCCTCACCTTTTCGGCAGATGGCGCAGGCAAGGCGAACGGAGCGCTAGAGAAGCGAGATTCCTTCTTTAAGGTGTTGAATGATTGCCGCGCATTTCAGAGCCTGAAGGGGTAGGAGGAACCCGGGTGTAGTGGACATGTAAGTCCCACTCTAGTCATGTCCATATTGAAAAAAACCTTAGTTTGGTTTTACGCTCAGATAACCGATTTCTCATTTAATGCGTCTTTCCAGTACACATGCTAACAGGGACGCGCTAAAAGATTTGCTTACGCTGTTTATGTGACCAGGGGCATATTAGGGATGCTGAGCGGTATATATATTTAAAATATTGTGATGATGTATTAATAATTTACAATACGTTTGCACACTTCACAGTGCTCGCCTTAATAAAAAAAAGTGGTAAAAAGGTGTCACAAAAGGTGAGGTTAAGAATCAGCTGTCCGTGTTCTTGGTTGATGGTAGCCCCCGCTCATATAGACCTGGTGCGAGCGGTATATCCTCAAGGTCCCTTGCAACGTTGAGACGGTAAGATGCATAAGATTCCTCTTCGTGACGCTGAGTCCCAAGAGCGTACTCGCAGATTCGGAGTCCCATACACCACTCATAGATATAGTGATGGATCAGAATCTGCGAGGTTTTTGCGGGTCGGGGAGCGCCGCTCTTAGGAACTCGACGTCATATTTGGTGATCTTGTCCTGCCGCGCTTTGCGAGGTCCCTGTTCGGGCCGCAAACCTCGGCATCTAAAACCCAGACCTCGGTAGGTGTTGTTATACGAGGTCGGGCTTTAGACCCGGCCTTTAGACCCGGTGCGCCCGGTCGACGGAATACTCGCTCACGAACCACACATCTGAGCGACATGAGCCAACGTCTCAGGCGCATGACACCCGTGCCTACAACGTCTGTTGTAGCCCGGGCGTCCCCTGGCCAATCTAGCACGCGTTGGTAGTGCGTTGATCCTGAGTTTTAGTGGGTTTAAATACCCTACCAGATAGGTAGGGCATACCCTTAATCCGGTAATGCACAAAGGGCGTTTCGTGTGCTTTTTTAAAATGTGCCCCATCGAACGTGTTGTATAGTTGTTGGGACCACTAATCGGTCCCCTGTGTACCGGTCTCAATGGAGGTTCCCAAGCGCTCGCAAAAAGTCTTGTTTTCGCAAGGTCTTTTTTGAAGTGCTCGATGGTTAGCATCTATTGCACCCCAATGTGCGTGGAGTGTTGTAGTGCTGTCAGGCGGGAGTGGCGGAGTCTGGGGATGAATGTATGGAGGCAGGGGATGTCCAGACCGCCGTGTGCTGTGTGCGTGTACAGGTAGGCGTTCGGCACCGAGTTTTCGAGCTTAACCATTTCGACTTAACAATCTTTCTGATCTTTTTATATAGGTCGCTAAGGAGTGCGTAAGATGGTCTGGGACCGGAGACCAGTTTATATAGAAGGAGGGGAATGAGAAAGTCTTTCCAAAATATGAGTCTTTGGTGGGGTTTAAGGGGAGCTATCGTGATTCTGTTGAGTAAATTAAGGAGTCTATCCTTGGTGGAGTCAACTCTGCCATTGCTGTCAAAGTCGACTCCAAGATATCTCCATCGACCGCCCATACCTTTAGCTGGCAATCTCAAACGTTAAATTCTGGTACGGTATTAATAAAATGTTTACCATCCTTCCTATTAAATAGGTGGGAGATAGTAAAGCTTTTATTAGTATTAATTTCAAGGCCTCGGTATTTCAAAAGGGGGTCCGCAATATTAAGGAGCCGTTGGAGAGTAGATTTCGTGGAGGCTAGGAGGATGAGATCATCCGCAAAGGCTAAGCTCATAAGGCGGAAGTCATCAGTAAGTTGGTACCCGATATTAGTTTTGTCTAATTTTGAAAGAATGTCGTCGAGAACTAGATTAAATAAAAGGAGGGACAGAGGATCTCCCTGCCTAACACCCCTAGTTGGCCGAAATGTGGGACATTTTTGTCCAAATTTGATGAGAGTTTTAGATGAGAGGTACAAGCGTTCGATATAATTAATACCTCCGGGTATCGGCGAGTCCGGAGTGACCACAGGACGTAGTCATGACTCACCATGTCGAACGCCTTACGGAGGTCGATTGAGGCGAGTCTGAGCTCACGTCCTGCAGACTTGGCATCTAGAAAGAATTTTGTTAAGCGCTCGTTGTAAATATGAACTAATAGATAGGGGTCGCAGATCGCTTGGGGATGTGGCATTGTTAATTTAAGGGATAAACGCTAAGCGAGCAGTTTCATCGGCTAAGACAATATCGCTAATTAATAGTATGTTAAGAATACAACAGACTACTTCTAACGGGTGTTTACGGAGGGACGAAAGACAAATCCCGTCCAAGCCTAGTGCTTTAGAAGGTCCGCGGAGAGGTACGTGGGTTTCCTTTAAGGAGATAGGGAGGGAAACCTCGAAGAGATCAGAGATGGGAGTGTATACGGGGCAAGGGAGTCGTTCAGGGGGTGGTTGTGTCATCGTGTTGGCCCAGTGTTCTACAACTTCGGTGGCCTGCACGTTGTGTATGGTGTGTTTGCCGTCCAGCACCTCATGAGCATCGGCTTTGGCTAAAGAGTTTTTGAAATGTGTTTGTGAGGGTTTGTATTTTGAATATAATAATATCTTTTTGGGATGGATTATAGGGGCCATCTAATTCAGAGTATCGAGGCCGACTAGGCTCAGGAAGCTCAGATCCGTCAGGGTTGGAATCCAGGTGAGATCTCTTTTTACGGAGGTTGTCTACCAGATCCTTATGCGCCTGAGAATTACGTTGGCTTCTAATCGTCCCAGGTGTGCGTGAGTCGCCCTAGGTGTGCGTGAGTCGCCCCAGGTGTGCGTATATATATATATATATATATATATATATATATATATTGATTGATTTATTGTTCGCTTGGCATGTTTACCTAAATACACATGTCACCCTTTTATATCAGGGGCGCTTAGAGCGGCAGCATAATATATATATATATATATATATATATATATATATAACGTCTTAAAAGCAAGACGACAGATTTCGTGGGGATACCCAATTGATGAGTATTTTTTTAGCTTGCTAATCTGCGCAAGGTGGGCTGCATAGCCAGCTTTGGATGTGCCGCCATCAGCCATTAAAACTATTTTATTAATATTAATTAGAGGTTTCGGAAATGCATGATGCACATGCGTCACTAGCAGCCTGCGTAACTAGTGTAAACTAATGTAGACATACCCACTAAACCCGGCTTTCTTTCTACCCCCCAGGCTTGGTTAATTACTTTTGCATTACCTCGAAGCCGTGGGAGAGGTGTCTCTGCTGTTCTCCTTTACTCAGCCCTATCCGGGTGGTTATGATCACGAATGTTTACCTGCGGTTGGATAAGAGTATTCTGCCATTCTGTAAACCTTTTAAAACTTTAAATTTGGTGGGGGGTTGGATGGTAATGCACCATCTTTTTTATTGAGACATCTGTGCTCCCCGTTTTTTTTTCGATCGTGGTCGATTTTTAATCCACTCCGGCATTCACTTTGTTTAAATTGGGAACCATGAAAACCAATTTAGAAGTGGCCGGTCTGGGTCTCGACCCCAGGCCTCCCGAATGCAAGGCAAAGGCTGTTGCCACTAAGCCATCTTGCTCGGTAAACCGTCCTGTGAGGCTGCGTCGAGTCCATGAGGGCCCGGCTGTTTCCCCCTCCCTTGTCCCTTTTTCGGATCTTCGTATTTACCACTCACCCGAGAGACCCGCTCGGGTAGTATAGACAATATGTAAATCACGCTATGGACAATTTGTAAATCATAGGCAATATGCAAACCGAGCATCGCCTAATAAAGCTAAGAATTAACTGGCACTGATACGTACCGAAAATGGGATTTTTCGTTATACAGCCACTCGTAGTTAATCAACGCTGCGCACGTCGCTTCAGTACCCTTCTGCAACACGTTAAAAAACTAGCCTGCGGTTTTTTACCCGCTATGAGTAGAGCCATGTTGCTCTGCTCGAGTCGTATCTTAAGAAGCTTCGTGTAGGCCTGCGCAAGCAACCAACGTCACTGAAGTAATACCACAAGTATCCCAATCATGTAGGTTAGGGGGTCACCAGGTTTTTTGTTGGGTTTGAAAGTCCCACACTACCCAGACCAAAGGGTGTGCGTTATGCATTTTTGTTCCTGGCCCCTGTAAAAAAAAAGCAACCAAAGTGTTGTTATGTACATATATATGTAGGTCTAGGCTGCTAACCTTTGCGTTTTGTTTTATTAAAACATCGTTTCTGGCGTGAATTGTATTAAAACCTGCGAGATTATTAATCCCGGTCACGAGTTGTGAAGTGTGTCAGAAGAAACTTATTGCTAGAGCTGCGTGTTTAAACAAATTATTGTACCATTGCTCCGTATGATACTTGGGACCCCCCATATGTGCCGCTCGAATCGACGATCACACTATGTTTGATATTGATATTTTTCAGTCGACCAAGACTTTTCACAGTTTTTCTGAGTTTAGCTTGTTCGTAGACGGCGTGAATGCTTGAGTACGTGTAATCAATTACAGTGTAATCAATTTTTTGACAGATATGTGGTTTTGAGGCAGCAAAAAATACGTTATATTATAGTTTTTTTTAAATAATTGTTACAAAAATGTGTCTCGGCCTTTATAACGTCCATTATCATTTGTCTACGTTTCCCTGTAGCTCACGTATGAGTATGAACGACTCCAGTTGTCCAGCAGTGGAAAGTGACTCACATGATATATTTTTCGTACGACCGACTTGTGAAGTTCAAGAGTGGGTTATCAATATATGAATCATCTAAGGGGACTTTAATTGCCAGGCGCAATAAAACTCTTTAAAGATATCATCTCGTAGGGGACGTGCCCGTCCTAGCGACGGAACAGGCTTTTCTTCGGCCGGGATTCCTTCCTGCTTCCAATTTGCTTAGTCGATTCTGCAAGAGCCGAGCCTCTCTTGGCGCCTGCGCGGTTGTTTCCTGTTGTTCTCTTCAGCAGAATCTCCTTTCTCGCCCTTGCCTCGGTAACGTCACCATCTTAGAAGATAAGTCAACAAGAGGAGCTGTCCGGACATCAGTGTGAAGGGATTTCGTTGCCTGCCTCCTGAGCCACTTCTACATCTCTCCACAGTTCTTGAAACGCAATGCAGCGCATCATTGCATCATCCACCTGGGAAAAGTGGGATAAGTATTTAGCTTCTATATGTTAATCTGAATAGATCTGAATCACCACACCTGCATAGATGTGTATATATATATATATATATATATATATATATATATATATATATATATATATATTAATGCTAAGAAACGCGCTGCCAACATTAACATATCCGCCATTGAACCAGAGCGTTGTCGTGTTTAAATGCCACTTGGTTCTTTTGCTGCTTGAACGAAAACCAACCTGATATTGTTATTTATTGTTTCGTTTTGCGTACTTTGTTGTGGGAATCATAGACATGGCAAAACCTCCGTTGATTTTCGAGAAGAGGAAGACAGCTCATCATGATTTACCACAAGAGGCACTGTAAGCAATGGATACTCTACAGCGGAACATTTGGGCTTCCAAGCAAGCTTCGGGAATCTTAACATAAGGTCAATTGTACTGAGCTCTTATGCGAAATTTACGTCTACGGGATTAAAAATGCGCCAAATTAAATGTTTTTTTATTTAACTTTTTAATATTTGTAAATGTGCCAAACGCGATGATTTAAGGATTTCCAAACTGTCTTTAAAGCAGGAATAGGACTTAACGCAGGCAAGCTAAATGAGATTGTCTAGGAAATGTCACGCATTTCCAAGCCTGACGGGGCAGGGAGAAACCCGGGCTTAGTGGGTTTGTGAACAGTAATACCAGTAGCACACTGGTGGCTCTCGGCCGCAGGCGACGCATCTAATCAAAGTATTTCCAAAACCTCTCATAGAAAAACAGCTAGGAGATGAGTTCTGACGACACGGAAAGCCCCTCTTTGCGTATAAGTGTAGTCAGTAGTAAACAGACATAGACCGCTGCTAGAGTATTTTCTAGTAAAGTTTTAACTGGAACTAAGTATTCAAGTACATTCGAATTGTATACTTAATGTTGTTGTTGTTGTTGTTTTTTGCTTGCTCGCTTGTTTTATTGTCTATACAATACATCAACAACATCATCATCATCAACCTAAATAGATGCTGCTGATAGAATTATATTATCGAACAACCTTGACAGAGCTCATTCATATGTGGTGCTGTCGCTGTCATCGTCGTTGTCATACAATTAGCCATGACATGAAAAAAAACCGTACACGGGCAATAATAGCCTTACGCAGAATCTAAAAAAAAGTTAAAAAAGTTTGTTTGAGTGGTGCTCTGCTCTCGATGTGTCTTTGGTGTCGGACCACCCGACCCAGGAGAGATAAACGACAATCTCGACGACCAAACGGTATCGTCGTCTAGCTTCTCTGTGTCAATCTCGGACCGAGTGAGCAACCCAAAGACGTAGCTCAATCCTACCTACCTAGTACCAGTTTCTTCGTTCAAGGAGCAATATTAAATCTTGCATGGAATGCATATATGCTCACAAAAAGCGAAATGCACAGCAGATCGGACAGCCAAAATCTCAAGCACATTTCAATTCAAATACTTAGTAGCGAAAGATACCCGATGCGGTTTTTCAGCTTGACGCATCTCAGTCGAAAACCCTTTACTAGAATTAAAAACATTTTTTTAAGAAGGTTGTTTTTAATTCTAGACTATTCTCCGTCCCCTACGGGCTTGGAACATAGCTGGAGGTATATCTTTAATGCACCGAGGGCCGGACATTCTAAGATATCTAGGGTTTCCCCAACAGTCCTTGTGGCAGCAGCATGGCCGCTGACTCTCAGCGGTCAATGGTTTATCATCTATTCGCAATGAGCATCGCTCAAAGAAAATTCGATCAACAACAGGGATCGAACCGGCGACACCCCAGTGGTAGATGACAACCATGACTAGCGCACTAGCAGTCCCCTAGACCACGCCGCCACAAGGGAGTAGTAGTAGTAGGCAGACTCGAATCGATAACAACGTCGTGTTGTTGTTGTTGTTGTTGTCGTCGTATGTCGTCGTCGTCTGCGTCTGTCTATCATTATATATGAATTATTCCGGACCAGTTTGATCTCTGATGGTTTAATATATAGCTCAATATATTCATATTCTACCGACTATCATACTCTACACCGACGACGACCACGATGACAACAAAAAGACCGACCGAAAGTTTGAGAAAGACCGATGCCGGGACACACGTTCACGCCCACGCGCTCTCTAACTACAACTAAACTCGAACAACACGGGCCAGCATAATGTAACGGCAATATTCGAATCGTATATGCGCTTTATGAAAATGTATTTTCACTGCTGGATACAGTACAATAAAAATTAGGTACTTCTAGGTTCGATTCAGCATTTCCAATTTATAGCTTGCAATCATCATACATTGTATACAGTTAAACAGAGTGTACAATCTTGCGGTTGACAAATGAGGGTTAAAAATCGTTTGCGTCTGTCGAGTGTCTGCCAGATAGGGATCTACAAAGATCAGGCCTGAATGATCTGCGGAACCGAAAACATTTACAGGTTGATAAAAACTTAAAATATACGTTACTGACGTTACTGATTTTTCTGAGCCGTAGCACTTGTAGTACACGTGGAGCAATTACAGGGTTTAAAATTCGCGACTTAAAGACGAGAAACAGTAAGCGTAATGATTGCTATTTTTACTGACGCTAAAGATGCAATTTAAGTAGCTAGTAAAGTCACATCGTCTTAAGGAACAACACATTTTACATATATATATATATATATATATATATATATATATGGCTCTTGGCTAGGACCAGGAGAACTTCAGTTGAGACCTCCGATACGCCCAGCTCACCCTGATTGCCAGCGTTCGTTGGGTCAACCTTAGTGCACCCCTATATTTCGCCGTTCGCAGTGCCATGTTCCTTCAAACTGAGGCTGCATGTAGCACCGTTGATTTGGGCACCGAAACCAAGGGCCTTCTTTTCTCCTTAGCTACCCTACCGACCCTAGGCATGATCCGCGCCAGTTTCAGGGAGACCTTTTGGGCTTTTTCGGCTATGTACTATACGTGTGCCGATCCGGTCAGTTTCGTGCCTAGCATGACCACAAGGCACTTCGCCTTTATTCTGATTTTTATCGGGTGGCCTGTCATCATGAGAATAACGCCGGTCGTCCTCTTTTTGCCTGTTAGGTACATCGTCACCGTCTTGTCACGAAGTAGTTTCAAGTGATGGGGTTCCATCCACTCGGACACCGTTGACAGGGCCTTATAGCGGCGCCCTCCAGGGTTCTCTCGCTCCTAGCCATAACCATGAGTGCGTGATCGTACGCCAACGTCTTAATCCTATACAGAAGACCCTGTAAGCTATGTTCCATAGCACGGGTCCTAGGATCGAGCCCTCTGGGACTCCAGCGTTAACCTCGCACTTCTGCCCCCCTGCAACCAGACCTCTGTTCTACAGGTAGGATGATATCATCAGACGGAGGTAGGAGAAAACTTCAATCCTAGCCATCTCCTCCATAACTTTCCAATTCATTGTGTTCAAAGAATGTTTTAAGTTCCAGGAGAATCAGGAGCACGAATCTATTCGTTTTGAGTGTATTCATGGTCGTTTCACCCGCCGGTTGCAGAACCTTCTTTAGAGCCCCGAGTGTGGATCTGCCTTTCTGGAAACCGCACTAGGCACCTGATAGGGTGTTCTTTTCCTGGATCTCTTTGTTCAGTCTACTGACAAAAACGTTTTCTAGGATCTTATTTATGGCGTCAATGGGGCATATGGGCTGGTAAGCTGAGGGTCCCGTCTTCCCCCGGGTTTGGGGATCAGAGCAAGGTTAGCCCTTTTCCACAGCTTCGGGAATCTTCCCTGGTCCAGGAGCTTGTTAGCGAGGTCCTGGGGGGCCTAAGGCCACTTTGACTCTTAGCCCGCTACCCGGAAAAACTCATCTAGGCCGGACGTTTTGCCGGTTGCTAGCCGTTTCCAGGCATGTTCAATCTCCTTCAGCGTTACCTCCGGGATTTCTTCGGGGGCTACCAAGGGCTCCTCGTTGCCTCTATGCTGTTGTGCCGGAAATAGACCGTTTAGAGTCTCCCGCGGCCCATCTTCCGGAGCCTGGCCTTAACCACTCGGTACGGCGGGCCCCATAAGTCGCTTTCTACCGCGTCTATCAGCTCGGGCTTCCACGTTTGTACTTTACTTTTAGCGATGAGTCCTCGAAGTCTAGATAGACCAGTTTTGTACTCTGTCAATTGGGCTTCAGTTCTTGCGGCTTCTCCCTCCCCGTAGTTTCTCTCCCGTTGATATCTTCACGCTAACCGGCTGCGTGTTCTTGTGTAAAGTCTTTTGAGTTTTTTATAACCTCACCTTTGTCATAGCTGGGTCGAAACTGTTCCTCATGCCCTCGATGCAAACGTTGACATCTTTCTCACTGTAGACTTCTTTACTCTCCAAAGCTGGCAGGCAATTTTTGTCCGTTTCAAAGAAAGTCACGACGGGCTTGATTAGCTCCGGATCCAGCTGCGAAAATCCTTCTACGAGGCACGGTTCAGCAGTAATCCAGGTCCTCTAAAAGTATGCACCCAGAGTCACAATAAGAATCTCGTTCATCTTACTTGGCCTACCACGCTCAGCAGCTTGCATTATTGGGGTGAGAACATTACTATATATACCTCGCGCATGTTAGAAGGAAAAAGAGGAAAAATGTGGGAAGAGAAAAAGGGAAACAAGTCATTATCATCAATGATTGAAGCGTCGCCGTCTCGAACATCCGTGCTGTAGAACCATCAGGATTCGCTTCATATCTGGTAGAGTCTGTTGAAAAATGCATAGGCTATTTAGGTCAGTCGATGCAGCTATAATGAGCGCCCTAATATGTTAGCATTTACGAAAATGAGGCAACTAAGACGAGGGCCAATTAGCTACAGTCCTCGGTGAAATTAAGTCGAGAAAAGATGCACTAGAAAAGACTATAAGACCTGATGAGGGCAGTTAACGACAACCAAAAAGGTTACTATGCATATTGCACCACGTCGAAAGGGCCGAGTATTATTTGCTGTTCTAGAAGGGAAGCGGTCACCATTTGTAGACTATGATGTGCCAAGGGGATAAAGCAAAGAGAGCCGCTATAGAAATGTTCGTAGTCAAAGACTCGTAAGAGTCTTGTGTTTGGGGTGCTTTGACCCTGATTATCAGTAAACAGTACCCTGTACAATTTAAATGCGTTAGCTGGCAGCTTGCTTGTCTGCAGGTTAGTTGTACTTACCCGAAACACGTTACGAAATACCACATCCGAGTCATCTACGTCCTTAAACTCTAGAAGGGTGCTCAACATGCGGAAAAGTCTTCCACCTAGATCAGTCGGTGTCGGATCCGCATCGAGCCCGGAAAGTGTACAGAGCACCGCGGCTGTAGAGCAGACGGTCAACAAGCCAAGGCCGTTCTTCATCATTGCAGCTGTGCGCAAAACACAGGCGGCTATTACTCGCTATATTAGTACTAGAAACACTACTGTCACGAAATTAGAAATTACTCAACACTGTATAATGTGCACGGGTTTTTAGGTTGGCCGAATATTTAACGTAGAGCTTCACAGCGATGTCGTAACCGCAATTTGTGGTTAAATCTTTGCCTAACTTAAGCTAAGCTAAGAAATCACGAGGTCAGTTGTAGCTGATCAGTTCAATCAAGTCAGGCGCCTCCCATTACTTTGCTGATGAAAACGCAGATAAATAAGGTATGAACATGGAATGTTCTGGCTTAGGTTGGAAACTAACACTGAGAAGAAGTTGGGAAGTCCCTTAGGATAAAACCAAGCACTTGTCGTATTTAAGATAAAGCTGCAACTGTATATTTATATAATGTAAAACTTTGTATAATAACAAAGCAGTGGATTATTAAGCAATAGTCTAGCCCTCTTTAAAGACGAACCATATGCCGCATCACTGTGTGTGTCAGCGTATGCGTGCCTTTCGGCACGAAACTAGTCGTGTTTGATATGGCGAGCGCAATTCGTTGAATCAAAATTCAAAGTGCTCCCGTACTTCATTATAAGTTAAACGTTGTACTCACTTGTCAAACGTCGCCGCGTCGCTCTCAACAGTCCGTCGCGAATGCAGTGTAAGTCTGTGAGCGGTCTAGGCTATGCAGACCTTTTAAATGAATGTTTTTTTTTTTGCTGAGAAAATGCCCTACCAAATATTCACCTTTAGATGGGAGCTACACACTGTTCCTGTGTGATTCGCGCTTCCTCCTCTCGGGTGCCCTTTAGACGCCACCTCAATCGATCGCGACGGAAGCAAGCTGTATTTAAGGAAAGAAAAGGACAGAAAAGGCAGACTCGTTCAGAATCGTCGTTGACGGTTTGCTGGTGTTGGCCTAGAGCGGCGTTGTTGCTGTTGTTGTTGCTGCGGCAGCAGCACTCTCAACGAGTCGGTGTCATTAAGGAGGTAGCCACGGCCATTTGTCCTTGGTATCACGCACCTACGCTGCCCTGCGGGATGAATCTGTCAGTCCAGCACTGGCTCGGTCAGCCACCGTATCGCTGTCTAATGCCGTATTTCTGCTTGTCGTTCGTCATTGTTTTACTCTCCTCACAAGCAGCATTAGCGCCCAGCAAAATGACTTATTCCAAATTGCGATGACATTAAATCAGACCGCTGGTCGAACGCCAGAAGATGCGCAGTTCTGCGCTTATTAATTTCTAATAATCAATAATACGTTTATTATAATTATACTTAATCACGTACACGTATAATTTCCAACCCAAGCCTATTGGCACGGGCGACCCATTTCGAAATGTAATTCTCTCCGTCAGCGCATACAGGCGACTTTAAATTAAAGTGTATCTGAGAGCTTCGACTATTAAAGAACAAGCCATACCGGTGAGAAGTGTGTACGAATAGTAAGCAACATTTCGAACTGGACGTTTTAGTCTGTACGACAGTTGTGCAGTTATAAGCGAATGGTAGACCACAGCCCTAGGAAACATCGGCGCAATGCAAGGACCCGCCGTCTTAATAAATGTATAGGAATTTGTAAAAATTCGATCGGAACCTAAACAATAATTATTTTGATTTTGATTTAAAAATAAAAAAACTTATCCATACCTCAACATGGAAATTGTAAAAACATATCCAGGTTACCGTAATTTTTTTGGAAAAAACAGTTTCAGTACAGTCAACGATATGTACCACTGTTTATAATGTTCGTTCAAGGTTTTCTCAATTCCATATTTTCAGAATATCTCATATTTTGGTGCAATTAAGTACTCAAGCCACCTAAACATCTTTTAAAATAATCTAGACGTTCAAAATGTCCTCAATTGAGAACATTTAGAAGTGAGCGGAAAAGTCATTAATCTGGAGGAGAAATGTTAGGACGATATGAAGGTGCGGTAAAAGAACATCCAGCAACTTGCGGCAGGTTGCCACAGATGTATTGATTTATTGAGAACATACTTAATTAAGCAAATTAAAGAGTTATATAAATAGTTATACCCCCAACATTCCCAAACTCAAACTTCTTTAAAAGTCAGTCCTGCAAAAATACTTTTATGTTTTTTTGAAGGCTTGGATAGCGTTTACTTCTAGAAGCCTTATTCCACACCATGATAAGTTAACATCGAGGCCTCTTTTGTACAAGTAGCCAGTATTCACGAAATGTAGCAGTCATTACATCGCGTTATGTAGTTACTGCTATAATATTGCGGGGGCTTCTACTGAATTTAACATGTCCCCACCTGACATGGCAACAAAAGACTAATTAAACGTTTCACCGGCTGTAAGCCTTCCAAAACATTTATAGATAACTGTGGCCGCCCTGTAGTTATACAAGCTTGCTACACTTAGGATGTCATGATGTGTACGGAATTAAGAGGCAGAGTTTTACCACCGAAGGCCAATAGCCATTCGTAGTACATCGTTGTGAACAAATTGGAACCTTTGGAAGACTACCTTGTACGCACCTTTCCAATGCAACAACTCAGTGCAGACTGTATAAAAGCAGACTCTATTAAAAAACATAATAATCATGTCCCCAGGGTTATTCCGCCGACGATGGCAAACGCCCGGACGGGATGACTCTAACCCCCTTCAGCCGGGGCAGGATGCTTGTCTGGGACGCCACAGTTACCGACTCATTAGCACCCGTAGCAATGGTCGGTGTCGGGGCGGCCTCAGGAGGTTACGCTGGTAATCTAGCCGAGACAAGGAAGCTCGCAAATATGCCTCAATAGGGTACCCACATGAATTTCAACCGCTAGCGTTCGAGACCTTAGGCGGCCCAGGCAACCTCACTCGCAGACTCCTCCACAGAGTCGACGAGCAGCTGAATTTCGCAACCGAAGACAAGAGATCTGCGGCTTTCTTGAGACAGCGCCTCGACCTCGACGTCCAACGCGGGAACGCGGCGTCCCTCCGCGGCACGCTGCTGAAGTGATCCCAATTCTCTCTATACGAGATAGAGTAATATTCCCAGTGCACACGTTCTCAGGAGACAATTGTCGCTCCATCTGTATTCTTAATAACTGATTATATATATATATATATATATATATATATATATATATATAATCATGTTTTATAAACACTTCCAATACGGTAATATAAAGATTTGAAGACTACTGGTTGTTTTTAATGCTCATTAAGGCATAGGCCAAGTTTTGAAAAACCCGCCGATATTCTAAGCCGGGAGTCAATAATGCTGCGGGCGTCATCGCAAACTGTATCTTTTGAGAGTAAAAACAATACTGTCGTATCCTCGGCACACGCAACAGATTTCTCTCTTTGGTATGCGATAGTTCATTAATCGCCGAGAGGCCTTCATTGATGTACGTACAACATCGGGCAGAAAAGACTTAGCCCTGAAGAATAGAATCAGTTGTTAGAGTCGTCGTCTCCGGCAACATTTCTCTAATCTATGTTACGCGACGAGAAAGATGACTCAACAGCAAAGAGAACGGCACTTCGCATAAGTTATCACCCTACGGTTTCTAAGGGGACACATGCAGTCATTTTCTGGACCAAAACTGCTGAAATATTCATGAACAGCATGTTGTAGCAAAAGGCTCTCTCCTCGTGTTCTCGAAGTAGTGCCATACAAATCCGAATCTTAAGGGAGTGCAGAGAAAGCGGGGTTTTAGTGGGTGAAAGCAGTTAGTTAAAGCAGACTAAGAGCTGACGGTTGCCAGTTCTGTCTGTGCCAAATAATGTCTTCTCCGAAATCTCCGAGGTTAAAAACGCCCTCTAGTCTAAAGGCGGGCCATAGAAGTAACCTGCATCATTCCGGCTAGTCGGCTTCCTCGACTGCCCTCACCAACGCTGTTGCCAACGGCTTGATCCACATCCGTCGTCAAAGAGTGCGTCATATTAGTCGCATGCGTCATATGCTGTCGTTCTAAGCGCCCCTGATATGAAAGGGTGACATGTGTAGTTGGGTATACATGCCAAGCGAATAAAAAATAATCAATCTATTAGCACGCTCACTATCGGACTGTGGTTACCTCACCACCCAGCAAGTACAAACGACACGTCTGAATGACCACTGTACATAACTGACTCATCAACTATTTTACACGCCTTCATCTTTTATCACCGTTGTGTACCGGATTAGACCGTACGCTTCTATGAACGCCCGATTTATTATGTCGCTATAGCGTCCGGGTTGGGTCCTAGTATGCTATTGGCGTCATAACAGTAATACGTCATCGTGCTCATAACTCACCTATACCAGCGCGTTCTGTTTTTGTGTCTTCGGACCGTACTAAACACATTCTAGATTAAGGCCTACTCTCCGCGTTTCTGTTTGCTGCTTACCATAGGTACGAAACATCACCTTCGCCTACTTCGAGCTCAACCTTTGTTCATAGTCGTTATTGCTACTCTTATGTCCACTAAGCTCGTTACCAGTTGTTTATCTACTCTCAGTTGAAATCTTCCCTCCTCACAATGAACAGGCGTCCAAAAAAATGGTTTAGTCATTGTTGTATTGAACCTCGGGCTCCCCGCGTTCCCGCTCGCACTAGCGGTGTTCGTCGTATTTTCGGCCGTCGCTTTGTTGTTAGTTGAGACCTTCCAATCTTCCTTTAGCACCATCTCGTCGTTCAGTCATCCGTCTACATTTTTCCACATGGCTCTCATCGTCCCCTGTTCTCACGCTTTTTGCAGGACCGTGCAACTCACCTTGTGCTCTGTCAGTTTGATCATTTGTTTAAAGAATTGTAGTTAGTACCAGCTATGACTAATCAGGTCTGAAAGGAATTCTTTCGTCTATGTTGTCATCTCGCCACTCGCTATAACGTTTACGGATTTCATCATCTACTATGCCGGTCTGCCGGATTTTACGAACCATGGAGTACTGCACCGTGTCCTCGTTGTGGCGGTCTATGTCCCCAATATCACCTCACGGACTACTGAATCCGTGTCGCTCTCTCAGCTCTAGCGAGCATACTCATAAACGGTTTTTAACACGGGTGTCACACATATATGTTCATATTTACGTATGTGCCGGGAAGGGCGCATTTTAAGAAATATATATATATATATATATATTGTTTCCAAAGACTATCTAATAAATATAAACATTTTATAAATATGTTTTTTATAAGTGCGTTTTATTAATAGCATGTGCAACGACTTATTTGTTCTTTGTAAGGCAAGTTTCCGTGTACGGTTTTGCATTTTTTTTTTGTGAGAGGGAAAAATGCTTCTACGCACACGCAAAGCGGGTAGTGTTGGACTCGATGCCGATGTTGTTGGCACAATACCCACTAAACACCTCTCACCTAAATGGCCTCGGGAAGAGGCGAGGAGCTGGAACCATTCTTTAATACTACTTCAACTTAATACTACTTCAACAGGTTTTGCACTGATACATCCAAGCATAATTGACAAATAAAGAAAATATTGTGTGTAAACATACGTACTTCACATTTATATGTTTTAATATATTTTCATTTGTATTTTTATATATTTTAAATGTGAATATGTGAGATGTTGTTCTTATTGTTGATGTTTTTGGTTTTAGTGTTAAGTAATTTCGTTCACAATAATAGCTTGAATATTAGTTGACCAACTAATCGGGTGAACTCGCTAAAGTTCGATATTGAATTGTTGTTGAGTTTGTTGTTTTTTCTGAGATACAATGTTAATAATATTTTAATATGTCCGGTTTCGGTTTCGACCGGTGTGCATCGCCGCGGACTGCTCTTATCGATTTTTGGCAATTTTATCAGTTTTAGTGCTTTTTGTAGTTGTATTGAGCGGGTCATGTTAAGTGTTTCCCAAATTCTACCGGAGTGCTGCAATCTCTCGTTTGTCCGAATTGCAAGCAAAAGCCTCCCTCTGGGTCGCAGGCAAATGTACTTTGTCGTATTGCTGATTTGACAAACATTGTTCTTTCTCAACAGCAAGAACTAACTGCCGTTCGTGAAGACCTTCACCAGTGCAAACTGAATCTGAGGTCGGCCTGTGATGAGATCAAACAATTGAAATCCAATGCCGTAAGGCCGAAGGATCGGCTTTCCGAATTTCGTGGGTCCTCTAGTGTGACACAGCAAGGATCCTGTTCGCAAACAGATGTACAGTCGATTCCCTCTGTCTCCGCTACTGCCCCTTTACGTCCTGTCTCCAACAGTGGCACGTCCGCAAACGTGCAGGGAAGAGAGAGATCTCGCTCGGCCAAGCGCCTGAGAAGTACTAGCAGACGACGCGAAGCCATCATTGGCACTGCGGATTCCCAAGGTCTTGTTCCGTCAGTCGCACGAGTGATAAAGAAGAGGGGGTTCGTGTCTCGTATTGCACCCAACGTCACTGCCTCCGATATGTACAATATCATCAAACCTAAACTCAAGTCACCCCTAGCAGTATGGCAACTTCATACTGCTCACAGCTCTTATTCTTCATTTTGCCTGTTCGTCTCTGAGGATGATGAACGGGCTGTTCTTGACCCAAAACTTTGGTCATATGGTACAGTGATAAAGCCGTACTTTGGACGTATCGCGCCTGAGAAGATTAAATCGAAAGTTGACGGTGATGTTGTTGATGTTCAGTCGTGTCCTACATCAGCTGATATCAAGCCGGCGGGGGAAGATATCGGCGATCAATTAATTGCCTCTACATGAATTGTAGGTCTGCCGCCAAACCAGGTGCCATTGATGCACTAAGAAGCTATTGTTTGCTATATGACGTTGACGTTGTTCTAATATGTGAGACATGGTTTAACGAAAGCATACGTGATGCTGAAATCAGCTTGAGGAACAGAAACAGAGTGTTTCGTAGAGATTCGCGTGGAGGTGGCATCTGTGTACTCGTCAAAAACTCGATAGGTGTTATAAAAGCCGATTTCAGCTTACCAGGTGAATACGTTTCCCTTGACGTAGTCTCCAAACAAGACAACTTTCGTCTTGTCTGCTGCTATGCATCTCCCTCGGGGGACAGTCTTCAGAGGGGAAAACGCATAGATGATATATGTGCCATTATAAACACCTGTTGTCAAACAGACTATACTGTCATATTGATAGGTGACTTCAACCTTCCGAAAATTGACTGGCAATCTCATATTACTCTCAATGACTCTATGGAATCGAAATTTAGAGCCTGCTGTTTGGCAAATGGACTATCCCAGCTAATTCACTCACCGACTCATGTGTCTGGATCCATACTTGACCTTCTTCTTACCACTGACTCAGATACAATTGGTAATGTTGCCATTATCCCTCCTCCCATAAAATCTGATCATCGCGCCATACGTTTTAATATTGTACTTGCTGTCAGTGACATATTGCCGTCGAATGGTCGGCTCGATTACAAACGAATGGATGCCGCTATTATTGCGAATCATCTTGACGTTGTAAACTGGGCAAATTTTTTCATGGGTTGTCCAGATGTAAATGTAATGTACACCAAATTTGTTGACTATTGGTCTTATTTAATTAACTCGTTTACTCCGCTGGTTCACCAGTGTGATTCCATCAAGGATATGGAGACTTACAAAAATCGTCTTGCTCATAAACTAAAGTCTTGTAGTACCGCATCTCAGTCTCTTGAACGCAAGCTAATGAAAGTGACCAAAAGACTTCGTATTTTACATGAGTCTAGAATTAACATTAGGGACTCTCGCTCACTTTTTCGGTATGCCAATGAACGAATTAAAGGAACTGAATCTCTTCCCCCCATCACTCTTGGCCCTACGGTGGCCTATACTGATTCACATAAAGCTGAGACTCTCGCTGAACATTTTTCTACCCTGTTCTGTGCATCCGGTCCAGGTTTTTCAACGGCAAACAACCCACGCAACATTTCTCATCGCGATCCCTTGGTTACCTTCTCTGAGTTTGCAATCTATTCACTTCTTTCTGGGCATAAATTGAAGACTAGCCTTACACCTGAAAACATTCCTCCAATTTTTTACAAACAATTTGCGTTGTTTTTGGCGGAACCACTTAAACTCATATTTGAAAGATCTTATAGTGACGGCGCTGTGCCCGACCTTTTTAGACTCAGTCTTATCACCCCTATCCACAAGAAAGGCTCGAAAATGAATGCTGAAAACTACCGACCAGTTTCGCAGTGCTCAATACCATGCTGCATTTTTGAGAAAATTTTAGTTAACCACTTAAATCAGTTTTCAATCTTAAACCGCTTACTTGACCCTGCCCAACACGGCTTTACTACCCACCGTTCTACATGTACACAGCTTTTAGAAATGACCCAGGACTGGGCTATGTTTATAAATGACCGAAAACCGTTTCACTGTGTTTATTTTGACCAAAAGAGCACATTTGACAGAGTAGATCACTCTCTTCTGCTTTGCAAATTGGAAGATCTAGGTATCCATGCATGTACAGTGCAATGGGTGAAGGCATTTTTAAGCGACCGTCATTTTCGAGGTAAGGTTGGTGACAAACTTAGTCGACCATATCCTGCAGTATCTGGTGTACCTCAAGGGGGATGTTTATCCCCCTTCTATACACAATTTTTGTATTGGACATAAATAAGTACCTGCCACCGGCGGTCAAATATCTTGAATATGCTGATGACTTAAAACTTTATTATCCTATTTGCTCTAGTGACTCCCACGCTGTTCTGCAGACTGCCGTCGACGGCATTGCACGATGGTGTTCTGAATACAACATGATTCTCTCACCCTCTAAATGCATTGTACTGAAAAATGGTGCACTTGACTTTGACTACAAAATTGACAACTGCATTTTACCGACTCTCTCTTATACCCGGGACTTAGGCATATATATTACGCCTGATCTTAACCTTAGCCTTCACATTACCAAGGTTGTGGAGACATCTCTGCGCACAATAAATACTATATTTCGCTGTTTTATTTTAACGACTCCACATGTGTACATTCGCCTTTACAAATCTCTTGTTCTTCCTAAACTCACATATTGCTCCCCTGTCTGGGAGCCTTATTTGTCCAAATATAGAAAGTTGGTGGATGGCGTCCAAAACATGTTTCTAAGACGCCTGCGAATCAGGTGCCCCCACAGCGTGTTAGATGACGTTGTTCCAAGTATCGACACACTTTTCATGCAGTGCAACTTAGTTGTTCTACATCAATTACGAAAATGTGACTTGTTAGGACACTTTTTTGATGTACGCTCCAATAACCTAAGGAGTCAACGATCAATCACCTCAAAAGCCGTGGCCCGCGGTGAATTCGTGAACGGACTGTTTGCTTGGCGTATGGCCAAATGGGCCCATGATAATCCAAATAGTGCTCGCCTATTTGGTGATTAATTATGATTGTCTTACAGAAGTATGTATATTGATACCAACCCTTTTATGTGAAATAAAAGTGATGTTATGTTATAATTATAATCGATAAATTCGGTCCGTATTTGGCGGTGCTTAATATGGTACTTAGAACTTAAGTTTGCACTTCAACATGGCACATAATTATAACGTCATCGTCATTATAAACAATTTAAACCCTTCAGCAAAAACATGCAGGGACCGCTGATGCATCTGGTAGCTTGCTGTGTGGTATTTAACGCACGTCTGCAAGCAGAACCGGCAACGACAAAAATCGGTAACTTTATGAAATAATTGGGTCGATTATACCATGTGATGGTAGCCATGCAAAATGTATCTTGTGTACACATGCCGACTAGTGCATGCAATTTGGTCCCAAAGCTCCCTGGCGGGGTGCACACCTAACTGGGCTACCTCTGTTAAAGCCTCGGCCACTCGAAAAAAAAGTTTATAGAATAATGTAAGTAAAGGCAATAGCCGCCCGACACCTGTCGCCGATGTGCTGGGTAAACGTTGTCCCCATTTAGCGCAGTCTCAGCCGCAAATACGGAAAAGGGTTAACAAACTCCAACGGTTGGCCACATCAGGGTAATACGTATGTTATGCAACCAATTGACCTCCACGCCGAAGCTTAATGGCTTTCGTCTTCCGCAAATTTGTTTGTAGGTCCATACTTTAATGTTTCAAGTTTATTCAGCATAAATTGGTAGTGTATTACAAAAGTTCACATATCATTTTGTAGGCTAATAATATCGTTAACACGTGCTTGTAGTGACGGTGTTTCGATAAACAAGCAAGTGAGTATGTGGTATCGTCCGATATTGCACTCGCCACAATATTTACATACGCATTCGTCAATTTCATAACAATTTCCTCTTAACCACAAAAGGTGGTGGTAGCCGTGCCATGTTGTTCGGCATATTAGATATCTATTTTTCTGTGATGACAGTTTCCACTTATTGCTGCAAAAAGCTGGACCCTCAACATAGAGACCCATTACAAATGCCATGTTGCGGGTTTCTCTAAATTCTCTGTAGGCTTCTAAGATTTGTGTACTGAACTGTATCTTGTCCAGTACTAAATCCTCTACTAGTGTGCGTTCGTGGCATAGTTCCAGTGCGAACGTGGCCGCTGCGTTCTTTGGCAAGCCTAAAGTGCGCTTTATGAAATGAGATTTTATTTTATCTATGTTTCTAAGGTCCGATATTGTGAAATAAGGGGCTATTGCGGGAAGGCAGTATCTTACTATAGGAACAATTTTTATTCTAAATAAATTTAGCGCAATTTTTAGGTCTATGTCAGTAACGTCTCCCACTAAAATCATGGCCGCCGTAGCCTTGCTACGCATTTCCTCTATATGTCTGCTGAATGACAGCCGGGGGGTCACTGTTATCCCTAGATAACAAAAGTGATTAACGAGTTCAACATACTCCACCTATCTTGATGCACCAGTCATCTGCAGCGTACGATCCGCCTTTACTAAATCGTAGTATTTTTGTTTTGAACATTTTGCTATGTTGATTGTCAATTGGTGTTCTTGGCACCAATCTGAGGCTTCCTGGAGATAAAACTGCAAGTGATTTCGTGTTTTTGCAAGCACTACTAAGTCGTCAGCATAAAATGCACGTATTGCTTTTACATTTCTGAGGGCGTCTGCTAAGCCAGCTATATACAATATAAAGAGGAATGGGCTTGCGGAGTCTCCCTGGACAACTCCACTTTTCTGTGCTACTGGCCTGCTGACATAATGAGCTCCGTTTTCTGGATTGCCCACCGGATAGCTCTTTCAGTTACATTGATATCGTCTGTTGGCTGAATGAGTTGTAGTGCTTGCTGTAATTTCTGGGGGTTCAGGGAGCGGCTGAGGGTATGTGCTGAGGGTACACTGGGCTTGTTGGATCGGTGCAAATGGAACGTTATTTTATAGTGTTTTCGATGTGCTGAGGGTGTTGAGTGCATCTCGCTGATTATTGATGATTGTGGCTGCTGTGCTGAAGTTAAAACTACATCAACGGCACTTTTTCCATTCCAGCTGGCGTACGTAGCCGTATGTTTGTTGTTTTCAATTTGCAATCCAAGCTCATGCATTCCTGATATAAAAGCTGCGCTTCGTGCGTTATCTTTTAATAGGTCGCAATTAAAGTCACCCCCTATAACAATGTGCTTATTTGTCTTTTTACAATACCTTATTGCGTCCCCAACAGCGTGTATTATATCAGCGGGTTGCCTGTCTGGTGGGCAATATATCCATACCCGGTAATATTGATCTAGTTCCAGAACTAATTCTCTTGCAGTGCATTTGAGTACGTGTGAGCACTCGGTCGTTCTGACGGCGATAGCCACACCCCATTTAGGTCGGCCTCTTCCTTGAGACTTAAGTGCAAGTCCGTGATATATTTTGTGTTGTGTAAACTGAATAAAATTTGCTGGGTTTGTCACAAACGTTTCGGTTAAAAACATAATATCCATGTCAAGAAAATCGTTTTCGCCTGACTTATTATATAATGATTCTAATGATTTAACGTTCCATAACATACATTTAAATTGATTCTGTGTGTGTTTTGCGGGCTGCTTTAACGCCGCTTGTCAATCTCTTGAAGATATCATTGTGATATCGTCCTCTTCTTCAGTTTGCCTGCTGCGCTTAGTCCCAGCGGTCGTCGTTTTCTCTGCGTCGTATATTCTAAATGGTTTTAATTGTCCGCGATAAGGACGAAAGTGTATCCCTTCTGACCACATCCCAGGGTCGAATAGTTCTTTAAATTTGTTAGCTGCTATATTTATGTGAAAACTATTATAATATGCCTGGTTTATTCCTGAAAGTTTTGTCACTTTAACGTCCACATCGTTACCCACAATCCGAGCTACATATTGTTGTATATCCTCACATGTATGTGACAAGCTAAGGCGGCTTACAAATAGTGCTTTCATGCGAGGTCTTTCGGGCACGTCTTGAACGTCTACAACTTTCAGATCTGTCAGTTTGTTTGTGCCAGTTGTTGCACGTTGTTCACGATTCGTCACGTGTCCTCCTCTTCCAACTGTCAGCCATGCATTCCTGCGTCCTCCACTTGGTGTGAACGTACCGTTGCGGCTTCCATGTTGTTTTGGCACGTCTTGAATACGCAGACGTCGAGGGGTCCCGGTGTTGATGCTTGCATGCGAACTTTGCTGAGTATTGTTTCTGCACATTTGTAGTGTTTGTTGTCGTTGCGGTGCTGGGTGATTGTTGCTGGCCCGGACAGCTGGTGTTGTGGCAATGGTGCTGCCAATATTGCCTGTGACTAACTTATTGACGGTTTTTGTTAGCTCGTCAATTTTCTTTTTGAGTGAATGTAGATCGCTAAGGCAGCCACCGTTTGGTTTTACACTTGCGCTGTTAGTTGCCACAGTAACAGCTACTTCTTTCCAAAAGCATGACTTGCAGCTTGTAGTGTACCGATCAGGTATCTGGTATGCACAATGAGTATGAAGTGCTTTACTGCAGCCCTCACAAACAGTGCGGTCTTTTACTTGATGAATATCACCACCACAAGACACATATGGAGGGCCTGGGTTGCTCTCGATGTCTCCAGCCAGTAACAGCATAATTACAAGTGCCGTGGAACGAATGAGTTGTGTCTTACTAAAGCATCGTCGAGGTGGATGCTTTAAAACGCTCACCGTGTCATCTGTTGTAGTATGTATTTTAGTTTGATGGTAGTTTGAACCACTTTGCGCGTCTGGCTGCAGTAGCACATCTTTTGAAGTCTTTCTCTTGAAAGCTTTTCTTTAAAAAATACACCAATGCTAGAGCACACAAAAACTGCGTCCGTCTGGTGGCCGCCATCTTGCAGAATGCCATTCTTTAATGAGGGTAAGTTTCTATGTCGCCAACAATTTGACGACAATCGAAAGAATCCCCTTAAAGAAGTTTGTCAGAAGTCTTGACACAGTCAATAAAAACGACGTACAAGTGACCCCCGGGTACAACTAACACCAACTCTTGACTGGAGTACGTGTGCTACATTCTGCGTACATCGACCCTTGCTGAATACGAAATGTATTCAGGTACGGTGGGGTGTGTTCCACAGTTGAAAACACCCTCGCAATAATTAACTTAGCGATGGTGTTATGTAACACTCAATTGGACACACACGTTGCCTTCGAAATGACCCGGCTAGATATAGATTACTATAGATAGAGATAGAATTGATTGAAATGCTACCTACTGATCTACACCGCTCTCCGTCTGGAAAGCTCGCTAACAGAGGAAAACCTCGCATCCCATCGAAATGCAGTTCCTCTCGCATAAAAGTTTTCGTCAAGAGTACAATGTTCACTTAGTTTTTAGAATATTTAGTCTCTTAGAGGTCTATAACGCATTTTTATAGAATCTCTAACCTATAAGATAGTTGTTCGCCATGATAGCCCAACTATTTACGGAGAAGCATTCCTAGCGTGGATGCGGGTGTGTCAGTGTGGGTTCTCGTCGGCCCAATGATGAGAATTGTGTGCGGTAAATATGCCCTTATGTTTACGCAAAGTTTAGGTTTAAGAAACCGCTATATACCAGCCGTTATCCTCCGTCCCGTCTTCCCTCTGATAACATGGGGCTATATAGGAACCCGACATTGGATGCGGGAAAGTATTTTATCTACTTCACAATTAGTAAGCATATCGAAAAGCAAATTGCTACGGATTTGTTGCCTAACGTATCCCCATTAGACGAATAATAAAAAAAATTATCGTATGGGTTTTATTTGCGTAATGGCAAATGTTTAGCAAAAGAACGCGAGAGCTACAATTAAATACGACAGCATGTCGATTTTTGCGAACATATTCAATACGACTATTTTTATTAGCTGACAATTTGTTCTCTTTCAATGGCACATTTCTTCAAGCGATTTGTGGCTAGCGACATCGAAATAACAATAAACGGTATTTCATAAAAAAAACATGCCTACTTCAACCTGTGGTATTTTTTGAACGACCTCGCATCCCGGTATTACGCCTGCTCACAGCCAAGACTGGGACCACACGAACGTTGTACCTAGCACGTCTGCGCCATTGTGTGAGTAAGGACGCCTGAGGTACCTAGCACGTTGCGGCAACTGAGAACGTGAGGAAGTCAATCAGAGTGCCGACCCAGTCCGATGATGGGGTTCTCGTGGGAGTTCCCAGTCTGAAGCCCACGTAGACGCGCTTGAACTTCTCGTCAAGTAAGGTGCCTACCGCAAGATAAGTTAACAATAAGCGTCTTTTAAGGCCCCCTCAGTACCCAGTATCAATAAAAAAATCTAAACCTAGATATATATCGTAGCGGTGGTGGCTTAGGCGGCTAATACACCGTTCAAAACGGGGCGTTCGCATGGCATCCGTGATTAGCAAGAGCAATCGCAAGTTCGAGTCCCGGCCTTGCTGACTGTATTTGTTGGACGTGGTTGTCATTGCTCTGCTCCGGCATACCTCTGCTGGAAAAAAGCCTATATATATCCAGTTACGAGAACGCGATGACGATAGATGTATTTGAACGATATTGTGCCACAGGCAACTTTGCCCATCACGAAGGTCTAAAAAAAATTATATATATATATATATATATAGCGATGCGATAGAGCAGTTCCGTTAAAACTCGACTTTTGGAACCGTGATGAATATACATATATATGATTGTGCATACTTTTTTCCTCCATTTAAATCTACGAGGTTATCAAATGCACGAGTTGTGAAATGTGAGAGCAAATTTATCGCTAGAAGAAAGAAATATTAATTTTGTAATGCAGAACTATACAGAGGGACCAGCGTTCTCTACAGATAAGAAGAAAATGGCTCTACAAACAAATCGGACTGTGTTGTGTAGGATAACCTGGCATGGGTATCACCATTATGTATGTCTGAAAGGAGCGTGTTATGAAATTGACGAATGTGTCTGCTGCAGATTACTTGTAACTACTAATTGTATGATGAATAAACTGAATGAAATTTATCTCTACAGCTGCGGGTTTGAACGAATTATTATGCCGTTACTCCGTTTGACGCTTACTTTTAGGTTTGTCGTAGCAGCACTTTTATCGTGGCAGCATGAAGGCTTTAAGGCAGCGAACATGTTACATTAAAGCTTTTATCGTGGCAGCATGAAGGCTTTAAGGCAGCGAACATGTTACATTAAAGTTCTGAAGATCCGCATGCATCGAATCTATTACGTCCATTATTATTAGTCTGCGCTCCACTGTAACTTATGTATGAGTATGAAAGACTCCAATTGTTTAGCAATCAACGTAGCATAAACGATATATTTCGTGTAATTATGTGGCGCAGTTCAAGAGACTTATGGTGCATTATGGTACATATCCGTTACGTAAAGGGGCTTAGACCGCCAGGCGCGATGGATCTCTCCCTATGCTCTAGTAGGGAACGCCATCGACATAGCGACGGAATAGGCTTTTCTGCGGCCAGAATTTATTTCTGCAACAGTTTACGAGTTAGCCATGACATTGTCCTTAGTCAACTTAGCAGGAGTCGAGCTTCTCCTGGCGAGTTATGCTTGCATTTCTCCGTAGTTCTTCTATTGGAAGGCAATGAAGCAATACATCCTTCACCTGGGAAAAAGTGGAACAAATATTTAGCTTATTCATATATATATATATATATATATATAAATATATTAGAGGAGGGTTTTGTGAGAAGTTTGGTGGAGTAACTAAAATAAATGTATAGGAATCATACGGTTCAAATAATAATAATAATAATAATAATAGCCGGACAGAGTGTGTATATTAAGACACTTGTGCTGCTGTTTGCTGACATGATCGTGTTAGGGCGGGGCACTAGCGAACTTATATATATATTTATATGTATATATGTATGTCAAGCCCGGTAGCGAATTGGCATGCGTCTGCGCTTCGCGACCGGAGGAGACACGTAGATGCGCGGGTTCGAGCCCCACCGTTGCACATTTGTATTTATGGGGGTCCGTCTATGAAGCAATGCGAAAAGCAGTCCTATGGACGTTAAATCTTGGCTGAGAGTCAGCCTCGAAAGGTTTTTTTAGTATATATATATATATATATATATATATATATATATATATATATATATAATATTGTGTTTATTTATTAATCATTTACAATACGTTTGCACACTCGGCAGTGCTCGCCTTAATAAAAATTGTAGTAAAAGGTGTCACGTGACGTTAAGAATCAGCTGTCCGTGTCCTTGCTTGATGGTAGCCCCCACTCTTATGGAACCCGGTGCGAGCGGTATATCCTCAAGATTCCTTGCAACGTTAAGACGGTAAGATCCATAATACTCTTCTAAGTGACGCCGAGCCCCAAGAGCGTACTCGCAGATTCGGAGTCCCATATACCACTCATAGAGATAGTGATGGATCCGGATCTGCGAGGTTTTTGCGGGTCGGGGAGCGCCGCTCTTAGGATCTCGACGTCATATTTGGTGATCTCGTCCTGCCGCGCTTTTGCGAGGTCCCACTTCGGGCCGCAAACCTCGGCATCTAAAACCCAGACCTCGGTAGATGTTGTTATTACGAGGTCGGGCTTCAGACCCGGTGCGCCCGGTCGACGGAACACTCGCTCACGAATCACCTCATGACCCCCGCGGAGAAGACGCGCCACGCGATCACAGACGTCGTTATGTCTCTTTATAGTTTGTTTGTGTGTTGTATCGCACATCTGAGCAACATGAGCCAACGTCTCAGGCGCGTGACACCCGTGCCTACAACGTTTGTTGTAGCCCGGGGCGTCCCCTGGCGATATATATATATATATATATATTCTCAAAGAGGATTCCAGACGGCCCTGGAAGTTCATATATATAAACCGTGGTAGGGTCATGACGGACAGAGCTTTCTGTCCGTCATGGTCCAAGAAAGGTCAAAGAAAGTAACATATTACGGGCAATATTCTCTAAACGTCCAAATGTTTTGTAGAAAATTCTGTTTGTCATTCATGGTATTCTGCCGGTTGCGAGGGTTCATACGGTCGGTGTAAGTGCAGCCGCATACAAAATACTTGGCGGGATTGTCTTGGTGAACAACTGTCTCTTTGACTCAAAAAGGGTTGCTAAAAAGAGCTACAATATTTGAAGTTCCAAGTAAAAAATGTCAGTTCCCAAATCCGAAAGTGCCAAGTGCCAGGGATTTTGGGTTCGCTACCCAGCAGCTAAGAAACTTGTACTTCCCTGAGATTATTCAAGCGAGATGTATAATATACTTGTGTGTAGCTAATGCGCTTTCATGTGATTTCTACTATTGATAGGCTGATGGCGCACCAGATAAATCTGCAGGACGACGCTTATCGTATTGCAAACCATAGGGGCCACTGAATAGAGCTAATGTGGCAGTTGTCGGTTATAGGAACACGCCTCGTGGTGAGTCTGCATATGTATATTGCTACGCTACGTGATGTCACAAACGACCGTTGAATTATATAATTTTAAAACTTAAACTATATTAAGCAGCAACTTGTCGAGCGTTGTAATATGCAGTTCCGATAATAAACCACGCAATCAAGAAATGTTTAAATCGCTTGAAATTACTGCAGCCCATCAGTGGTTACTGGCCGAACTGCGATTCCAATTATTGGCAACTCGGTTGATACATTTTCTGCGAGACCCAGACGTGATTGACAATAATGATCTTGATGAATAACTTTGCTGGAGAGGTGTTTCACCATGTACACGAAGTGAGTACTCTGCTTGTCAATACGCGTAGAGAGCCGCTTTGTATACATAATGTCAAGCTGTGCACCGGTTGTTGAGATAATTTGTTTAAGCTTGAAGCTTGAAGTACTGCGTACAGTACCATTTTAAATTGTTGTCTCGGAATGGAATAATAAAGTTAAACAGGTTCAACACGAGGTTGGAGACCTAGATATTACGTCTCGTATTTTACATAAATCGACCAAATTTAAGTCCATGGATGAAAGCTCATCTACCAGTTTTTATAGATTCTTTACAGCCGCAGACCCCTCTCTTCTTCCGAGGTTCGACTGACAGGCCTTACTGAAAAAGCCTTGAGAATCTTTATAAAATAGACTAAATGTGATTTTTTAGAGTAAGAACACGTCTGCACGTGCGGCGAACCTTCTGGACACAAGAGGTTGCCCTGTATCTAAAACGCCGGACGTCGATCTAGGCCATAAATAACATTCTAGCTCGCGCTCACTGAACATCAGGGAACAACGGAAGTACGCTTGCCTAGAACATTACTGAAACGGACCCCTAAGCCCCTCTAAGGTCAGTCGGGACCCTATGCAGGGCACGCTTCCGGTATGGCTGAAGTAAGCAAGCAAAATACTGAACAATTTGGCTAAAAGAGCGCCGTTAGAATTCTAAGTTATTGTGTACAAATGCCGGAAGGACCAGGCTTATCGACGTCGAAAACAAATGCCAGTGTTCTCAGGTAACTTGAGTATCAACTGGTAATAGATGAACCGGTTATTTTTTAAGCAGCTGATGTAATATTAAATTAAATAGGAAAATGCAACTGCTCTTTTTTTCTGTACCCTTTGTGAGAATTCGGGAATGCATGATGCAAATACATCATTGTCTGCCAACTGTGACCAGCGTGAGACTCACAAACCAACTTACCAGGCAATATAGCTTAGTGGCAAAAGCTTTTGCCTTGCAGTCGGAATGCCTGGGTTCGAGTCCCAGACCGGCCACTCCTGAATTGGTTATCATAGTTCCCATGGTTTAGACAACGTGAATGCCGGATTTTAAAAAACACAGGAAACGCCCTTTGTACATTACTGGATTAAGGGTATGCCCTACCTACCTGGTAAGGAGTATTTAAACCTACTAAAGCTCAGGATCAAAGCACTACCAACGCGTGCCAGATTGGCCAGGGGACGCCCGGGCTACAACACACGTTGTAGGCACGGGTGTCATGCGCCTGAGACGTTGGCTCATGTCGCTCAGATGTGGGATACAACACACAAACAAACTATAAAGAGACATGACGACGTCTGTGATCGTGTGGCGCGTCTTCTCCGCGAGAGGGGTCATGAGGTGGTTCGTGAGCGAGTATTCCGTCGACCGGGCGCACCGGATCTAAAGCCCGACCTTGTAATAACAACACCTACCGAGGTCTGGGTTTTAGATGCCGAGGTTTGCGGCCCGAACCGGGACCTGGCAAAAGCACAGCAGGACAAGATCACCAAATATGACGTCGAATTCCTAAGAGCGGCGCTCCCCGATCCGCAAAAACCTCGCAGATTCGGATCCATCACTATCTCTATGAGTGGTGTATGGGACTCCGAATCTGCGAGGACGCTCTTATGGCTCGGCGTCACGAAGAGGAATCTTATGGATCTTATCGTTTTAACGTTGCAAGGAACCTTGAGGATATACCGCTCGCACCGGGTTCATAAGAGCGGGGGCTACCATCAAGCAAAGACACGGACAGCTGATTCTTAACCTCACGTGACATCTTTTTACCACCGTTTTTATTAAGGCGAGCACTGCCGAGTATGCAAACGTATTGTAAATGATTAATAAATCATCACAATATTTTCTATATATATATATATATATATATATATATATATTGCACTGTGCCTTGTATGCAGATGCGTAGATTGGGGTAGCCTCACCTTCATCCCAACTGTTTCGAACCGGGTGCCCATGGCCTTGAAGCACAAGCTGAGATCTTTCTCACTCAAGACTTCTTGACTCTCCATAGCTGGCAGACAATTTTGGTCCGTTTCAAAGAAAGTCACATGAGGCTCCATTAACTGCGGGTCCACTTGCGAAAATCCTTCCAAGAGACACGGTTCAGCAGTAATCCAAGCCCTCTAAGAAATATAAAGTTTAAAGTCACAATAAAAGTCTCGCTCACGTTACTGGCTTACCACACTGAGCACGCCTGTACTGATGGTATAAGACTTACTATATATATATATATATATATATTTATATATATATATGTATATATATATACAGGGTGTTTCAGGAATATTTGAAGCGCGATATATGGAATTGTAGAGCTCGTTAAAACAGATGTTTTTTTTCCAATGGAACATAGTCTCTGAGAAGTCTTGTTTCGGAGTGAGAGTGATATTACTACAATTTGTAAAACAGGTGTTTTGCCCGACATAGGAGTACAAAATGTGCAATGGCAAGGCAACTAGTCCCTCTATACAGTAACTACGCACACCGTGGTATTCGCGAGAAATTTCTGTTTCTTCTGAAGAGCATATAAGGCCGGTCGAAAGATGCGGCATGGTCACTTAGAAGAGAATTCGCAAAAAAAATAAGTTCTTTATTAGCTTTCACGCCAAATACCTTAAAGGCATTACCCTACGACCACTCAGCGCTCAAAACTAACATATTCGGGCAAACTAACACATTCATGGCAATCATTTTGGTACCAAATCTATGTCAATGCGAGCTGTGGTTGCGGAGTAATTACGATTTTTCGGAGGGCATGTCCAGATTAAGTGCATGTAAAATGACTGTGTGGCGACGTTCACTACCGCCGACGTGTCGCGCGACAGCCGCAGCGCGTCATTTTTTATGCACTTAATCTCGACATGTTCGCCGAAAATCGTCATCACTCCGCAACCACAGCTCGCATTGACATAGGTTTGGTACCAAAATGGTCGCCATGAAACGCGCGTTTGCCTGAATGTGTTAGTTTTGAGCGCTGAGTAGGCGTAGGGTACTGATTTTGAGGTATTTGGCGTGAAAGCTAATAAACTACTTAATTTTTGGCGAATTCTCTTCTAAGCGACCACGTCGCATCTTCTGGGCGGCCTTATATGCTCTTCAGAAGAAACAGAAATTTCTCACAAACACGACGGTGTGCTTAGTTTCTGTATAGAAGGACTAGTTGCCTCGTCATTGCACATTTTGTGCTCCTATGTCGAGCAAAAACACAGTGTCACAAATTGTAGTAATTTCACTCTCACTCCGAAACAAGACTTCTCAGAGACTATGCTCCATTGCAAAAAACATCTGTTTTAACGAGCTCTACAATTGCGTATATCGCGCTTCAAATAATCCTGAAACACCCTGTATATATCTCGTAGACGTAACTAATTATGTTTTAAGGTGATTTTTAGAGAATATTTCGACACTTTGAAACCTATCCCTATGAATCAATGAATCATCGATAATATAGCCAATATTGACAGTATTGCTTTTAAAAGCTTATCCAATATACAACCCATGAAGAACTAAACACTTGTAATGGAGCACCTAATGTATTAAACATGACATAAAATCTAGCGTAAGTTCAAAGCTCCTTTTTTCCATCCGTAGGCAAAAAGCGCTCTCATTAGGGTTAGCTTTGAGTTAGTTTACACATTATGTTCGATCACGTCAGGCAGCAAGTAGAAATATATCGTCGCGTTAGCGTTAACAATTCTAAAGGGACCTCCTTTTTTCTAAAGGGAAAGTTAACGAAGTAGGGGCATTCCTCCAATTTGGCGTCTAGTTGCTTTCAATCGCCGGCCGGCCAACCTCAATCCAAGAGGATGGATATTGAAAAACATTATTATTATTTCCACACGAAGCGCCTCCTGGTTCAACATCTCGCAGCAGAGACACTTTAGGAAAACCGGGGGTGTTTTCACAGCAGTGGTCAGACAGATTCACTACTGTTGCAGACGACGCACAGGAAGCTGCCCCAAATTGAAAGACAGCGGCTGCGTTTTGTGTATACGAACGTGCACAAAGTGCAAATTTTTATGTACGGATTCACGTGAAGACGCATAATTATAAAGTAGCCGCGTGCAATACTTAAACTGGAAAACTGTGCAAGGGATATGGGCAAACAAGTTATTTATTAGCGAAGATCAGCAATCACGATACGCTCAGCCCATTTAGCGGCAGCTGGCATTGTCAATGAAGATTGTCCGTCTAACAATAATTAAGTTGCCAGTGCCCGAACTTGGGTGAGCGTACTAAAAATACCGTTGGCACATGCCCTTCCCAAAAAGGAAAACCTGATGGTCTGTAACATGCCACGTGTTCCAGCGCCCAGAAGGAAACATAGATCACGGACGGCTATTGTGCCACGGATAGCTTCAAAGCAGACTTCACTCCGTCTAGTTTAGGCTTGGCCTTGAAGTTACATTATTGCGAACTTTTTAGTATAGCATGCAATTTTTGGTAAAATCTTGATTTGACGAACACCCAGAGGTGACAGAATTTGTCTAAACTAGAAAAACTTGTCTACAAATATCGGAAAGCATGGCATTGTTATATATGCTGACGCCGAACGTAAGTTAACGGATGTATCCTTATTGGCCACAATCCCAGTTGACGCTGATGTAAAACTGTGTGGATTGTCTTTGTATAGATCTGATTATCCCTCATCTAACAAAGCTATTTACATGACTTAACTAATGGATGCGTTATGTCGGCATACGCCAGTTATCCTGACGGGGCATGTCAACGCGAAACACTCTTCGTGAAGCAAATGCTATCAAAGAAGAGTTATTTACCAACCTCGAAAGCCGTGACATGACGCCAGCCCAACGTTGATGCGACAGTGCAGCTCTGGTTTTATGGAGTCTCACCTTAGTGTTGTTGCAGTTAGCAATGAACTAACAAAATTAACTCATTATAAATTCAAGGACAGCGCCACCTTTTCAGATCATGCCTGGTGCTACGTATACTCAAGAGTAGATAATGGCAAGAAGTGGAGATGCACTCGCGTCACTGGCTGAAGGAGATACCAAGGGAACGTCTCTCTACTGCTACTGAAGTCAACTCCGCCCGATGTAAAATGCGCTGGTCTACTGCATAAGGTCAGGTGTGTTGTAGACGAAATTCAAGAGGCATGGCCAGATATCAAATGTATTGGTGCTGGTGTCAGAAGTCAAAGAGATACATTCTTATTCAACTGATTTGTAATCAGTTCTGACGCTAGCAAATGCACCCTTGGAATCGAGCATTCTTAGTGTAATGTTTGAATGAACCTAATGTACAGTTACTGAGCTATGGACTCTATTGTTGCTCGGTATAGTATAAAAGCATAAGGAGTTCTTTCTGTGACGTGTACTGAATCCGGTGCTGTCACAATGCGGAGATATGCACGGTAAAATGCAGAGACATTTTTCCCCAGAATGATACCGTTCGAGACTGCTACAGCAGGCACTGTCTTATCCTAAACAAATTTAGGGAAAGATCCAACATCTTGGCAGTCAAGTTGCAACTGACGGGCGCGGATTCGTCTCAAAAACTTTTACCTGGTTCTCATGTAGTTGACAAGCTGTAAAACCATAGGGACCCGCTTCATATCTAGTAGAGTACCTTGTAAAATGCATAAGCTAGCTAGGTCAGTCGGTGGAGCTATAGTGGTCAGTTGCCTACCATGTTGGTATTTACACAAATGAGTCGAGCCAGGTGGCATGGTGGATGCATGCGCCTCGCTACCGGAGGAGACACGTAGGTGCGCGGGTTCGAACCCCACCGTTGCACATTTGTATTTACGAGGGTCCGTTTATGCAGCAATGCAAAAAGCAGTCTCGTGGACGTTAACTCTTGTCTGAGGGTTAGCCCAAGTTTATTTTTATTTACAAAAATGAGGCGACTAAGACAAGGGCAAAATAGCTGCGGTCCTTGTGAAACTATGGCGTGAAAAGATGCACTATAAAGTACTCTGGCAGGTAATTGCGATTACATAGGGTACTATGCATATTATGCATCACGTCCAAAAGGGCCGATTATTATTTCCTGTTCTAGAAGAGATGAGGCCATCATCATAGGCTATGATGCACCAAGGAGATGACGCAAAAAGGCTCACATTTAAAGCGCTGAAAGTTCGCTACGTGGTTTCTACCAGATACATGACGAAGTTTGTATGGTAAATGTAGATAAATGTGAAAATTATATACGAACGAAGAATATGGGACAACGCCATGGCTGCCGATCCAGTCAATGCCAGCCCTATTTCCTCGTTATAAAAAAACACATACAATCTGTTCGAAATTCTCATCTTATTATCTAACTTAATGATCTAGAGATACCCTTGATCATTGGGGACCGACCGTCAGTTGACGTGCCTTCTAAGATAAAACCTGCAATTGTAATTATAGTTGAAATAGATCACATGTAAAGAAAAGGATTTAAAAATTCGATTGATTGTACAGATTTCACCAAGTTACAACAATAATTTTCTTGCACGTTCAAGTAATGCTGACGTGGCGCACTTTTATTATACTGTTGTATGAGAAAGACGACAAAGTGGCGAATACTATCTCCGTCACAAACACAACTTAAGAATAGCATAGCATTTACGCCTTCAAACAGTTTTCCGTGTTTTACTTGCCTGTAGATTAGTTGTACTTACCAGAAGCATGTTACGATATGCCACAACCGACGCATTTGAGTCCTTATGCTCTAGGAAGGTACGAAACACGCGAGCAAGTCTTGCACCTAGATCAGTCGGTGTCGGAGCCGCGTCTAGTCCGGCAAAGGCACAGAGCAGCGCGGCTGTAGAGCAGACGGTCAACACGCCAAAGCCGTTCTTCATCATTGCAGCTGTGCGCAAAATGCAAGCGGCTATTACTCGCCACACGGTATTTGCAGCACTACTATCGCGAACGTTGAAAACACTCAACACTGTATAACGGGTGCACGGGTCCTTTAAATTAAAAACCAATCGCAATTTGCGGTTGGATCATTGCCTAACTTGCTCTAAGCTAGATAATCACCAGGGCCAGTTGTAACTAATCAGTTCAACCAAGTCAGAGATTACCTCTCATTACTTTGCTGATGAAAAACGTAGATAAATTAGGTACGAACACTGTATGTTTTTACAACACTAAAAGATGTAGGGGAGTCGCGGCGGGTACAGTCAAGCATTTGTGATATTCAAGATAAAGCTACACCTCTAAAATGACAAAGCAGCGGGTAGTAAAGCAATCCTGCTTCAAAAACGAACAACTCTATACCGAATCCGTGTGCGTGTGTATCAGCGGCCTTTCAGAGAAAATCAACTAGTCGTGTTTAGAATGGCAAGCACAATTGTTTGATAAAGAACAGTGCAAAATTCTGTCTTGTAAAAATTGCTAGAGCTCCTGTACTTTCATATAAATGAAATAACATGGATATTGTACTCACTTATTAAACGCCGCAGAGTCGCCTCAACAGTCAAAGGCAAATGCAGTCTGGAAGCGGATTGGAAGGCTATGCAGGTCGTTTGTACAAACGGTTTCTTCGAGCAATGATTCGCTTTTAGGAGGGCGCTATGCGGGCCCGCAGAACGTACTGCTGCTGCTGCGTGATCCGCGCTTCCTCCTCTCGAGTGCCCTTTACACGCCACCTAGGTCGATGATTTCGACGAAAGCGAAATGTGAA
>QVRM01001579.1:0-321394 GCA_003439945.1 Dermanyssus gallinae | reverse complement strand
GTCCTTCAGCTCAACGGCAACTACTGCCGCTAGCTACTACCACGATAATATCACAATAAGGTTAATCCGTGCTTCCGAATTGTCCAGGGCTGTCCAAGACATCATCACGATATGTAAATATATAAATATATTGAACAATGCGCTCTTAAATTATAATCCTTTGTAATTTTGATCCTGAAACCGTATACATACACATACTATACTACGAGTGCTATAAAGAAAAAGTAGAGCCGAGCCAGGTGGCGTGGTGCGTTCGCATGCACCTCGCGACCGGAGGAGACACATAGGTGCGCGGGTTCGAGCCCCACCGTTGCACATCTATTTTTATGGGGGCCCTTCTATGAAGCAATGCGAGAAGCAGTCCCGTGGACGGTAAATCTTGTTGGTTGACAGTAAAATATCTCAAATACCTATAATCGATGGAGATCTCAAATACCTATAATTGATGTTTTGCCGCATTAAGTCCGCATTTCAATATGGCATATAACTCTAGTAGAATATGTCATATATCTAATTCTAATACTTTATTGATCGTCTCATCGGGCGAAAATGTGCGGAGACTGTCAATGCGTCTGGCAGCTCACTGCGTGGTATTTAGCGCACGTCTGCGAGCAGAACTGGCAACGGCATTTATCGCCAATAATAGGTGAATTAGACGTAGACGCTGGCGTAGACCTAGAATGCAGTCACTAGAGCATTTAAGGTGAGATCCGAAACGTATAAATAAATCGAGTAGTTAGTTCACTGACTCGGGCGAACGTAGAACACAATTGCGACAATGAGAATACGTGTGCGTTTTTTCCGTTGGTACTTAATCTATGTGACGACTTTGGCAGGTATGGATCATGGTGGCCATCGATGGACGTTCGTCAGGAATCCCCACTCGACATTTGTTCGACCCCCGGCGCCTCTCTCGACCTTTCTTGAAGATCGCCGCAGATCCTCAGCGAAGGTTGCCGGTCGAGGTCGAGCCCCCCCTCAGGCTCAAGCGTCACCGCAGTGCCGACTTCAACAGCTTCAGCTGATCCAGCAGAAACAGCAGGAGTCACAATCGCAAATTGTGCTTCATTGACACTACATACATGTACTTACTACTCGGCTGCAGAACGTTTTACAGAACGTCGTGTGGCGACGCACGAAGTCGTCTGTACCAAGTATTCCATATATACAATAAATTGAAGAAAGAACTTGAACAGCTAGGAACGGGGAATGCGAGTAGAAATGTGGCACGCGCCATGACACGAAGAATGCATTTTTGCATAAACTTTTGTGTCAATCGCATTAGGTCGAGACAAAGCATCGGACGTGGTAGGGGCTTTTTATACAAGGGTGGGTAGAAAAGTCGAAACTTGGAGGTTGCTTAACAGAACAGCGGTTAAGTTAACAGTAACAATTGAAAATTCAGCGCTTTTGATGATAAGCACGATGTGTCTCGGCCACTAAATACGCTGTCACACTAGGCATACAGCTGATGGCCGCCAAAAGCATTTTTCAGGAGACAAACTGAGCCATATGAACGTGGCGGCGACAAATTTTCTTTTTCTAACGACTGCGACGACGACGACCACTGACGCGACTGTGCAGAGCGTCAATCTCTGCACGGACGCGGAAAAAGAAAGTCGGCTGTATGTGTTTCTGCGGGCATTTAGCCCTACCATTATAGTGAATCGTGTTTAGTTATTGGGCGACCAAAATGCAGCCAGGTCAGGTTTCATCAAATTATCCAACGTACGAATCTTTTCGCATAGGTAACCGATGAGACCAAACGAAGCTTACAGCGCACCAAGCGTGATCCAAGAGTGATGCGTTTAGCCATATGTTGAATTTCTAAGAGTTGAATTTAGTTTAAGGTTTACGTTATGTTGTTACGTATACTTTAGTTCATACATTGAGTAATAATGCTCGGTAAGCATGCTTAGGTACCTAACTGCCAATATTTTAAATGCATATCATAAACATAACGTAATGCGTAATATGTGTATTGCTATATGAAATGTAGACAGTGGAGGATTTTTCCGTAACGATGTTCAATTTCTAGTCAGACACGTGCGGTGAGATTTCTTTGCGACGCCATCTTCGTGTGAATTTGCTGTTCTATATATATGCATATATATATATATATATATATATATATATATATATATATATATATATATATATATATATATATATATTATATATATATATATATATATATATATATATATATATATATATATATATATACATACATACGTATATACAATATGTATATTCGACAAAATTATGTTATAAAGGAAGCCTTGATTCTAACATAATCTAAGGACAACATCGAATTAAGTATTGCGAAAGAAGCGAACAGAACATTTTTTTACATTAGATCTTCTTCGGCATAATGCCTGCTGGCTTAACTGTTTTGATTGGTGTGATTATACCATTAGTTCTATTATGAATAGTGTTTGTGATATACAAATAAACTGATAACTTTTACGCAGACACCAATATCCTAGATGCCGGTCCCGTTTGGACATTTTTGTTGACTTGATTCAACATCTGTATGTATATATGAGACGTTTATATTGGCATAGTGAATTTAAGACTTACCCCAGTGGATGTCCGTGTGATTGACTGATCCGGAGTTCACCACCAGGTTCAATAGTCACCCATTTCTGCTTACCTACGGGCTACACTTGAATTTAAACTAGACAACGAATTCTTTTCATCGGTCAATGCGCCAAATCTCACGTGTAATATGCCCCGGGGGCAAAATTCTTGCGACGATTTTTGCGACCTTTTTGGATATCTGGCATATATATATATATACTTTAAATTAAAATGTTAAATCGTCTCACTTGAATTGCCTAATCTCTATGGCTGTTCACATGTTGAGCGATTGTCGCATTTGTTCGAGATAATGATGCATGTTTCGATGTACGACAAAATCAGAAGGATTTTCGGCTCTCCGATCCCGATGTAGTGAAGCCTCGCTACGAAAATTGCCTTAATTACGAAAGTAATTAGTGATCGTCCCGGAAGTGAATACACAAAGCTAACAGCGCCGGCATCAAGTAGGCATCACTTTCGTCTGACTGTATCGGACAGACGCCATTATAAACGAACGGCACTGTAAGTGAACTGTGGTCTAAATTCTAGTCAAGGCGTAGACGCTCCGCGCATAAGCAGCCAACAACGTGAACAAACTTTAAGCAGCAATAAAACGTGAGTGAGTGAATAAAGCTATACGACATGAGCGTGACATCTACGTTGGATGGAATGGACCGAATGACGGCTATTGTACCGACATACGTGGCTAGAATCCAACACAACTCCTCTCGCAAATACGACCGCGTGTTCCAGCTGTGTCCGGGCATCCAATAAAAAATGGCATCTATCAGCAGCGCAGTAGGAGCAATAGCATCAACAATGGTTACGGCAGCAGCAGCAGCAACAGCATTATAGCGGTTCGAGCCCGGTGGTGGCGTGGTGAGTTAAGTCTGCACCTCGCAACCGGAGGAGACACATAGGTGCGCGGGTTCGAGTCCCACCGTTGCACATTTGTATTTTTGGGGGTCCATCTATGAAGCAATGTGAAAAACAGTTCCGTGGATGTTAAATATTGGCTGAGGGTCAGCCCAAAAACTTTACCATAGCGGTACCAGCAGCAGCAACAAAAACAACAACAAATGCAGCGGCAGCAAGATTTACAGCACATGTACAAGCTCATGTTACTAGGGTAATAATAGTAAGTTTTTACTGCTAGTGACGCAAACCAATTATAATTCAAAATTAATTAGACGTAAACAAAAAATAAATAGACGAAAAGCAAACAGGTAACACAGAAAGGAGACAAATTTATATACCCAGGGGGAAAATGAAATTTACACCTGCAGCACTTTGTGCAGCGGGTCAGCGAATATCCGTCAGTATCTGCCTGAAAAATATAGTTTTTTTTTACAAAACTATGTTTACTATTGTTATGGACACTGATGCGAGTAAAGCATTCAAACAGCAAGGCGCTAGTTAGAGTTAGGTGTGAGCGAGCAAAACAAAGCCGTTTTCGTTTCAAAGGTCTGCGGTGGGATCTGTGGTGATAATTGATTTGCAGGCTGTCTGCGACGACAACAATAAGGCGGCACACGGCGAAACGGTTACGTTCTTGGCATTATCAACCGCTCTCTGTTCCGTCACTTTTGGTAACTCTATGCAAGCAGCCATAATGACGAGTACGCATACACACACACAGAAGCAAACAGACATAAACACGCAGACAACTGCGTACTGCAGTAGTACCAACGAATCACCATAACAATAATGACAATTCTAATAATAATAATAATAATAATAATAGCACGAAGTAGTGCCCAGAAGTGCGTCAACTCTGCACAATCACTAAAGAAGAACGTAGGTATGGTTACACTAATGAAGAACGCTAGTGGAACCACTGCAAGTCGACGTCGACTACCTTACCTGACTAAACCGCACCGAAATGACTAGCACAAAGACTAAATAATAGCGAGAGAGCAGAGGTGGCATGAGATGGAATGGCGGAGTAGCAATTAAGGTCCAATTCCAAATCCATCAGATCATCACGGCATGTATATACACAGCAGCAACACAATCATGATGATGCTGCTGCTGATGATAATCATAAATGAAGGTCATGGGCAAGGTCACCAACAGCCATAGTGGTTGGTGTCGGAGGTCCAACTAACCCAGTCTACAAATAGCAAGCAACCCGCTTCCGATTCGGCACCCACCACTTCGAAGGCGTTCTGCGTCGAGACCGCCCAAAAAAGCGAACTCATGACAACACAAAAGCATGGCCCCATATCCGTCTCCCTACCCCCCTCCATTTTCTTTCTCTCTCGCTGGCTCTGTGGCTTATATGCGTTGATGTTTGGTTTAGACTATGAATTATGAATGAACGCCGATGAGCGATCAAGCTCATGGTGTCGTTAGCGGTATAGTTATAGCTACTAGACTCATGATTATTTATATAACGATGCGATGCACAGCATATGCAATAATTTACCTGTGGATATATATACGATTTTTTTGTCATTACTGTATGCTGTCAGCCATTTGAGACGACATGACATCATGCTTTAGGAACGTTTGTTTGACAAATTTAGTACTTCACTCTGTGATCTTGTTTTTAACGCTAAGGTTATATTTATCTGTGTAATTTTCAAATACTTATTGGTAATGCTATATCTGTGAACTATTATTGTTATTATTATCCACTACAATTTTTGTAATAATAACTACCATTGTAACAATTTCTTTATAATTGTCCTCGCCATAGCCAGTGTGATAAAGTTAGTATCGTTTGATAAAACGCTTTAGTGGGTTGTCGTAATGAACAACATCTGTTATCGTTGTGATCTGAGATATTTCTAATAATAATATGCATGGTTGTCCACCATTAGAAAGACCAGACAGTATTAACTTAGTCCTCTAGCTGCCGAAACGCTTTTGTGCCGATAAAAAATAACTGATCCGTACAGTTGTCCACGCAATTTAAGAGTTTTATTAGACAGTAGTGTTGTAACTTGCTTTATTCACAGTAGAAACGATTAGAAGCCCAGCCGACCATTAATTAACGGTGATCACGATCGATGGTGCCGTGCGTAGCTAAATTCGAGCACTCGAAACACCTCTGTAAATAAATGAAATCAAAACGAACCCTACCTTCGTGGAACGCGGTGTTGCCTTGAGGGCAACTTGACTGCTGTTAGTTTAGCTACAATGGTGCTAAAAGGTTCGATTGATTTTTCAGCAGTTGCTGTTCAATGCGGTGATAATGCCAGAACGCAGGGGAATTGGAATTGTATTGCTATAGCATCGTCCTTAGACAGAAGCGTAGGGTTTTTAATGTGCAGAAAGTTGCTTGCCGCTGCTGTGCTTCGCGAATGCGTACGTATAGCACTAAATAATGTGCTATATTTATTTAGTGCTATACATTAATAACGAACAGTAGGTTCGACATATATGCTGATGTCGAACCCGGTGGTGGTGTGGTGGTGGCGGCTTAAGTCTGCGCCTCGCAACCGGAGGAGACGGTTCATAGGGGTTCGAGCAGCCCCACCGTTGCACATTTATATTTATGGGGCATGTCCGTCTATGAAGCAATGTGAAAAACAGTTTCGTGGACGTTCAATTTTGGCTGAGGGTGGTCAGCCCGAAAACTTTATTTATATATGCTGATTACGGACGAGCCGAGGCTCCGCTTGGTGTATGGACGAGTCTGTCTATATAGTGGTGTAGATGGTAGTGCTTTTACTGCCGCTGTTACTGCTGCAGTTGCTGCGGTTATTATCATCTGTAAGGTGTTGTCACAGCACGAAAGGCAAGCATTGTGGCCGACATCACCATTAGTAATGGGGGCGCCAATGTACGCTTATCCTTAGGCGTAGGGGGGTTGTGCAAGAGGAGAGGCGCAAAGGGGAGATGTAGTTGGCCTGTATAGTCGTAATATGCGGCTACGCGAGGCTGAGCTAACCATGCAGTCTTAAGCTAGCTAGCGACGCGGGATCGAGATGCTGCCATGTAGTAGAACAAACGACACGCCCTTCTGCGTCAGCTGTTGATCCTATACATTTAGAAGAAGAGGCCCGAGGCACACCTGGTGAGACGCCGGTCATGTACTGTGTGTATGAGGATCGTCGCACCCGCTCCACTTGTGTTACCAGACGATGTTCATGCTCGTTGCACAACATGTACAATACAGTATACAATGCAATATATATACGATATGTACAAAGATAGACGCATACTGAGAGCGAGAGAGAAAGAGAGAGAGATGAGACCACAATTTCAGTTTGTATGTATTTATCTAATTAAAAAAACGTGACAACTATATTATATGCGCACGGTATAACGACAATGGCAGAGGCGAAACAACGCGGACTTCAAAAGCTTGTGTGGCTTAAGGAACTCCCTTTCAATCTTTGATTAACTTTGCGCGCTGCGAATTGCTTAGATCAAAACGAAAACGATAGCATATAGCACTTTGAAATTGGAAGATTATTATCTGAAGATAACGCTTCAGTGCTGGCATTATTGTGATAGAAATACAAAATCAAATTCTAAAGAATCACAGAGAAGAAAACTTAAAGAGCGCTATCGTCGGTGGTCGAGATGTTGCTGTTTTGTCTTCCCGGCTTAGGACAACTACAAGCCAGATACATCAAACGTCGGCCTGCTTGATGTGTACGTTTCGTTTGTTCGTCATTTCTTTATATGAGTAAATTAGTAAAAAAAGTGATTTATCAAAAATAGCTATAGGCATCTCATACGCACAGTCTCAACAAAACATATATATATATATATATATATATAGCCTTTGGCTCTCATAAATAGAAAAGAGGTAGCCAGAGAAATGCGATATTGGGCATTACCACATACTTGTATGTATAGATACAGTTGGAATCTTCCTGAGATCCAGCGTTTATTGCGCAATGTCAGACCACACTGTTGTGTTGTGATTGTAACTGCCAATTATATGGTGAATAAATCATGAATGAATATATGTATATATATATATCTTCCGGACTGCTAGCGTTTGCTGGCACCACCTATAGCCGAGCCTTTTTAGTTGCCTATTACATAAATATAAATCGATCTTTTGTTTTGGTTTACAAATAAGCCTCGTCAGGACGGTAATGACACAGTGACAATAAAACAATAGCTCAATATTGTCTCGACAAGCGTATAGCTTATAATTGTCGACACAATCGCCCATATTTAGTCAATTTCGTTGCCTTTAAATAAGTAAGTGTTTGTCAATGTAGTACGTATGTAAGAAAGAAGAATATTGCTATTTCGCAAATAATAACTAGCTTCTTTTAAAGCCTATGATGCCACCGTCATTAGCAAGCCGCAAGACAAACTATGCGCATCACGCACAACCAATTTCCAATTGAAAAAAACTTAACTTCGCAATGATCGGTACGATTAGCATAGTATACTAATCAGCTTTCTTAAGTAAATGCAGAGCAAGGATTACTACAGTCCGGTGATCCTCTTTGCCGCCGCTTGTCGGGGACGGCCGCAGTACTGTCTTCTCGAGAGTACTTCACCTGGCCACTTAATCTTGTCTTTAAGGATGCTCGACCATGTGCGTTGGTTGTTTTCATCTCAGTGACAAAATTTCGCGAATCTTCTTACCATAATCCAGGGTTATCTGAAAGGGTTTGGAATGTCAGGGAGTTTCCCAGTCTTAGCTCTCGCTTAGTATTGAAAAAGCCACATCTTTCCTAGCAGTGTCTTACATTGTCAGCCTCTTCTGAGTTGCACGTACGGTATTCGGCGGAGTCAGAGTTACGAATGCGGTGTAGGTATTGTTGAAAGCAGCCACACAGAACACACCGTGGTCAGCAGTTGTGTGAGTGGCCAGGTGAACGAGCCGTGTTTAAGGTTGTACAATCTTTTTGAGATCATGCATCACGAGGGTACTGATCAACCAGGTAGTGATTTTGTCCAGTATCCGATATGATCTGGCTGGATCCCTTGTTTGGCTTAATTTGTTAATTATTATTATTAATATAAGTTAATAATTAATAGTATCTGTTCTGCTGATTAGTAATTCTTCCGTCCGGACGTTAACTAAGGACGTCTGGCCGGCCGAACGGCTGGCGTCCTAGAAAGTGTGCAGATGCACTACTGGATTTCTAGTATATGTCTAGGCTAAGACTCAAGTAGCCGATTGCTAAATATTCGTCTCTCGAGCAGTTACGTCTGGTTTCGGCAATGAGGCAGCCTGGGGACTTCTTCCCAACATTTAAACACTTGACATTGGCTTACTCTGCAACTTCTGCCCCTCCCTCGCGGCCGTTGCCATGAAGAGAAGCTTCAAGTGCAAGGGTTTTCAATTAGTAGGCTCCTATGCAACGTGTTTTCTTCAGTGACACCTCTGGATTCTGTCATATTTTTAAGGCGATATTACTTTTTAATCGTAAGTAACCACCTTAAACTTTATCGATGACTACATTCGAAACGCTCTACAACGTATTCTTAACGGTTTCTTTAGGCGATAACTCCTATAAACAGTTAACCGTTTCTATACATAGTGGGAACCTTAAATCTTGACCGGCGGCGACTTTGGTCTTATTTAGGTACGCAGCAGCAACTAAGAAGATAATGCAACCTCGCATTTGTTCCCACTCCGGCCTATTATCAGTGCTTTGACACAGCAAATAAAGCCTTCTTGGAACTGTACATCCAATACCCAGGAATTCAAGTCAACGCCAAATAAAGTGTTGTAGAAACTGGAGCAATAACTAAGGACACAAAAAGCCTTTTCCGGGAGTCGGGTAAGCGAGTGACGTGAACAACCAGTCATCAGCCGTTGGGTTGCTCCCGCATCAGTTCTTACTGTAAGTGCAGCGAGACAATTTGCAACTATGGCATTCAGACTTCAGTTCCATAAGCCTCGGGTCGCTTTCGCATTTATACTCAGAACATGCTTCTGTAAATATGCATAACAAATAGTAAAACTATACTATAAGCATGTAGCAATTCTGTAGCATACTTACAAGACATGATGAACACGACTCTCAAGTGACACCTATGAGAACATTGGTAAACGTCAATTTGAAAGCAATGCACATTTCTATTACCGACAGATGTCAGGCTTTGAACTCTCGTGTAGCGGCATGTTCGTTAAAAAGTAGTTTATTCTTCCCACAGGTTGGAATATAATAAATACAACCGTTAGCACATCTACCATAAATTTGAGTTAACGAGATTTGTATAATTTCAATGTAAAACATCTGTAAAAATATTGTAGATGAGTTATAAATGCAGCAAAGAGAAGAGCTTAGGTGTGTCCTTAAGCATCACTGCCTGATAAACAACACATGCGAGAATTAAGCACTCTTATTTGAAGAGTGCATTGAAGGTGTGCAAGGAGTGCTTGAAGGTGAGCAAGGAGTGCATATTGAAGGCATCGGGCTTCTGTCGGATTCTAGCCGGTCACCAGCTATTGTAAAGGTGTACTACGATCCTATTCTCTGTGTGCCGTGGACGCTGCTTCATTCGTTTAAGTTAAAAGGGGATCTTGATAACATCAACGTGGCTATCTTCGACTAGGTTCTTGGAAGAATTACAAGGCAAATTGGGGAGCAGCAATCGTCCTGGACAGGTGAGAGCAGTTCCGACGAGTTCCCTTCTAATGCGGGCAGCACTTCACGGTTGACTGTCTCGTAAGGGTCCATCTCGGCTATGCAGAAAAATATAGCATCGGAACTGTTCGGTCGCACATGTCTTCTTCGACTTCCGATCCGTTAAGCAGCATAAAACAGCAGTTGCCGATCAGGGGGAAAATAATAGGATATTATTTATCGTGTGGTTTAAAATACGACGTTTTGTGACGTTTATTATTTACAAATATACTGGTTCTGTACACATATGCATTGGTGTGGCAGAAGGCAGTTCAACTTATTGAGTTAAAAAGTGTTTAATTCTGGTAGCTAGGATGTTTATTGTTCTGGTAAAATCCTCTCCTCCTCTTTAACTATAGGCATACGGCACGTATCATTTGCTATACTCTAGCCGGCGGCTCAGTCGTGCAACATACATTTGACCAGGTTTTAGATACTAAATGAAAACCTCAACTTCAAGTGTTTTTCGCGGCCCTACAATCGTATAGTCATTCTACACATATGTAAGGCTTTGAGAGACTTCGAATTGTAATTACTTACTAAGGCGTATGATTAGAAAAGCATTTAACAAAATTGTGAACCACTACCACAAATACAAAACATATTGTATATTGTTTACGCAGCTGTTGAGTTTCAAAACCCGAAGGGTGTTCTTTTTTTCTGAATATTTTGAGTGTTTTTACACACTAGTAACACATATTTATCTTGAAGAATTAATTTCGCTGGCTTTCTCATCAACGTGATACGACTAGGAGGTATTCGCGCCTCAAGTACCTGGGGCAATCTGTGCTAGAAAAAGCTGGTTGCTCTTTTTTAACTAGAAAGAAAGCCAAATGCATACATACACCCATGCAATACATTTTCGGTTAAAAAATAGCGTTACAAATTGCTACTCTTTAATCTAAACGCGAAAAAACGACGAAGTCGTACGATACAAGGCGGTAACTACAATTTCCCATGTTCGTCAGCCGCAGTTCCGCCACAACTATGCACTTACATGCTACGCAGATTGTTATTATCAGTAAGTCAACTTTACGGTACAACTAAGCGTAATTCAAGCTTACGGAACGATTATTATTTTAAGGACGAAATCCCTGACAGAGTAGATTATATTGTGGTTTGAAACCAAATTGACAATTCTGGCTGCTAGTGCAATATTTTTTGCGTTGTTCTTGTTTTACGCCAAGAGCAACAGTAACTAACTCCAGCTTAGTTTTTCATACGACAAGGCTGGAAATCGAGAGCAGGCTTAGGAAGACATGGACCACAAGTAACTACAGCAGCATATTTCCGGAACTAACAAGAGTTGGTGACATTTCTGCGGAGCAACACCCCTTATTATACTTGTCCTTAAGCAAGTTTTGGGCTACAAACTTAATTTTTTTTAATGCTTCACTTGCAAAACCATAATTTTTTTTGTTGGTATGACTAAAAGTTTGCGGGTTACTACGGATAACTTTTAAATGTTGTCCCCTTGAGGACGTGTGCTGCTATTGGACTCGTACGAATAGGATGTGCAAAGGTAATTGTTTGTGCCGGCTTTCTATTGTACGCATGAAGGGTGGTTAGTTTGGACGCGTCGGACGTAACGCCCTGACCGTGTGCACTGTAAGGATGAGAAGCCAGTAATGCCCACTATCGTCTCCGAAGACATAATAAATCCGTTCAGTTAATAGATGAGCTGTAATGTAACGGACAAATAAGTAGTTTTGTACCAATTGATATACCACCATGTTTTTAAATAAAAACACAGGTCATTTTAAAGCTGAACCATTTTCCATAGATCGTATTGTGATAAGCAAGTTTCTCCGTTATTTTGAGGTCAATTGTAGCGGCTGTATTAAAAAAAGTGCTAAGGATTCAGTATATAGCATGAATAATCTTATATTATTTGACTGTGCATATATTTTGATTTTTTAAAGGCATTTGACAAAATGTATTATACTGTTACGAATATATATATATATATATATATATATATATATATATATATATATATATATATATATATATATATATATATATATCAATATATATATTGTTTATTTCGCAATAACATTGCATTTCAAGATGGTACATAATTATAATACAATTCATTCATTTTATACAATTTGAACACTTCAGCGACCGTCCCACCGGGCGAAAAAATGCAAAGACCGTCGATGCTTCTGGCAACTCGCTGCGTGGTATTTAGCGCATATCTGCGAGCAGAACCGGCAACGACATTGATCGCCAACTTGGTGAAATCCTTGGGTCGAACATACCAAGTGATGATAGCCATGCACAATGTATCTTGTGTACACGTGCCGGCTAGTGCTTGCCATTCCATTCCAAAGCTCCCTGGCGAGGTACACCTCCAATTGCGCTACCTCTGCCGAGGCCTCGGTCACTTTTCCCTGCCACTTCCAACAAAAATTGCTGAAGTGGTCTTGTAATAGGTGACCTAAGCCTGACTCTGATTGTTTCCACTGCCGGCCCGCAGCCCGCTAGCAGGTACACGAAGCGGCTTCTTGCCGTCCGGGGTTAGCAAAGGATCCGCTTCATATATATTGTAAAGCATTTTTCTAGCTGCGCAAAATTTGCCGCTGAAAGATGGCCCCACACCCTGCCAAGGCTGTAGCTCAACATTGGCACAATCTTAAGCTCAAAAAGACGCACGGCCGCACTCAAAGACAGTCGTCGAGAGTCTCTCACCTCTGTGTGAATAGGCGTAATAGCCGCTCGACACCTGTCGCCGATGCGCTGGGTAAAGGTCGTTCCCGTATAGTGTAGTCTCAGACCCAAATACGGGAAAGAGTTGACAAACTCCAGCGGTTGGCCACAACAGGGTATTACGTCTGCTGCGGCCAATCAACTCCAACGGCGAAACTTCATGGCTTTCGTCTTCCGCGCATTTATTTGCAGGCCCTTACGGTGAAGGTAACTTTCTACGTCGCCGACAATTCGACGAATGGCACCGCGGTCCCGGTGGGCCCCTACTATGTCATCCGCATACATGACAACGACGGCGTTTCTAAACTCCTCCCGCACATGACGAGCTAGGTCAGCGATGAGCAAGGAGAATGCCAGGCAACTGAGAGGGCCCCCTGGGGGATCCCTACGTTTTGACTCAGCTGCAAGGTATCTTCGCCCCTTACGTTTACTTCAAAGCGGTCTTCAGCAAAAAAGCTGGAGAGCACTCGTAGGAAAGAACCACCCACCCCAGCATGTCGAAATGAGTCGACTAGTAGGTGACGGGGAGCTTTGTCGAAGGCCTTGACACAATCGATAAAGACGGCGTACAAGTGACCCCCGGCCACAGTCAACACCCGTTCAACTTCCGACTGGAGTACGTGGATCGCGTTCTGTGTACCTCGACCTTTCCTGAATCCAAATTGCTCAGGAGGTAGGGCCTTCTTTACAGTTGGAAGCGTCCTCGAGATAATCAACTTGGCGAAGATTTTCTTGAGAGTGCGTTCCGACGCGATACCCCGATAGAGATTTGGATCGTCCACGTTGTCACCGTTTTTGCCCTTGAATAGCAGAGTAAGCCTGGCCTCGTGCCAACTACTCGTGCCACTACTCCTTTTCTTGGGTAACCCGCGCAAGATCTGCACAACTTCCTCCACTGTAAACGGTGAATTCATGTCGTGCTGCTCTAGAGTGAGCGGTTGTTCAATAACTGGGTTAGGCGCGGGGGCGTTTGCATAGAGCAGAAGGGCAGTAAAGTGCTGCCGCAACTGCTCCTTTGTCATGCTGTGCATGCTTCTGTTTTGCCGGCGAACAATGTAGACATGGGGTTCGCGCTCTACTCTCTCAAGCAAACGAAACTCCTCCTCCTCATCATACCGGCGCTTACTCTCCACAAGCAGAGTCTTGTAGGTTGCTCTATGTCGGCCATAGAGCGCCCTACGATCAGGAAGTACCTGGGGGTCGGGGTGTAGAGCCCGTGCTCGGCGCAGGAGCCCTAGACCTCACGACGTTTTAAGTAGCAGGCCTGTGTAAACCAGGGCCAGGCCCGTCTTGGTCTGTACTTCTTCTTGACTACAGCCGCCTTGACAGTGGCCTCCAAAGCGTGGTTGCTTTGTTCAATGTCAGAAGTTGATCTCAGCAGCTCTAACTCGCGCGTCAATACACGCAAATCTAGTTGCCTAGACCAGTAAGATGTCGGCTGCCGACGTGGGGCGCGTCCCTGGCCAGGCACACGCAGAGACGCCAGCACCGGCAGGTGCTTCCGTGCTGGAATATCAAGTACCTCGCATCCTTGAAATTCCGTCTAATGTTACGAATATGAGAACGTATTAACATTAATTCCACAACTCGTCAATGGGTGTTAGCATGCCTTACCAAACAAGCATTTACAGTCAAGGTCGGTAAGATGAAAATTGACTTATTTCCTCTCATCTCAGGAGTGCCCCAAGGATCGTTCAGTGGTTCCCTGTTCTTTAGAATATACGTCCTTGGTCCCCAAGCAGTGACTCCAGAAGGCGTCACGTATGTCCTATTTTCGGACGATTAAACAATATACTCAGCAGTCGGCAACTCCACAAGTATTTTTTAAATCTCAAACGCAGGTGATATTGTCCGTATATTATATTGTAACTATGTATGTTATGCTTATCACAAAGGATTAGATAAACCAATGTGCCTAGGAGGTGTTTAGTGTGACTATTAGGATGACCCATTTAGGATAGACCGAGACCACTTTAGAAAAAGCGTGCCCCAAACAGAGGCAGCGTTTCTACGTTGTATGTCAAGGTTCAGACGTTGTTTGAAAAAGGACAACGGCGACGTGCTGTCACCAGGTGACAGGTTTAATAAGGTTCCGACTTTGCAGATCAGCTGCCTGGTCCGAACGCTAGGAGCACCTAGGGTTTTCAACGCGAGAGGGCAGAATTCGTGATCATAACCGATCGATGAGTATTTTCTCAACTTGCTAATCTCTGCAAGGTGGGCTGCATAACCAGCTTTGGATGCGCCGCCACCGACCATAGAAGGGGCTGGCAAGTCGTTTAATGAAGAGAGGCCTGGGGGTTTATGGATACACGGATGACTGCATGACATACGGGCTCTGCTGAAGGTCTTAATAATAGCGGCGTGTCGAGGGCGTCCTCCTGCGCTGAGTGTGGACGATTTAGGTCTGCCTCTTTTCGTGGGTCAGTGCTATGCAAATCGTCTCGTCATCAAGAGGGGCACCTATGGGGGCATTAGGAAAGGCGTGTAATAAGACGCTTGAATCCGTGGCGGATACGGCGTTTAGGCGGGGCTCTAGTCGTGTCGTTAGCAGCTTCAATAAAGAGTCGTTGTCGTACCTTGTCGTACAAAAAGGCACTCCAGTCACATTCTGATTGTACGTTGTCAGGGCTACTTACGTACCTTCTGAGTTTTCCTGAAGGTGGGCTAAGCGATTTCTAAACTGACGGACGTCCGCTGTGTCTTAAACGGAGGACTGCCCTGTTTTGTGCATTTAGCTTTGATGAGACTACGGCAGGTCTTGTCAGGGTCAGTAAATTCGGGACCACGAGGTTCCCCGTAGAGACTGGTAGTTATGCTTGTTGCCGTGCACTAGGTGGTAGGGATGTGTTCAGCAGCGGTTCGAGGGCGGACAGCGTAAACTCGTTGAGCGTTTGCAAGGTATCGACTCGATTAGATAGATTAGCCTCTTGAAGAAGGTGGATGAATCTTAAGGACGAGAAGGAAGGCCTAAGTAAGAAGAGCCTCTAATGGGCTCCCAGAAGAGAAAGACAATTGCCGGCACTTTCAGCTGTAATCTTCAGTGCTCGATTGTTGCTGTAAGCTCTTTGAGGCAAATTGGCACCCAAGTAGCTCTGTATGGCTTTTAACGGTCATCTTGCAACCGGGCAGGAGGTCTCGGTGTGACTGTATATCGGGGAGGCCTCATGGGGAGGCATATCTCGCATTTGGTCGGATTTAACTCCTAACCAGCTGTTACATCGAAATTAAGAACCCGTCGAACGTCCTTGAAGATCCCCTTCTGCAGTCCGGTGGCGCACGAAATGATTTGCACAGGTAGGACCAGGTAAAAAGAATGCCGATATGCCAGACCAGTGTGTGGTGTGCACCAGTTACGTGAGAAAAAAACCGTTTTCTTGTAGTTTCATCCGATCTTTGCAGCGAGCCTGCTTGGCGCAGACGAGCACGCGATGGGACGTGCTTGATGGATGCTCCGTTCAGTCTTTTTTCCGAAGGGCAAATAGTCTTGCGCCAAATATTAACGGTTGGGTGGAAGGAGGAGGGGTGACCCAAAGAAGAATGTCTACAACCTTTGCCAACGCGACGAACAGACTAGCGGCGACTCTTTTGAGGAATGGGGAAATAAGTCTCGAAGTCCAGCCCTGTGGCGGAGCTCTTGGAAAATCTGCTAGTTGCCGCCTGAATGTCTTCTTTTGACGTGACAAAGGGCATAATCTAGTCAGTGGCGGGCGTTGTGCTATCTGTTAAATTAAATATATATATATATATATATATATATATATATATATATATATATATATATATATATATATATATATATATATATACACCCTGTTTAATAGGATTCAAATATATGTGCCCAAACGTTCCGTGGTGTCATCAGACAGCGTTTTGCCTGTGTATACATTTGGTAACGACGCAGTACCGGTAATTGAATATTTTCATCATGGTATGATTGTGACCCTAAACTAATCTAAAAGCGGTTGTTATTTGTTGCCGCAACTTAGATTTGGTCCTGACACAATGGTCTTACGTTAATGTAAAATAATGTTCATGCGAATAAGCGATTGTTTAGATTTGGATTTCTGCCAGAGGCTCTAATTTAGTCTTTGGTGGATCGTTTGGCTGATTTGTTCTCTTGTGCCTTCGCTCACGCGTTTTGGGGACTATGCTAGCCCAGCCATACATTGAATGTGCCAATTTAGTTAAGGCTAACAGTTGTAATTTTTCACAAGCCCTACCGCCCATTTTCTTTATTATTACATTCAAACCTGAGCAGTTTTCGAAGATGACTTACAGTGTATGCCAAACGATTATATAGCGACAAAGCACTTTACCTTAAAAGTAAGGTGCACTTCGCCAATGCGGCAAAACGCGTATCAGCTACATATCTCAGTTGAACGTCTGTTTAATGTGTTCTTTGAAATTGCAGTCTTAGTGGTAATTTTTCTGACAGTAAACTTCGGCATGATATTTTGGACCCTGAAAGAAATACAGCGGGAACGTCCTGGGCCTCTCGTTGATGGTTCAATGCTACATAAAGTATTCTTCAACTTTCCGATCTATTCGTATCAGTCGCTCTACGTATTCAATTTTACGAATTACAAAGAGTTTCTCACCGGCAAGACAGCTGTCGTGCAAGAACTCGGGCCGCTTGTATACAGGTTAGTCACCTTTAGGGTTACAACTTAGCAAAAACTTTATATTACGATACAATTACGATTGCAATAAAGTATATGCAGATTAAATTGCGTATGGAACGTTTTTAGTTAAATGCACGTTTTATGAGATAAAGCTTAAGAGATGTGTGGTTCTCGTATGTGGTTTTAGGCCATATACCATATACTGCTCAAGCAATGAGTTAGCTCGTTACCGATTACCTATAATAAAAATTGCTACCTTTGTTTTGTATATACCTGACAATAGTTCATTAGAATATATGTAAGACAGTATGCCGGGTTAATTTGTAAGTGGAAATATTATAGTTTGTTCTAAACCACTCGACAACTACAGACTATTTCGTTAAATGCAGACAAAAGCGCCGACTCTCGACAGAGCTCGGTGACAAGCCTCTCAAAACGACCATGTTTCTGCAAACTTCTGAACGTCGCCGCACTTGAGGTTATTACATAAGGAAAAAGCTCATAACTGATCAGGGCGCGAGCCGGTCTTGTTTCACGTACAACTGCTCTTGTAACATGTGCAGACTCCATAGACGCCAATTGCCCTTCGATTGGGATCTTCTTTAATCGCGATCAATCCTGAACTACGTCTATAAGCACAATTTGGCTAAAAACGACGGCAACATTATTTGCTGTGTTTTCATCTTATTTAACTCACCGTACAACCAGTTTGCATTTTTATCGTGAAATAACAAATAATCACATGTTTTAAATTATTTTGTTGTTACTAAAACGCCGCACGTGTTTGCATGCTAAGGGTGCTGTATTTACACAAGCTTGATCATTGATGGCTTATGCAAGGCCTACCTAGACCGTCTATGCTTTTTCACTGTTCAGGGCTGCTTGCATTCACACTTATTCTGGTTGGCTTAAGACCTTACCCGGGTGTCGCGTTTATCCAAAGCGTTTTCGCGGCATCCACTTACTATGTGATGCGTTATCTAGCTATGAACTCATAAAAAATGCAAGCACGTCCAACAATAATTTATAATTCAACCCCGCGTCTCTTTTGCCATTTCGGACACATCCGCTCGAAAACAGGCACAACTACCGATCTCAAAGAGAAGCTGGGGATCCCGGATCCGCCCGTCTCTGCTGGGCCAGGGATAGTCTCCTCTCTTTTCCGGTCGAAAAACAATGCTATCGCACTATTAGACAAGACCGGCATCTCTTAGTACAAGGAACTCGAGACATCTGTACAGGAGGTTAAAGACAGTTTGCAGTGGCGCTCCAGATAACACTTCGAGCCGACATGACTGGAGCATATTCTCATACAACGAACTGTATCGCGGCTTACTTGATATATGGTGCATTTGTCTGCGCCTCGCAATCGGAGGAGACGCATAGGGGCGCGGGTTCGAGCCCCACCGTTGCACATTTGTATTTATGGGGGTCCGTCTATGAAGCAATGCGAAAAGCAGTCCCGTGGAAAGTAAATCTTGGTTGAGGGTCAGCCTGAAAATTTTAGCTATCTTTTATCCTCCGTCCCCTACGGGCTTGGAACCGCCGTGAGGCATAACGTCAATGCACCGAGGGCCGGACATGTGAGAGATCTCTAGGATTTCCCTAAGCATAATATCTGATAGGTATTTATACATTTATCGAATACTGTCAAATGTGTCGCTCTGTATATAATGCGTTTCCAATTGCTTTGACTTTGCGCAGGATGGAATATCGCAGGGCATATGTTACTTACTTCAACGGCGCTGTAAATTATTCGGACAGGCAGTTCTTTCATTTTGAACCCAGCATGTCAAACGCCAGCCTAAACGATAAGATTACAACCGTCAACTTTGCTGCCATAATGTATTTTTATCCGAACGGCACGCCGAACTGGCAAATCCGGAAGAAAACTCTTTTTGTACATGTCACCATCGACGAATACTTCTTTAGAGGGTATGTTGCTTTTATATATATATTTATATATATATATATATATATATATATATATATATATATATATATATATATATATATATATATATATATATATATATATATTGTTTAACCGTATATATTAATCATATGTTTTATTTACCGGGGTATGAACAATTGTATATACCACCATTTTAGCTAATTATCAGTCTGCGTAGAGAAATTATTTTTTCACGTGATCGTTCAAAAAGATAGATTTTTAATTGGTTTAAAAGGGGTTTCTGAAGATACACATTTTGTAACTTGGTATTGACGAACCTTCCACGATTGCGCGCAAAAACAGTATTCTAACGCGTTCAATAGCATAGTCAGTCACTTGGGTCGTAACCCTTTCAGTAGAAGAAGCCAAAATTGTCAATGAGCGCGTATTCTATCCAAAACTGTGCAGTATCAAGGAGTTCACAATTTACTTAGAAACATAGTTCCATTTTTTGTATACACAGTGGCAATCGTTTTAGGATTTTGTGTAGTCAGACAGCAGAAATTTAATTTTTTCAGCAGATTCTGTTTTGGCAGATTGCATCACTAAAATATGCCGTACGACTATTCAAGTACTAACCTACTACAAAGACCAGATTTTTTATTTGATTTACTCCGGAATTCTTTCAGGTTTCGGAACTATCAACGTATATTTTTGCAGTGTTTTTTTTTTGTTTTTGTTTGCTCCATAGCTGCGTTTCGAAGTATGGAGTCTTTCCATCGTTCTTATTTTTCCTTTTAGTTAAATTTGTAAGGTGGCGCAGTCCTCGTTAGCCTCTCGGCTAATACTAACGATACGTGTTTTTTATTTGAAATTAAATGTGAACTTATTTTGATGTGCATTCATTTTTTTTATCTTAATCAGTGTTGTGTCGGACACGTTGTTGTTGTTGACTCGCGTAAAATTTCATTTTCTAAGCCATTGTGAAGAGGCCCTGACTTTTTGTCGCAACGTCTGGACAAAAACTAAGTATTCTAAGCTTACCGCTGATTCTTGCTCATGCACCCTTGTTGGGGGCTCGATGCTCTTATGGCAAGGGGTTTCAAACGTCGTTACGCAGGTTTGCATTAGGCGGAATGCTAATTAGACTTCACCGAGTGAATAACTTGGTAACAAGTGGTTGCTTGTGGTCATCTAGGCTTGTGCCAAAACATCCTCTTAGTTATAGCTCTATACGTTTCTGTCCGCCGTAACTCCTGTATGTAATACCTCGTGGTTCCCAGAGTCGTTTTTCTCACTCTGCTCTCTACATGCTTTTGAAAACTGCTACGATTTGACGTAACAGTAACCCTTAGATAAATAACTTTATTTACAAAATTAACTAAGTTATACCTGGCTCGAGAAACGTTGTTTTTTGCTAATCAACATTCTCTTTGAAACTTAACTGTATTTTGCCAGTCAATGATAAGCACCAGATCGCCTATATACGCAAGTAGTACTTTTAGTCCCTGTTTAAACTTAACATTTCTAATACGTCACGTATTTCGTAGTTCCACAGCATTACTTTTATATCCTGTGTAAGTATTTCTTTGCTACTTCTTCATTTCCTTACGTTTTCCTGCGAAGTCCAAACGTTTTAGTTCGGCGCAGGCATGGGAACTCTCCGATTTTTTGGTCAAGTCTTTGCCGATCGTCACTGAGTCATTGATCTACAGGCCGTAACGTTGTCGTCATCCCAGCCTTTTTTATGCATTCTGTTTATTTTGTTAGGTTCCTAATGTCCACCTACTTCGGTATCTCCCACAAGTATATCTCGGATGCTGCCACTTTGGTGTCCGCCCCTGGCTTAGCTGGTCAATTATAAGAGTATGCGAAACGAGACTATTAACTCTGTCATTAGCGTGAGTAGACGCCGCTGAGACCTGCGGGGTCCAAAACTTTTGGACCTGGCTCAGTTAGTGTGGCTAGCATTTTGCGCATAGCCATTGCTGTGGTTAGACGAATACGGGCATGAAAAATAGTGAGAAGTGTGCCTCCAAGTAACGAGCCATAATAAGGGATTAGAGTACATTACTGTTTTCTGCAAAAAAAATTTCAGCTCTTGTCATAATACGCTGAAGAGGCGTGCGCGTTATTTTTGGGTCCGTCCTCACCTCTTGGAGAAGTCTATGCTGCTCTGCAAAAGCTCATAAGCGGTTTCTATACTCGACTCAACACGACCTACCCGACTTAAAAGGCAAATGGGCCAACATCATTTTCATCAGGTTTCATTTTGAATTAAAAATATGTCTGTTCGTCTGTAGGGCTGTCGAGAAAAGTAATTAATATGATTTAAAATAACTGTATTAAAGTATTAGGGATACTGCCTGAACACTGTCACTGAAAGCAAACACATAATGGTAGAAACTTGGGTACAGTTTGACGCTTGTGTTTGCTTACCTCTGAACCTCCTATCCGATGTTAGCATCTTATAGCACCCTTTAATCCTCTGGAAATTACAGCCATATATAAACATAACGCACAGTGGTTAAAATCTAGTTATCCTAACCTGGCTCAACTGTGGTCATGAATGTATTTTAGCATACGAAAGCATCTTTTTCTTGCGCACAAGATGGAAGATGTCTTTGTCGGCCTGCGTATCACTTCCGCCTATGTCCTTTGCTTGGTTCGGCCCGATGCATCAACTGTTTAGCCTCTGAAGTATTTCCGTGCAAATGAGAGCCGGAGTAAACCAAGTAACTGTTTCTAAAGCCCTCTTTCGTGTACTATTAGCACTTGTTAAGCAACTCATTCTCAATAACGTACTTCTAGCGGCACTTTCTGGCCACTTATTTTTGATTAAGAAAGACATTTAAAACATTTGGGTTTTTTTCTACACGAGCTATCAATATATGAGCTGTAAGAGCGTTGGTTTCGGTTACGGTATGGCCTGGAACGGCAGTACTCTGTTGCAGCGGTTTTTTACTTGTTTTCAAAACATTTATTTCATTCAAGTTCATAGTTCATATCAAGTTTGCATGTAACATAACACTTCCACGCACACTTTTGCCACCTGCTCTCGCCATGCCATTTAGGGCAGTGCGACAAGTTCTTCGTGAGGGCCCGTTCGCGCTTAGGAAGACAACTGAGAGATGCACTTTATGTGCTCCTCGTGGAAGCTCGCTCGATCGAACAAACCAGGTGATTGTAGAATAGCAGTGTCCGTTAAACAGCGCGGGCATAGACAGTCGGTTGGCGGCAATGCCGAAGCAAGCTAAATACATGGCGCCAAATAGAATATGTCGCCACCGTACTGGCGAAGACGCGGAGAGTTACTAAATGCGCGGGCAATCTGTGAGTATATAAGGAGGCATGAGAATAAACGAGTCAGTAGTCGTTGGTGCAAGCCAGACAGAAGACGTGTGTTGTTTGAGCGAGAGAATGGCGAACTCGTAACAGTCGCCGCCCGGTCATGGGGGTGGTGGACACTACAGTGATGATAGCCATAATCTATGCATCTTGCTCTTAAGAAGTACGTGACCCTTTGCACACCAAGCAAATGGCACAACAGGAACAAAGCCGCCCAAACTCTAACCAAGGCAGACAAGCGTGCATCCGCGTGATAGACGTGGCGATCGTCACATGCAAAAGCCAACCGGTGGTGAGCGGCATTGAAAACACCCGGTTCTCCAACCTCCTGTCAACTTTATTTTCCTCATGCAAAGGCAAAGTCTTCAAATAATACTGTATGCGGCGTCTTCAACATTAAAACAACCTATTGGTTGTTTTAATGTTGAAGACGCCGCATTGATTAGGTACACAGCCTTGATTTAGGTAAACAAAGGCCGCAAACTGGTCAGCGGCAGCTCCTAGAGCGGGGGACAGCAGGTTTTGTAAGAGTCGTGGTCTAATGTGGTCCATGGCAAGGGCACACGTGAGGAGGGCTAGGCCGGGACAGAGGCAAAGGCGCGGGGGTGCCTATCTCAAACCGTCTCCCTTGAGCAAAGTCGCGGAGGTTCTTCCGTACGACAACTGCCGATGACCGGTCATCCTTCCCACCATTGGGGAGGCGGAGAACAACGGACGCAAAGGAGTCAGGGAAAGCCACGCTGTATCGTCGTTGTTCTCTGCGACTGAGCACAGGACCATGGTGAACTCTGGCTACTTGCCTGCGTACTGATTTTGGCAAAATGGGGACCAACCGCTAGCGGCGAGTGACATCTTGAATAACTCTGATTAACCCATCCGCTGTAAACCAAGAGTTCGAGGACTGTGGTTCGTCGTCAATATCGTCGTTATAGGCAACCCGTCCCTACTTGGTCGTTATATGTCGACGTAGACCTCTTCGTGTAAACAAAAGTCCGCAGGTTGGGCAAGGGGTCCGACTGCCCGGACCGCGGACTGGCGAGCCCGCGGTTAGGCGTGTTGTCGCTGTGGTCAGTCATTATAAGGCGAGACCTTTTAACTTTCCTACCACGGAAAGTAGTCCCACCAGAGGTCACAACGCTTCCTCTAAGAACCTCAACACGGCAGATAATTCTGGTCTAATTCCCTGCAGAAGATCAGCCAGTCCCGAGAGCGACGAACCGGTATCGGCGCTCTGGTGAGACTTACTTGTTCTCGGGGTCTTTTTCAGGCGGCGGGAGCGGTGAGCTCTGATCGTGGGCGACCTGTAGCTGCGCTTCTTCCTCTGAATCGTCGGTATGGGTTTTGGGTTGGGTAGAACGACCTGTGGATCAACCCCCGCTGCTGGCGAACTCCCCCTGACCACAGTAGCGTAGGCGGGACCCCGTACCTCGGAAGACGGGCTCTCTTGGAATATATATATATATATATGTATACTTATTTCGAGGGTTGGTAGAACACGGCAAGCAAATACTTTTTCCCAATAGACAGAAGGGGCGGAAACATCTTCTATATACATCTGGATATGAATATATATATAAGCAGACAGATTCGTGTTTGCTTCCTGTCACTTTGATGCAGATTCCACGACGCAGACGTAGAATTGCACGGCGATGGAGTTTTGACTACTTCGGACGAAGATAAATTTGCATATATGACGGAGCAGACACGTGGAGCATTTTTATCAGTGTATACCGATACGAAGAGAATGAACAATATGTTCGCTGTCGACCGTGAGAGGTGAGTGCTTTTCAATAACTCCTAAATCACCGAGCAAGGTGGCTTAGTGGCAAAGCCTTTGCCTTGCATTCAGGGGGACCGGGTTTGAGACCCAGACCGGCCACTCTTAAATTGGTTTGCATGGTTTCCAATTTAGACAAGGTAAATGCCGGAGTGGAGTAAACTTAGCCATGACATGAAAAATTCGTACACGGGCAATTGCCTTACGGAAAATCTAAAAACAAAAAATTGCAAACATATAGCATACAGACAGATATATTATTGATTGGAAGAATTTACAACATGTATTTGTAGTAGCCAAGGTTTGGTAAATCAGACGTGGCGGCCTGGGACTTTGATCTGCTAAAAACTGGTGGAGCCAGTCGGATATTAAGACAGCCCGCGTAGACTGTATACGTGCGAATCGCACACTTACACACACGTGCACGCCCTTGGCTGGCAAGACGAAGACGACAGAGGCACAATGTCGTCTCTCTGGCAGATGCCGCTGCCAGGATTGAACGCTTAGCGGATCTTTATTGTACGCATCGACTCCACTTACGAATGCTTATTCAGCGGGCAAAGGCCGAAACTTGGAAGACCTTCGTGGATTCGGTGGAGATGTAGGGTCTTCCCTATCGGATCGTTATAGGCTAGCTTCGCTCATCACCACTACCCCGGCAGAAGAAACTCGCCGGACAGTTTTCAATCCCGTTGACCGCGAACAGAGCCCGGAAGCCCGGAACAACGGAGGACAATAATAGGAGCGGCAAAGCGGTTAGCACCGGAGAAAGCCCCGGGCCCGGACGGGGTCCTACCGGACGTAATGCAACTGCTGACACGAGCCTACTTCAGGCCTCTTGCAGAGCCAGTGTCATTCTTGTTCCTAAAAGGGTTGCTTTTCCGCTCATAGAAAACCACTAGGAAATAGTGGGCACCACTTGGTACGAAGCCGAACGCCTCACCCAACTCATCAGCACATGACGCAGTTAGCAAACTAGTCGAAAACGTGCCCCTTCATCGCTTGAATGATGAATTGAAGGCGAAAGATGCCCTTTCTAACAACTAATACGGATTCCGCAGGAGCCGCTCCACCCTTGATGCCGCCAAGCCCGTCATACAGGCGACTTGCGCCGTTGGTAAAATATAATAATATTGCATTCTAAAGTTTGTATATATATAAAGCTTGTCGTATCCTGCGCTAACCTCACTGTTGGATGTAGATTGCCTGTGCCGATTGTTTGTTATTCAAATCTAAAATATATTTATATTAGAAGGAAGTTGTATTGTGGGCCTTTTTATTTAACCAGTTTACTTAACTCAGGGGTTACGCTGCTAATTTACTTTCATGGTCGACAGTTAGTCTAGCCATTAATACCGCTTTGGTATACAATTTAATACGAATACGTACTAATATTGTTTTAATTTGCAGGTATTTTGAACACTATGGGCATCAGTGTGGCAAAGTAGAGGGCACAAGTAAGTTAACTATAGATACTAAAGCGTAAATTTCTAGTGGTCTGTTTTACAATTGCTACATCTAACATAAATATGTCTTACAATACCTTTAACGCTCTGTGTCCCAGGTGAGATGAATACAACGTCATATTATTGGTTAAAACAGAAACAAAACATTTATGTCAACTAATTGTTTGTCTTTTCTTCTTTTTTTGTTAAACGTGAATTAATTAAGGGGGTTAACCAGACATTTAAGATACGATCGATTGTCCTCCGTTCTCCACCTCGAACACCGCTAGTAAAGGTTGAAGACAAACCCGATTTTGATAACCAGTCACGCGTTTTATGATTCCACCTCAAACAGATTGCAGCCACGTCGCGAAATTTTCTAAAAATAATGCTTTCTAGAAGTTATTTTTAACAACAAAAAAGTAAAACAACAGTCGCTGGGGTGAAAATACTTTTAAGCATTAGATCTTCAACCGCAACAAAACTAAACGTGATACCAGGGCTATTATCCCCGATACAGGGATGCCCAGACGGCGGCGGTAAGAAAGAGTTCTCCTAAGTACAACGGTGTAAAGAAGGGTAGATATCGTTAAGTGGTTCGAAGTTGGGCGGGCGGGTATGTCTAGTCATGAAAGCGGACAACGAGTTGTTATAATGGCCACCCATCGGCTAAAGAAAACCATAACTCTAACCAGCCGGCTGCAGCTATATAATACTTCTAGCTTACATTGGCAAATAACAATTTCTCGTTGGCGCCATTTCTTTTGCAGACGGCCAGCTCTTTCCAGCTTTTGAAGAACCGCCGAAAAGCGTCAAAATGTTTACTCCCAACATCTATAAACCGTGGCCTCTGTATCTACAAAAACAGTACTTTCTTAACGGTGAACCGGTCGCTCGGTACGGCGGTGGTAGTGACCTCTTTAGTGACACCGGGAACCCCAAAATTGATAAGTATGTATTTTATCCAAGGAGACTTTCGTCTTCGGACTGATGTGGCTTAATAGTTTGCCTAAAAAATAAGGTCGTGATCTCTGCCGCAAATCAAACAAGAAATGCTAACTATCAACGAATGTGATACGTATTGTTATTGTACAGCTGTTTTTGCTTAGCCCCGACGCATGTAAAAGGAACGTTCGACGGAAGCCGGTGGAGAACAATAAAAACAGATACCGGGGGCAACTTCGTAATGCCAATTGTGCTAAGTTTGCCTCACTTTCTGCATGGGGATAATTCACTGCACGCTAACGTCAGCGGTCTACATCCGCATGAAACAAGGCACCGGTTCTACATTGACATTCATGCTGTAAGTTTGTCAAGCTACTCTATAATTATTTGATAGCCCAAAAATCTAGCTTGTGCATTCCCTTTTATGTCTTAGGTGTCATAGCTCAGATTTGCCCGTGAAGTTTCGTGCTTAGTTCCCATGTGAACATGCTGTCTGCATTCCATCATTTTTTTGTTTGCGCCCTAACGTTGAGTAAAACATTTTTTAAGAAGTTCCTTTGGCAAACGTACATGAAATTATTACGCTTATTTGCGCAATGCAGAAGCTTGAGAATCCTATCGCTCGTCTAGTCTGTGGCGCCATTAAAAAAAATATATATATATATTCGTAAGGCAATCAGTCATTTTATTTAACTCATAACAGGGTGTAAACAATTGTCCCCCAGTGAACGTGACGCAAAACTGCATCAGCCCTAGATCCACGCTTGGTGTCGACCACCTAGACAAGGTGCCAAGCACTGCCGTGGCGTTACTACGCTGTATATCCAATGGCAGCCTTTACCGGAAAAATTTGCCAGCGCTCATGTCCACCGTGGCGAATCTAAGACACGTACATACCTTAATAATACCCCCAGTACATTTATCTGGGCCCCTAAGGTCTCAAGGGCAAAGCGTCGAAAATCCATAGTCTCTGATAGATGCATACTTCCGACACTTATTTCTCTCTGCCTACGAAACATCATAACTAGCCTGGGTAGCGCCGTGACTGACCATTGAAGGTGCTAAGGAGTCAGTCATGGGAGCGTGCCATACGAATGTCTTCCCATCCTCAAAGACTGTTTGGGTCATCCCGTCAGGTCGACGCAAGTCTTCTGTATACAAACCTACGGGTTCGAGAACTTAAGGGTCGCCAGAAGACTTTAGAGCACGGGCTATAGTATCATACCTAAAACGTAAGCTGCTAATGCAGGATAAACCATGGTGATCTAGGGGTGAGACATTATCGCCACAGCTGTACTCATGTTCCTCGACTAGAGAGATCCTAAGGCAAAGAGCAACGAAGATCCTGACGACAAAGTCCTCTAAGAGAGTTACAACGGGAGCACGTGATAGAGCATTGAGCCATGCACCGGCATCACTAGATGAAACTATTCGCTGAAACCGATGGCGTGGTGCATTCGCCTGCGCCTCGCAACCGAAGGAGATACAGATATGCGCGGGTGTGAGCCCCACCGTTGCACATTTGTATTTATGGGGGTTCGTCCATAAACCAATGCGCAAAGCAGTCCCGTGGACGTTAAATTTTTATCTGGGGGTCAATCCGAATAGTGTATTAGATACAACTACTCAAGGCCGTGCTTTCCACCTTGTCTTCTGTTGAATAGAGAAGATTGGCTAGTTGTATATCCTCCAACAGGGAAATTGTATACTCCGGATGGGGTGCTCCACTGCGTGTTAAGATATATTCCTTGGAATTCTTTAGTACAGTACGTAATCGTTCGACAGCTGAGAAATCTAGTATCCTTGACGCCGTTTGCCAGGCACTCGACATTAAGGCGACTGCCGCGGGACCTGCGATCAAGATAGTGTCTGCACCACGTTAAGTCCAATGAAGCCGGTGTAAAGCTCAATCAGGTTACCAAGACAAAAAACGGAGAATTAACATTAAATGTTAATAAAATCAAGACAAGAAGAGGAGTTACGTTTGCAGACATAATTTGCGAGAGCACGGAGCATGTGGAGTGGATGTACGCAAGATGACGGGACCCCTAATCACAGTGGTTCTTCGCGACGTAGATCCTTTTCTGGATGCCGCCAAGATAGAGGCAGAGTTGCGTACAAAATTAAAGCTTTTTGCGATTACGATGCTATACACTGAGGATCCTTAAAAACTGCGAAAGGACTGCCCCTTGAATGCCGGACAGAACATGAAACTGGCCATACTGCCAGTTTTATGTCGTGCCCGGCATTCAAGAAGGTCCTGGATCGTAAACAAGTTGCTCTGGAAAAATCAGCGCAGGACAAGATTCAGGCTGAAAAGGAAGATGATGGCCCGAAGGAAACAACAACGCAAAGATGCTTACCTTAACTAGCGAGCCAAACAAAAACTAGTACTGAATAGAAGCGAATGGGGTGCGGATGCTCGCGCAGATATTGTGACAGGCATAGGCAGGATATACTTTTGCATAAGTTTAAATATTAAACTCGTGGCCTTTGACAAATATCTAGACGATCTAGCAGTATCCATTGACGAAGCCCCCACACCGGATAGGGTGCTCCTAGCAAGAGTCTTCAATGCAGCGTCAGAGGTGTGGGGCTCTTCCCGCGCAGATATAAATGGTTTAATGCCGGATATAGACTGGATGGCGTCAAAAAACATGGTTGTTTTAAATAATGGGGTAGATCCGACGTTTCATAAAGCAGGATAGGAGTCAAGCGAAGACCTGACGATCTGCAGCGAGATGATGGGTGTACTGATCATCAGTTGGAGAGTATTTACTGAGAAGAATTTGAACAATCACTCGCCTCGGCAGCGGTTTGCCATCATGAATAGTGGGGTTATATATAATGTCTTTGAGATAGACGGGCTTCCAAACGACGCACTAGAATTGGAGAGCTCGCTTGAAGGTCTGCAGGTTCACAACACATCCTAAAGGAGAAAAGCCAGTGCAGCGAAAGCACTGGTGGAACAGGGATATTGAGGAAGCCCGAAAAGAGTGTCTGAGAACAAAGAGGGCTATAAAGAGAGCTAGAGGAAATGCGGAAATACTTCCCTATTTGGTAGTGAAGTACCGAAACCGTAGAGCCCTACTTAATAAAATTGCCGACAGCAAAAGGAATTGGTGGAAAGATTCCTCGCGACTCTAGACGCCGACGCATGAGGAAAGCCATACAAGATGGTTTGATGCACGCTGCAAATAAGCGCTCCAAAAACTATTCTGAAAGATCCAGAGAGGACGAGTCTACTATAAGGATAATGCTGCAGTTGTGTTTTAACCGATTACCCTCCTAGAGCTTCAACTGCGGATGTGGCTTCATGGGTGTCTATCTACTGGTGTTGGTTTCGATGATTTTCGATAACACAAACCAAACGAAGCACATGTTGTCCTATACTGACTATTAGAACATATTGCAAACACCATATCATTAACATAGAATGCAGTTAGTAAGTACACTAAATAATCCACCTCTTGGGTTTTTCAGAGATCCGGTTTGACAATTGATATGAGAGTGCGGGTCCAAGTTAATATGAGGCTGATACCCTTACCAACAGAGCAAGTGCGAAAGATAATCCTGCCTATATTCTGGACAGAAGACGTATGTACTTTTCAGTTTATATTTGTTGAATCCGAGTGCCTCACTACGCAACAAGCAGTGGGGTTTATATTAAAACTAAAATATCCAAAAATATAATAAGTTAAAAAGAAGGACAATAGTTTACACCCCGTTTTAAGTTATATATATATATATATATATAGTACAGTAAACATTTGATAAAATATAGTGTTTAATGAACATGAAACACAAGAGTGCAGTGGCAATTGAGCATGCATTCCACGTAGATCTGCAAATCCGCAGATTATAGCCCTTAATATTTGCTTTAGATTAACTTAAATGATTATGTTTATCTACTGCTAATCTGAATTGTCGACGGGGAAAAAGACGGCCGACTCTCGCGCTTAAAGCAGCAGGTTCAAATCTGTTGCAACATATAATTACCATTATTATTTTATTCAATGAATAAAATAAGAGTATATAATTTTATAAGTAATTTATTTAATAGGTAAAATACAGTATAGTTCACACATATAATAATGAAGACAGCTTGTGCTTTTAATTTTGAGCTTTAATAATAAAGACATTTGAGCTTTTAATAATAATTAAGAGTTAAGCCACTCAATTTAATAGATTGTTGGTTCTAGGAACAATGGTATGCTGCTGTTTTTGTATTAGATATATACATAATGTACACAAATGCTGCTTAGTTTTTAAAAGGGCGTGACTCTTTAAATTTTGTTTTCTATTGAAGTAAGTAGAACAACTTTGTTCAAGAGTGACAGTAAACTGTAAAATGTGTATTGGTTATGCCGATGACTAACCATACATCGTTTTACCGAATGAGAGTGTTTTGATAAATAAACGAAACGTTACCCGATCAAGATGGCTTATTGACAGAGGCATTTGCTTTGCATTCGGGAGGCCTGGGTTCGAGACCCAGACCGGCCACTTCTAAATTGGTTTTCATGGTTCCCAATTTGGACAAGGTGAATGCCGGAGTGGACCAAAAATTGACCACGATCGAACAAAGACGGGGAGCACAGATTTGTCTCAATAAAAGAGATGGTGCATTACAACTTAACACCCATTTGTTAACGGGTGGATTGGAAGACAATTTGGTCTAAGACAATTTGGTCATACAGCATACCAAATGAAAATGGTCAAAGGATTTTACAAAACTGCTTACTTATAAGACCATTTTTTGTTTTAAAATTATTAGTAATTTCACTCCTGGTTGCAAAGCAATTAGGATGAAACCGTGGAGCGTTAATGCATGCATACAACCAAGATGTTGTCGTGTTTCATTAATATCCCGCCTTCGTTAACTTATATTCCTGACATGTAAGTTGAAAACAAGAATCAGAGGGAGAAACCACGACAGCAATAATACAGTGGGCAACGGAGACAAATCTGTTTTCCAGAAAATCAAACTTTTGTGTACTTTTTGCGTCGCTTTTTCGCGTACCGTGAACTCTCAGGCGGATTAGCTTGCACATGTGCTATGAGGCCTTGTATAAACAAAATGACATATCTTGTGCATACAATTGTCACTGGTGGACCAACGGAACCCTATTTATGGCCCTAGAATTGCTTTCATTTAACCGTTTGACGCCGGCATATCACTACGTATGGCATATCACTAACTAGTAGATCTTCATCTACTCTTCAGGCGGTTAAGCAAACAAATGTGCAAGATATTTCTAAGCAGAACCTACCCCGAGCTGAACTTAACCTGAACTGTTCATCGATCTTTAATAAAGCAAGACACTATTTTAGTGATCGAGACCAAGAACCGAAGAAGGGGGAATAGCCGGGCTCTCATGGTCCTAACGCACACTCACAGGACGGTTTACAAAACAGCAGAATCCCCCTATCCAACCGCAGGTAAACGTGCGGGATGATAGACAGGGATAGAGCCGAGTGAAGGAAACTGGCAGACGCTCCTCTCTTACGGCTTCGAAGTAATGCCAAAGAATAAAAGAGCCTAGGGAGTGGGGAGGAAACCGGGTTTAATGGGTATTCCACATAATTCACGCAGCCTGCCAGTGACGCATGTGCATTATGTATTTCCGAAACATCCCATAATTTTTTTTAAAATTTATGTTCGCCATAAGCAAACGTTCAAAGATCGCATAAAAATATATGAATTTACATTGTTACGTTTCATGATGTGAACGGTCTTGAGATAATAATTGATCCAGCGAGCCAGGAACTGACTTTCTACCTTTTCCCCAAGACACTAGTTTGCTGATATCCCAAGCAATATTTGCTATCATTGGAAAATGTTACTAATAAATATAGGTGTGTGTTTATTGCGGATACTTTTAGGCAAATTTGCCGTCGGACAGAGACAGGCTGCTGGACATATTTAAGCAATGCAACACTGTTGCTTGGTTAGAGTTGGCTATCTGCCTTTGCTCGCTCGCGACATCTGTTCTCCTTTGTGGTCTTCTTTATTGAACGCCTGAATCGCTTTCAACTAAAGAAGATACCTGCCTCGGTCTTTAAACATTTCAATCTACGGAGATTATTTATATATATATATATATATATATATATATATATATATATATATATATATATATATATATATATATATATATATATATATATATATATAAGGCTGTATTTACTTCAGGTCGTACTGTTGATATGTATGTCTCTCGAAATCTGTAACTTAATTTTGCAAATGCCAACTAGCCAAATGCAGTTGTTTAATTCTGAAAATAAATAGTTTGTTTTACTGTTGTGGTGCCAACAGTTAACAGGCTTTTATTTGTATTTATTAAAATATATTTTAATTTATACCATAACACACCACCCTTACTGAAAAAGAGGTATTACAATAGAAGCAAAGTCTTGAAAAGTTTTGAATCTGTGAACGACGTGCAATCCTCCAGGCAAATGAGTTGTTCGCAACGTCCACACAACCACAGCGACCTCATGAGTGTGATTGGAGACGCCGATTATTTGGTCTTATAACAAAATACCTAGTAATAAGATTCTGATGCGTTAGCTGTTGAAACATGCGGTAATCGGCGTAGGATTGGTATTCGCTGACACTAGGGAATGTGATACGCTCGCGTGGTAGACAACAACAACAGCAAATAGTTTCACAAATTTGTTCTGCACGCTCTGCAATTAGTCAACTATATCTTTTATAGAATGGCATCCATACGTGGCAGCAATAAGTCCACTTTGGTACCACTAAGGTTTGATACAGCATTAAGTACACATTATAGTCCTGTAAAATGAAAGACCGCATAATGAGATTACACACTTGAAACGTGGCCATTTGAGGTCTAAACTTCATTTGGCGGTCGAAAATTACCCCAAGGTCTTTGTAGAGTGAAACTTCAGGAACGGGTTGGCCATTTAGCCTATACTGAGCAGTATCTGGCATTATCTTGAGAACAGCAGACTTTAACTCTCGTACGACTTTAAGTACGGAAGTAAATATTTGCATGCGGTTTTCCTCTGCCCGTAAGGATACAGTATCGATCTTTCTGTAGAATAGCTATGTTGTTGTTATTTTTTGCATCTACAAAGATTTTAAGATCGTCTGCATACAGCTTATATGTAACACCAATATCTCCGAAATATTGTACAAACATAGTGTACACTAGGGGTCTTAGGCATGAGCTCTGCGGAACACCGGATACACACCTGCCGACGGCGGAATAGCTATCCTCAACTTTAACGACAAATGCACGGCCTTTCAGGTATGCTCTACACCAGTTTGATTCTGGGGTCGATACCTAACGCTGACATTTTTCTCGGAACTAGATGACGGTCAACGTGATCGAATGCACGTGAAAAATCAAAGTAAACAACATATAGAGGAATGTTGCGATTATGGGCCAGCGCCCAATCGTGAGCTACTTCCAGTAACTGGGTACCCGTTGATCGGCCCTCGTCGAAACCATGTTGCGAGGAGGTCTTTAGAATCAAGACATGTGTAGAGCTCGGCCACAACTATTTTCTCCATTATCAAACAACAGGGATTGAACGTTGAGACACCGGTCTGTAATTTTCTGGCGCTGCACGAGAACCCGTTTTATGCGTCAGGGTGATAACGGATTGCCGCAACCAACTCGGTACTTCATGCCTTTAAAAGAGCGAGTAACTACTATCAGAGATAATGGTTCAGCCAAGCTGTTAGAGAACTCTTTAAATACAATTGGGGGAAGATTGCCGGAAGTCTGCGAGCACTTTCTCTTAGAGCTGTTGAGGTGCACTACTACCTTCTACTTGTTAAAAATAATGTCATTTATGAGAACGGTCGGGATCTGATTAAATGTGTTGGGAGCCCCGGACGGCTGAACATATATGCTCTTAAAATAATCTTTCATAACTGCCGTTTTGTCGGAGTTACCTGTGACCGTGTATTTGTCAACTAGAAGTGGAGCCACTCCAGACTGAAGTGTTAAACGGCGACCAGAATATCGAAAAAAGTTTTTGACACTACGAATGTTTAGGTTGGCCTCCTCTCGCCGTTTTTTGCGGGTTGCGGCTGGTGTCAAATGAGTGTCTAAGCGCGAGTGTGCCCGGGACAATGGCGTCCTCTATAAAGATTCGCAAGGTAGATGATTTAGGCTGTCTTAGTGGACCAACCATCTCCATGATAAGAATGATAGCATTCACAAATGACGTGTTTTCTGATTCTATGGGGTCACAATAATATCTTATTAAAACAAACGCCCGTTGGTGGCTGCAATGTTAGCCGCAATTGCGCCATAGTCCGAGTAGAAGAAATCTATGGAAGGGCTTTTGAGGAGTGCGTACTGTCTTATTAGTGGATTTCGGCTGGAAATATCTGTACAATATTGGCATTGTTAGCTGTACAGATATATGTGCCTCTTGAATGTCCATAAGTCGAGTGTCAAGTGTACCTATATTACGCAATCTAAGCCGCATACCTCTATCAAATAAAAAAACAAATTCATTGTGTTTTACTCTCAACTTCGCGTCATCGGGTGATCTGTCCAATTTTTTCCCCAACGAGGCCGACATTTGATCTTAAACAGCGCATGGCGTTACTGAAGTTCTGCAGGAAGTTGTCCAGATCGATTACTCAGTCGTATCGCTGGGGAATCTGAGCCTTCCATCTGTTGACTGGAAATCGCAGACTCTTGATGGACCACCCGATAATAACAAGAGTTTGTTTACGGCGTTCTGCATTAAATCTGGATTTACTCAACTTGTCACCTGCCCAACTCGTCCAAGAAGCGGCAATGTTCTGGATCTCATCCTTACTGACAATGAGGATATGGGGTCTACTCGATCTTCACCCCTCGTATTTTAAGTTTGATCACATAGCTGTCTATTTTGAACTGGTGACAGACAAGTAGCCATAACCCTGCAACTAAGGGTTAACTACATGAAGGCTAATTGCGACGTAATTTGTGCGAATCGCATATCTATTAACTGGCGCCAAATTCTGTCTATGTGCTCTTTCGCCAACGATCAATACGAAACCATCGTAAGCAATGGACCTTCTTGATCAATTCTCGCCGCAACACTGTAGCCGATCATTCCCCATTGACGACCCACTAATGTAAATAACCTTTGCACTTAGGTGTATGTCTGCGCAACCTAAACATTTCACACAGGGCGATCTGCAAATAAATGTCCAGATCAGAGGAGGAGGAGGAGGAGAAGAATCAGAGGAAACGAGGATTGCCTGAAGATTCAAGCAGAGATTAATAATATTCCCACCTGGTGTGAGCTAATGATATGGTAATCCTAGTTTTGAAGTGCGCGGTCTTGAAAACAGCTCTCAAGAACTTCACCTATCAGCTAGAGGATCTTTCTATACGCGAGGTTACATCCTACAAGGATCTAGATGTTACATTTTAAAGGCACATAAAGTTTCGAGCACGTATCGCCGATTCAGCAAAAGCTGCTTTTCGATTGAGTTTTCTCATCGCAAGATGTCTTCAAATATTTACGCCTATATGAAACCCTAGTCGTGCCAAAATGATCATACTGCGCTCACATATGGATACCTTTCTACGACAAAGATATATGTATGCTGCAGCGTATCCAGGACAAGTTTCTAAGTGGAGTCTCAAGAAGGTGCAACGTGACGCGTGACAGAGTTATACACTTCCAAGTGTCGTGGAAAACCAGGGTCGTGTTAACTACAGTGCTAGAGATAGATCTTATACGCAATGGTCTGATTCATACACACGGTTACGTATGAGCTATGTACTATCGCAGCCTTTAGTGTCACGGTTTCATTTAACCGCCTGAGACTGCCAGTGTGGCAGTAGTTAACCACTCATTTGCGAACAGCTCACCTAGCCCGCAATTAATTTCCCTTGCTCAACCCCTTTTTAAATAAACGTACATATTTGTATTCTATTGTAATAAAAATATTGTTTGCACCCACTGGGTGGATGGTTGCCAATGGGAGGTTCATACCCCCCCCACGTGAATACCACTTGTGGGAATATAAACCCAGGTGATATTCACATGCGCCGCGGTCAAATCAGTTCGCTTAGAACCGGTCGAGGATCTTACAGCGGAAGCTACTCTGTCGCCAATCAAGAGGTTCGTGGCACAACGGGGGTGTCAGCAACTTCCGTGTCCGGCGACGCGCTGACGTCCCAGATAGCGAGCAGGTGCGTCATCGCGCTTTCGAAAGCGCTACACAGCGAAGAGACCTAGGAGTGCCTCGGCCAATTGTGTGGGACTTAAACTCCTCACCCAAAAACACTTCACTGACCCCCTGTAGGGTGGGCTTTACAGAAGGCTCGTTGTTTGCAGGCATCTATGTGTACATTGGCAGCAGTGTTCACTTATATATATATATATATATATAAATATATATATATATATATATATATATATATATATATATATATATATATATATATATATATATATAAATATATATATATATATACAAGTGAACACACAAAAGTATCTACTCAGCTGTTAAGCCGGACGGTCGCACTGGTGCGAGCTCCCGCTTAAATTGCCTAGATCGCAAGATCTGGCTTTTTAACGGGAGTTTTGTCATAGACCATCGTGGCCACCAGTGTGACCGAACTGTGAGATCCAACACCGTCAAACAGTTCAATTTAGCATTTAAAAGATGCAAAATTGTTATAATTCGCCGCGTCACTGTGTTAGATAGGTTAGCAGTGCGTCCACCATTGCAAAGGCCTGTCTGAAGTGCATTTTAGCGTTTTTAAGTGGAAGTGATTGTGCCGGTTTTTAGATTTAGGTAAGATGAGTCTACCTATAGAGTTGTTTTAGTGAAATATAGCGGCCCTAATTATATTTCACTAATCCTAACTTCTATATAGGTATAGCGTATGCACTGGCTACAAAAACCAGACAGTGCATACATATAGTGGTGTATCGATACGCCTTGTTTTGAACTCTAAAATCGAATGCAGCGTAGAGAATACAATAAGCAACGATATATTGGGCAGCCATATCGTGTTTTGAAACCACTATATATTTTAATTGACTACCTACATACCTACGATATACTTGGAATAGATGCTTCAATTTCACTGAATCGAAGAGACAGCAATTAATCCGTCTGATGCTAGTCTTCCATCTAATTACCACAAATATATATCTTAAACCGACACTACTATTGTACATATTAATGTGCAATTTTTAACTTCTACTTTCGACGCTATTTTGCATAAATACAGTACGTGACGAAATATGACATAGTGCTCCCTGGGTAGAGACAAACAGAATGATAGTCTAAAGAACGCTTTATTTTAGCGATTTTAACAACAACATCTGCGTAAAATCGCGCCATAGTTCGCGTACGAAACTTTTAAAGAAATCTTACCACCGCTGTGGACCAAGACAACGATGGCATCACGTGACGGCAGTAACACCGCCCGAAGACTCAGCTGCCAGACTTGCGGGCGAGTATGCATATCTGGCGCGGGCCTTGCGAGCCACATTAGGTTTCCCCCCTTTGACAAAATAAAGGTGCATTTGAATTGAATTGAGATTGACTCACAATCAACGAGAAGTTCGTGCCACCTCCCCAACTCATAGCCGATCACAGACTAATAATTTGATTTTAAGTTCCTCACAAAATGACACTGCTGCTTCTAATAATAATTTTAACCCCCCTAGTACTTCACGCGTCTCCCAGCTAAATTGTAAACGTCCATATAGTACTTGCTTAAATGTCTTTAATTCTAAATCAGGTCTTAATTTGCACCGTCGTCGTGCCCATCCAGACGAATATAATGAGAACATTTTAGCCCCCCCCCCCTCTAAGAAGGCCAGATGGAACCCACAAGACCGTGAACTTTTAGCAACATTAGAAGCAGATTTTATATTAGATAATAATAACGAAACACCTAGAGAAATTGACCACCTTTTAGCTACTAGTTTTAACTCACGCACACCTGGGGCGATTGGAGGCCAACGTAATTCTCAGGCGCATAAGGATCTGGTAGAGGACCTCCGTAAAAAGAGGTCTCACCTGGATTCCAACCCTGACGGATCTGAGCTTCCTGAGCCTAGTCGACCTCGATACTCTCAATCAGATGGCCCCTATAATCAATCCCAAAAAGATATTATTATATCCAAAATACAAGCCCTCACAAACGCAACATAATTTCAACAGACCTTACTCATCTGTCAAATATAATTTGCTCAGGTAAGGACCACACTATCGCTTTAAACGACCTTCTGAACAAACATTTTACACACACTGTCCGACGTCGTGCCTTTAGAGAAACTCCTTCCACTGAAGCGCGAGTATCTAAAAGGCAACAGCGACGTCAAGACTACGCAACCACTCAAAAACTTTTCAGCCAAAACCGATCCAAATGCGCTCATGAGGTGCTGGACGGCAAGCACACCATACACAACATGCAGGCCACCGAAGTTGTAGAACACTGGGCCAACACGATGACACAACCACCCCCTGAATCACTCCTTTGCCCCGTATACACTGCCAACTCTGATCTCTTTGAGGTTTCCCTCCCTATCTCCCTAAAGGGAACCCACGTAGTTCTCCGCGGACCTTCTAAAGCACTAGGCTTGGACGGGATTTGTCTTTCGTCCCTCCGTAAACTCCCGTTAGAAGTAGTCTGTTGTATTCTTAACATACTATTAATTAGCGATATTGCCTCAGCCCATGAAACTGCTCGCTTAGCGTTCAAACCCTAAAATTAACTATGCCACATCCCCAAGCAATCTGCGACCCCTATCTATTAGTTCATACTTACAACGAACGCTTAACAAAATTCTCTCTAGACGCCTCCAGAACTCTATTAAGCTTCTCCCAATCCAGCGAGCGTTTCTCCCCTAACATGGTACCTTCGAGAATCTTGCGGTTCTGGATGGTATCCTTAATGATGCCAGGTCTGCAGGACGTGAGCTCAGACTCGCCTCAATCGACCTCCGTAAGGCGTTCGACATGGTGAGTCATGACTCCGTCCTGTGGTGACTCCGGACTCGCGGATACCCGGAGGTATTCACTAATTATATTGAACGCTTGTACCTCTCATCTAAAACTCTCATATAATTTGGACAAGAATGTCGCACATTTCGGCCAACTAGGGGTGTTAGGCAGGGAGATCCTCTGCCCCCCCTTTTATTTAATCTAGTTCTCGACGACATTCTTTCAAAATTAGACAAAACTAATATCGGGTACCAACTTACTGATGACTTCCGCCTTATGGGCTTAGCCTTTGCGGATGATCTCATCCTCCTAGCCTCCACGAAATCTACTCTCCAACGGCTCCTTAATATTGCGGACTCACTTTTGAAATCCCGAGGCCTTGAAATTAATACTAATAAAAGCTTTACTATCTCCCACCTATTTAATAGAAAGGAAGGTAATTTTTTTATATATACCGTACCAGAATTTAACGTTGGAGATCGGCATTTGCCAGTTAAAGGTATGAGCGATCGACGAGATATCTTGGAGTCAACTTTGACAGCAATGGCAGAGTTGACTCCACCAAAGATATACTCCTTAATTTACTCAACAGTCTCACGATAGCTCCCCTTAAACCCCACCAAAGACTCATATTTTTGAAAGACTTTCTCATTCCCCGTCTCCTATATAAACTAGTCTCCGGTCCCAGACCATCTTACGCACTCCTTAGCGACCTAGATAAAGAGATCAAATTAAGTCGAAATGGCTTAAGCTCGAAAACTTGGTGCCGAACGCCTACCTGTACACGCACATAGCACACGGCGGTCTGGACATCCCCTGCCTCCAAACATTCATTCCCAGACTCCGCCTCTCCCGCCTGACAGCACTACAACACTCCACGCACCTTGGGGTCCAATGGATGCTAACCACCGAGCACTTCAAAAAAGATCTTGCGAAAACAAGACTTCTTTGCGAGCGCTTGGGAACCTCCATTGAGACCGCCAGACGTCTGTGATGGCGTGGCGCATCTTCTCCGCGAAAGGGGTCATGAGGTGGTTCGTGAGCGAGTATTCCGTCGACCGGGCGCACCGGGTCTAAAGCACGACCTCGTAATAACAACACCTACCGAGGTCTGGGTTTTAGATGCCGAGGTTTGCGGCCCGAACCGGGACCTGGCAAAAGCGCGGCAGGAAAAGATCACCAAATATGACGTCGAGTTCCTAAGAGCGGCGCTCCCCGACCCGCAAAAACCTCGCAGATTCGGATCCATTACTATCTCTATGAGTGATGTATAGGACTCCGAACCTGCGAGGACGCTCTTGGGGCTCGGCGTCACGAAGAGGAATCTTATAGATCTCACCGTTTTAACTTTGCAAGGAACCTTGAGGATATACCGCTCGCACCGGGTCCATAAGAGCGGGGGCTACCATCAAGCAAGGACACGGACAACTGATTCTTAACTTCACGTGACACCTTTTTACCACAATTTTTATTAAGGCGAGCACTGCCGAGTGTGCAAACGTATTGTAAATGATTAATTAATCATCGCAATATTTTCTATATATTTATATATATATATATATACACTGCTGCCTATTGTATAACATATATATATATGTTGGTGAACCCGCTCAATTTGACTCTCTTTCATCTACGGTTCCGTTGGCAACAGATAAGTTTTATTATTTTCATGTGTCATTTACATTTATGCAAAAGTTCGCAGCTCCGTAAAGCCACAAAAATAACTAACAGGAGTATTTATATTACGCATCTTCTTATTATTTTGTATTTTGTTATGATTATTATTAGTATGTTTTTTAACACCTAGGTTGGACAAATTATAAACATATTTATCAGGCACAACTAGTGCTTCCTTTACATGGATATTCTCTCATCTGCGGCGTTGTATCTATCGCAATGGCCTAGTCAACTCGCGCACCTACAACATCCTGAGGATAGTGGATTTCTTGCGTGCTACATACGTAGGCTGTATACGCCGTAGATAAATGTCTACTCTTATATCCGGCTGCTCGCCAGGTTGTACTCCTTATTACTACCGTCTTGTATATTCCTATGCCGATGTCCTTTAATTTATCCGCTCACTTCATAGCGTAAGCCACAAACGCCGTCGTGTTAAGTAAACCTCATCGTACTTGTACTGGTTCTACATAAGCTGCCACAATTTTAACTCCCTCGACGCTATTGCTTCTAGGTTTTCCGCTATTATTCCTATCTTCATTGTTCCAATTTGTGCTGTCGTAAATACTGAACCCCCCCTCTGGGTTGGCCTGCCCCGTCCCTCGCCTTCATATGCTAGTGCGTGATATCCGTTGAAGGTTCCCAAAGTGAAAGGTTTTACAGCCCCAGTTTCCGTCAAAATTAGAATATCCACTCGTCGGAGTGTTTCTGCGCCTAACAGCTCTAATACGCCATGCCCTTCACAGTTTCACAACAGTACCTTGATAACTGGGGTGAGCTTTTCATGAATGCGAGTCCTCCATTTCTTGCGGAATGGTGGTTATTACCGTATTGGAATAATAATAGTGTAAAGTACCTGAATGAATTTGCATTGTTATTGTTTATATAGAGCATATTGCTCGCATGTCTAGAGGCAGCTTGTTCTAATATGTGGAAACGAGGTTTGCTATTAAAAACGAATTATGGACAAGTTGTAAGCAATATGAGAAGTTATGTGTGTGTTATCCAGTTGTATTCATGATTGATATCAAGTGGCAGAGATCAAATAGGCTGAGTTGAATTCACATTAAGATTCGCCTGGTCTCAGTAGAGACCGACATCTCTATTTGAAGAGGGGGAAAGTCAAAAATTGACATTTAAATGTATTTGTAACGCAAAAACTCTCATGTTGGGTATATCTCACAAAGTTATTTTTTGCTGGCTGTGTTACGAACATACAGCACGCATATAAGTCATTCCAAATGTTTGCACTGCGAAGGTCAGATAACTATGAATGTAGGCATAGTGCATGGGAAACAGACCGCTCGGTTTTTCCCTCACGGTGGTTGCACCCGCGCGTATTCGACATCGTCTGCCTCACTCAATCTGCATAACGCGCATGTGTCGACATTCGCCTTGTTAATCCCTATCATGTACGTTTGGAACTCGAGTTTGATCTTATCCAATTGTATGGTTACTTCGCCACATTGATTCGCAAAGCGTCATTGCTAAAGCGCTGCAGCACTTGTTGTAGACGCAGGCAGCATTATGACAGGTTTTTTGTAGCTTTAAAAGCTTAATTTCCAGAGAAATCATTTTTTTGTCATCGTGCTTTATTTCTCATCAAACATAGCTCTCAAAGCGTTCCGCGGAATTCTCCTGAGTCTGAAGGATGGTTCTCTAATCGAGCTGTAAGCTCATGCTGCATTGACAACGTGCTGCGTCAGTCTCCTATACCTCTTTAAACCATTTTTGCTTGTGCCTTTCACTCGATTCAGGTTAAATTACCGTCAACCGAAAGCGTCGTAGACGTGCGGCTCCGTGGGGCACCACCTAAACCTTAACGAACAAATTTATTTTCAGCGTGGGGTCTGACTCATGCTGTACAGGTCCAAATAATACTGTAACGATGTTGCTGCTACGCTAAGTTACTGGGGATGGTAGACTCAGTCGGGCGGCTACTGCAACACGAGGGACTCAGGTGCAATGAGTGACGACACGGAACGTAGGTCTGGCGTAAAGCGTAACCGGGCAACAAATGGGCTTTAAGCCATGCGTGCTGCTCGGTCTATTTATTGGTTCACGAGGCACCGCGGCGTGCTGACACCACAAAGGGTGTCCGAACCCGCTCTCAAATCGGTCGAAATGTACAGCAGTTTGTGTTTGTTTCGTATAGGAATACAGGTTAAGTGACTGTTTGACTTGGATCATAGGTCGACCCTCTCCCGATGTTGGCCGATGATCGTTTGGAGGGCGGAGAACGTTGGGGTTTCGGCGCGAAAGGCTGTGGCTGTTCTCGGCTGGCTAGTTGAGACATGTCTTGTTCGGTTGAGACATGTATCATTCGGTGAACGCTGTGTACGTTGAGATTCTGGCGCGGGCGCTGTAGCCGTTGGACGTGGTCGGTTAGAACTTATTTGAATTGCGCCATGATGCGTATACAGTGGGTGGACTTTGTCACAATACTACCTTGAATTGAATTATTAAACATACGGGTAGCTACTATCAAGTTCTATCTCTTGTCTGCATTTTTTTTTCAATTGTTACAAACATGAACTCGATATCGGGGTGTTCAGCTCAAATAGCACAAACCACTCGAGCGGTTGTCTTCTCGTAGGCCTTTCTTAATTGATAAACAGTACTTTTCTGGTCTTTTAACTTTTGATGGACTGCAGACGAAAGATAGGTAGAAAGCTATAAGCGCGCCTCATGATTCTCGTTCAAACCGACGAAACTTGCTACTGGGATACCGACACTGTTTATGTCTGTGTTGCTTAGCGGTCGCTTCTATGCTACACTAACGTGTATTTATTGCATTCGTTGCGTGAAGAACAAACAGAAGTGTTGTGGTTGGGCGGCACTAACGAAGTTCAAGAACTCTGGAACTTCGTTGTTACCCAGACATGGCACTTCTGGTTGCAGTTTGTAGACAGCATTTAACGTGTTTTAATGCTAGCATTAAATATCTGCACATAGAATCCCAGTCTATATGCAGCCTCGGGCGCGTAAACTGCGAACAGAAATGTTGTCTGGGCAACAATTAAGTTTGGTAAAATAAATGATCACTTTGGAACTTTGAATTGGCTGGACACATTAGAGACGACTAACTCGTGTTACAAAGAGTGAGAAGAAACTAGACAAGACAAAAGAAGCTGTGTTAGCAATAGCATAGGGATGGAAGTTCCAATCCACCGCGAACTGAAGTACGCTAAGATCAAATACGTCTGACCAACCTCGACTAACAAACACGCAACAAACGGATATAAATTACAAATCACGGGTTTGATCGTCCGTTTACAGTGCTATGAACAATCGGCATTAATTAAATTGTATACGGAGCTTGTAAAGACGCTTATAATCAACCCTGAACGCTTGGAAATATTGTTATGGAATATGTGTAAGATATCACGGCGGTGCGTGCTGTGCAGTCTCCTTGCTAACAAGGTTGGGCGATTTGTAATATTGTAGCGGTGTCGCTACGCTGAGTAAAGCGGGGCTGTAGACTCGGTAGAACGGCAACGCAACACGAACGGTCTAGAAGCAATGAACCACGAGCAGAGGTCGGGCGCGTAGCACGTCCGAGAAGAGAATGGACCTTGAGCTATTTTTCATCTGTTTATTCATTGGTTCTCGAGGCAACCCGGCGTACTGGCACCCCAGAGGGTGTGTAGACCCGCTCCCAAATCGGTTCGAAATTTACAGCGGTTTGTGTGTTTTTTTTTATAGGATTTTTTTTTACCATTATTATTATTACAGTTTAACAAATTTACAATTTAATAGTTTATAGGAATACAGGTTAAGTTAAAGTTAGACTCGGATTGAGTAACTTAAGTCGACCCTCTCCCGGTGTCGGCCGGTGATCGGTTGGACGGTGAAGAACGTTGGGATTTCGGCGCGAAAGGCTGTGGCCGCTATTTGCTGGCTGGTTGAGGCATGTATGGTTTGGTTTAGACATGCATCGGCTGGTGAACATTGGGACCGTTGGCTACAATGAGGCTTGGCGCAAACGCGGTAGCCGTTGGACGTGGACGGTTAGAACTGATTTGAATTGCGCCATGAGGCATATACAGTACGTGGTTGGACCATCGCCGTTCTGGCCAAAATGGGGAAATTTCATCACAATATTAATATAATTACGAGGCTGTACTAATGTTGCTCTACTACTGTACCTTTTGCCCAATCTGGCGTGGAAATTAATCACGTGAATTAACATGGTATACAAAACATTTGGAAGTTAAAAACTCATCTAGACTCTGTCCTAAGCAGTCGCACATTAACATTGCAGAAATGCAGCATGTAAAAACAAGTTGCCCAATATAGAGTTCAAAGTGGGTGAAAGACTAAATGTTCCAGCAAACAGCAGCGGTAGCTCAAGGTGATACCGCAATGCAAATTTGAGGCATACTGCAAGCTACTGGACTATGAAAGCGAATAGTGACTATAAAAGCCGTACACTGCTTCTTCTATTTAGATAATTTTGCATTACTAGCCAGAGACGTCACTGTGAACAACGATGATGTTTTCAATTCATTTGCACAAAGAGGACATGAACGTCACAATATGCGCTTTTAAGATCATACGACTTCGGTCAGGGCATATATATAGTCCACCCAGCACTTACAGCGCACAGTAAGTAGCTCGGGCAATATTTAGCGTTAATAGCGGTATTTCCTTGCCATAAAGAAGTTTCCTTACATAATTGCTTTCACAAGAAAAAGAAGAGGCAAAATCAATCACTTAATGTCCACATTTACTATGTATGAAATGTTCTATGATCTGATCCACTTGTGTTTAATATGTAGTAGCTATAGGGTACTCAACCCGCGATAGAGGCGTCTTAGCCTATATTTTTATTTAACTCCAATCGTCATGGCAGCTACTTTAGGATTCGTCAAATAATTGTTCTAGGACTAGTTCAATCCGTTTTCGTGTTGTTGACGGGGCAGAGTTGCTGTATGACCCGCTACAAGAAACAGTCATGTTCTAACACCAGTATAACTTAAGCAAAATCTCCTTTTTTTTGTTATCAAGCAATCGCCACTTCTATACAGTGGTAGATGAGTACGTCGTCTTCGCCGTGGGGTTAGCTTTAAAATGCCGCGACACCTAAATACCTGCCACATGCCCGTTCCAATGTCGGTCAAATGGTTAGTCTGTGCACCTTTCGCATAGGTATTCGTCATTGTGTATTTCTTTCCCTTAGGTGTGAGAGATTATTTCGTCGCGTCTTAATCGTCAGTGTGATTCGTCAGTTGTTGGCTTCTTGTAACGAACGTGGCTACAGACCATAGGCCTATCGAGCGCATGCGCACTGCGGCTCATTAACTTGTTAGCGTGAAGCATTCAAACAAACGCGCCGAAGACGCCATAACTACTGCGCAGTTCAGATCAAGAAAGGGCACACCCGGCCAGGAAGGAGAGTGAAAGTAGCTTGATTTATAAAACGATAGACTTGAAATGCTGGGCATACGCAGTGTGTTGGTGCTGTGGCTAGGTGTGTCATCTCGTACACACAATTGAATCGTTCGGGTTATCATTTCTGTTGAGTCGCGCCAGTAGTGATAACGGTGTAAAGTTCGCTTTTGATTCAACAATAGAGTTTGCATCCAAATTCATAGAGTTCTTTCCGGTGCTTCGCTTCTCTGCTGATTGGCTATTTATCACCCTTCATTTCAACCAATTGGCTATTTATCGCCCTTCATTTCAACCAAGCCACGTGCCTCGTGTAGGCTTAGCAGTGCCCGTTCGCCATGATACACCACGCTTTTACTGGTGAGTTTACCAAGTTTGATATACTGCATGCGAATTTGTATTTAAGCTAATGCGAACTTCGATTTGGTTTGTGTGTTTAAAGTAGCTAAATATTGCGCCATTATTATTATTATTATTATTATTATTATTATTATTGTTTTCACGCATACGACGACTAAACGAATGAACAACAACTGCAATTGCGGTGCGCTAGCACGGCCGAGATAATTGTACAAGAGACTTTGTGCGTACTGACACCCCAAGAAGAGCCCGAGTTCGCTCTGAAATCGGTCGAACGTTACATCGGTTTGTTTGTTTTGTATTGGAATACTAGGGGTTTTGCTTAGGTCGAGTGTCTTGTATACTTAGTCAGCCCAATCCCTCTGATTGGTCGGATGACGAGTTGTCGCCATTAGCGGTGATCGCTCGTTTCGACGGTTAGAATTGTTGTGGTTTTGGCGCGGAAGGCGGTGACCGTTGTAACGAGGCCGTTTTTGCTCGTGGCCGGTTAGAACCGGTTTGATCGGTCGGGCCATGATGTGTAGACGGTGCGCTGCGTAGATGAACCGTTGCCGTACTGCCTAGATGGTGACGGGCTTTATCACGGGATTAAATCCGCTCCTTTAGTTTTAAAGAAGCAATCATGGTTGTACACGTAGTGGCTTTTACGGCTGACATGCAAGCGGTAAAAGTGGCAAAGCAATTGGGCAAACCTGAATTTGGACTGCTTGTCCAAAAAACGATATGCATCAGAATCTGTCTGAACAACGCGTATACATGTATTACATTAATACGCGGCGGCGTCGCGTGTACAATCGACCTAATTTGGCCCTGGCATAGCTTGGGGTAGTCGCTTTGTTGCGGTCTCCCCATCAGATATTTTACTGCTAACGTGGTTGGTGCAGCTTCATCAGTTATGACCTTAGCTGATTATTTCTACTAAACTGCCCCTTGCTGATACATTTCTTTGAAGAAACAATTTAAATAAATTAAAAATGTTTATTTTTACTCACATTTGTCTGAATGAACGACATCTGTCAGCTTAGTGTCTCAAGCGAGCCACTATATATTTTTGTGTCGGCCTAACATTGTAAGATAATATTGTTTGTTTATTGCTTAATGTTGGTATATAGTCTATCTCAAACAAAATTACTCTCAAACTATTTTTAAGATATTCATCTTTCGTTTTCTGTTCACAACAGATGTCGATTGACCAAACTGCCAAATGAACGACGAACAATACGATGAAACAGATACTCAATCAATTTCGTGCTTCAGCAGCCTCGTCCATTGCCTTTAAATGTTTTCAGGTCAAATGCAATTTTTGTACATATTTTCTTACAATTTTTGTACATATATTCCGTTGCATGAACGTTACCTAAACTGATATATATATATATATATATATATATATATATATATATATGTCAGTTTAAGTAACGTTCATGCAACGGAATATATAGTGAGAAAAAAACAATATATATATATATATATATGAAAACAAGAGTTTTTTTTAATATATTTTTTTTTAATTATTGTAACGTTGTTCTGTTACGCCAAGTTAACTGGAGAATGTAGACTCAGCCAGACGGGAACTACGACACGAGGGACTTAGGTGCGATGCATGACGATACGCAGCGTAAGGTCTAAGACGTAGCGCTGCTTTGCAAACAATGGTCGTAAGCCATGTTTCTCGGCCTATTGGTTCACTCAAAAAGACAACGGAGCGTTCTTATAGTAACAACGGTAACCGATAGCATCGAATCTTCTCGAACGTTCGACATCAAAAAGTTTCTACTCATCCTCTTCGCTGATTGGTCGGTTCAAACTACGCATTAACGCGGTGTGCGTTGTCTCCGGTGGTGCCGCCGCTGCGGGTCAGGTACGCAGGTCTGACGACGACGATGTTCGGGTTGTGCCGTCACGAGTTGGCGGCGCACGTGGTGGCCGCGTGGTTGGATTACCGCCATACTGGCCAAAAGGGAAACCACGTTACAATATGTACCGGTATCACAATTATATATATATTTTATTTTGACAATATTATTTGTATTATTATTGCCTGAGTGTTAGTGATTACTCCACATCATGTTGGCGTCGCCTTTCTGGTTCCAACTGCACCCTATGTCGGACGAACGCTGTCGATCTTGGCTCTGCTGTGGCCTCAAAAAGCTTCTGCTCAAGCTTTTTTTCTCAGTTTGAGAGCATCCTTGCTCCAGCTGGAGACCACCGCACACCATCACAACGTGGTCTTCAAGAGAATGCGCGTATAGGCACCGTTTGTACATCTCCCGTTGGTGAATGATATTGCCGACGCCCGCGCTGGCTAGCTCACTAAAGCTGAGTACCGTACGGATCGGAGACCATGACGTCCCACGCCAGCAGCCGATTATAGTCCCAGTTCCGGCTGGCGAGACCACAAGGTTGACGCCTGTCGTCCCTTTGCAGTCCACGGGGCTCCAGTCCAAAGGCGACGAAAGTACCTCGAGCTGTTACTTTAGACTTATTGTAGGGTCACTGGGTCTTGTTAGTGTTGGCTACTTGTTTAGGGAACGCAAAATTGACTGCTAACAGTAAGAACGTCCATTCGACACAATTGTAACGATTAAATTAAATAAGATAAAATTAAGCCCTAATAAGAATATTAAATGCATGTAGTTATGTGTTGTTCAGACGTTCAGGCTGAATTGCGCTATTGCATGTTATCACTAATTAGACTACGCGCGCATGTCCTACTTTTGGTTGGCTTTGGTAATGACGCACCTCATTTACCTGCTTGCCATTTAGCCATTGATTTGTTCCCTATCACTATAAAACATAGCTATGCTTAAATAATATTAACTGATCAGTAACCCTTTTGCTAGCGTTTCTTACAGCAACACTTGCAACTCAATTGTCTCAGACTCTAATCTCACTCCTAATAGGCCTCTTGTCAGTAATCAACGACTACGCAGTTAAACTCATGTCACTCCTTTATTCCAATATCAGCAGTCTCTGTTGGTAGCTGCGGCTTCTATAGCTCTGCTCAGACCGACCACTCTAGTTCGCCGCGTTTAATTAAGCATTGGCTAAAAATGTTATAGTGTGATTAAAAGCGTTAGTATAATTGTTATTATATTTCATATTATTTTTTATTGTTTTCATTTAACGCAACTTATGCCTTGTGCGCAATACTTACACCCGAGCAATGCCATTAGTCAATGGTCGTTTGATTGCTTACTTTTATTTATCTATTTATTCTTGATTCTGTCTTTTCCTGTGGATATTCTTCGTGCTTTTATTTTTATTGTTTAATAAATTCTCATCGTTTGCACTCACGTTAGTTTCATCTATCTATTTACAATTTCCGTTGCTTCCAAACACAGGCTTCTCCAACTTATGTTATTTTCTACTTTTCTACAATATAATTTCATCAAACTACTAAACGTTTTTATTTTATTATTCATTTCAGTATATATATATATATATATATATATATATATATATATATATATATATATATAGTTCTTACTGTAGAATTATTGATACGTATGTATATCGACAGAGGCTTAGGCAGCAAACGCGCTGTTCGAAACGGGGCGTTCTTCTTTCTTCTTGTTAAACGTGGTTATCTTTGCCTTGCTGCTACATATTTCTACTAGAGAAAACATGACGAGCTTTTTTGTTCCTACTGAAACCTCTCAGCATTACTTTGGGGGGATTACGGGAATCCTGATGGGCATGCGCCGCCCCAGCCATGGTGAATAGTATAAAACACGTTTCGGGCTAACCCTCAGCCCGTCCGCGGGACTGCTATTTGCATTGCTTCATAGACGGACCCCCATAAAAACAAATGTGAAACGGCGGGGCTCGAACCCGCGCATTTATGTGTCTCCTTCGGTCGCGAGGCGAATGCACCACGCCATCGGGCTCGACATGGGACTCGCAAACCCAGTAAACGCGGTTTTCCCCCTATCCCTAAGAGTTCGGTAACTGCGTAAGCATTGCTTCGAATCCAACACCAACACTAGCAACACCAATACCCATTGATGATGGGTGCTACCGTGCAACAGGCAACTTATATATATATATATATATATATATATATATATTTATCACTGGTCTATAACTGCCATACACACGAATTCCTCTTGAGTCTATTTTTTTTTTGTGTTTTAATTATTGGCTTGTTGTAAGGTTATTTATTGTGCACTGTTTTTAACTATATTTTATTTTACTGAAACATTATGCACATAGCTTTGGCGGTACTTGATTGTGTATACAATTTACTATTGATTTATGTTATAAAAGCAAGTGTAACCTCTTTTCGTTTTTAAAATATACATTTTATATGTTTGCACTATTATTATGTGATTCATATATTCTATATATAATCTAACGTGCACTCAGATAACATATATCTTAATTATTTGCTTCTTATATTATTACTCCAAGACATGTATTTTCTTGCTAACTATTCAATTTTTTACAGTACCCCCTATTACTTTATCTCTGTTTTATTCTAAATATCGTTTTCTCTCGCTACAGGTAGTCTGCTGCTTATTATACCTTTGTTTATTATCACCCTTACCTGCATGCTACTTTGAAAACACTTACATTACGTACCAATCGTAAATATGATTATTTGTAACGATTTTTTCTAGAACTCTAAAATTGACTCCCATAAACAATACAGTTTCAGTAACCCAACCTGTTTTTTCACCCAACAAAACATCAATTAACAGCACAGGTAAATTGCGTGAGCCGCTAGAAAAGGTTATACACCTAATATCTGGATTATTTTTTTTGTTTCTCGACGTAGCGTCAATTGTGCTTCGCATGCTCAGTCAGCTACGTGTGATCCATCTTGATATAAAATCGAGCATCGATCCTGATGCGATATCTGATCAGAGAGACTAACTTCAAGCGTAATGATGAAGGTTCGCGCAGTCAGATATAACTGGCACCTTTGATTAGCTGTGGACTAACGCAGTGCGCTTCCATCTCATTCAGAACACGTTTGTTATTTCACCTGGTCGAAGATGGGAGTTCGATCTAAGCTACGTATAATTAATATAATAATTATATATAAAAAACTCATTCATTGACACCGTTAGCAAATACCAATTATTTGCCTTTCTTCTATTTTCAGCGTTAGGCTTCCTGGCGCTTGCGCTGGGTTTGGGCCTGTGGGTTATCATGGCATTGGAACTGAAATATTTCGTGCCTCCGCCCCTGGTGGAGAGTTCAACGTTGGCCGAAGTATTCGCTCGACCACCGGCCCCTTCATACAAACACATTTATGTGTTCAATCTGACCAATTCTGATAAATGGAAGAATGCTCACACGCACAAAGCGGCTTTGAAAGAAGTCGGGCCCTACGTGTTCCGGTTAGTATGTAACATCCTTCATCCTTAATAGGTAAACATCAGTGAGGTATTAACTAATTTGCGTTCCCGGGCATTTCAATCCCGCTGGTGCGAATACTTCTAGCGGATGACTTGGGTTTTGTTGTTTGTACCAGATTGTAGGGCCGTCGGTACGCGCTATGTTCTATTCCAGGACCACGTACTCTTCTGAGTCCGGCTCATATATATATATATATATATATATATATATATATATATATATATATATATATATATATATATATATGTATATGTCTGGCAGGCGTTATAATTGCCCTCATTAAAGCCAAATGTAGACTTAAACGATAGTCTCTGTGAAGGCTCTCATTTTTCGTTGCCTCTGAGCCGTGCACCACACAACACACTTTTTCTTGGGATGGTTAGCGTAAATTGCAAAAAGATGCCACGAATGTCGCTTATTATTGCATGACTAACGTCTGTCGAACAACTTTAGATTACGGCTGCGTAGTATATTTTATCATATGCGTCCATAAATAAATGTTTTTCTTTCAACGCAGCTATTATAAGAACGTAATACAGACATCGATGAACGCATAGTTTATTGCAATATGAATGTTGCAAATTCCAATAATGCATCGTTTTATGTTCGGTAGAATATTTTTATCTGCGCTCTCAAAAGCAAGATCTTCAGTTACAACGTGACAGCAACATAAGCTTTTAGTAGCAAGATTCAGACTTTGCTGCCAGGCGCCCTATGTGTCATTCGCTTGCAACGAGCGCCATAAGCGCTTGTCAAGAGAACTTATTGTTACATACCTAAAATGTACTGGTTCTGTCATCGCTCTTCTTCCTCTCAGTTGCTTTCAGGTTGATTAATGCTTGACGGTATTCTGAAAATAACATGATTCTCTCACCCTCCAAATGCGCAGTACTGGGACATGGTGCACTTGACTTCGACTATAAAATGAACGACTGCATTTTACCGACTCTTTTAGACACGTGACCCAGGGAAATGTATTAGGCCTGATCTAAATGTTTGCTTTCACTTGTAGAGACACTATTGCGCAATATAAACACCATCTTCCGCTGTATCAACTCGTCGTTAACGACTCGTCATGTGTACATTTGCCTTTATAAATCTCTTGCTCTCCTCAAACTTACATATTGTTCTCCTGTCGGGGAGCCCCATATGTCTAAATACAGAGAGTTAGTTGAAGGCGTCCAAGACTTCCTGAGACGCCTGCAGTTCAGGTGCTCTTAAAGCGGGTTAGGTAATGTTGTTCCTAGTATTGATTCACTTCTCATGGAAAGCAACATATCTGCTTAACGTCGACTAAGCAAATGTGAATTGCTAGGACATTTTTAATGTACGTTCCAATAACCTAGTGTTAGCAAACAAGCACTCCAAAGGCCGTGGCCTGCGGTGAGTTCGTAAACGGACTGTTTGCTTGCCGGATGGCCAAATGGGTGCATACAAACTCAAAGAGCACTCGCCTATTTTGCGATTAGTTAAGTTTTTTTCCAGATATACGTATACTGAAAACTATACATATGTGACCATGATAAGTGAACCATACACCCTTTATGGGATAATAAAAGTGATTTTACGTTGTTTTATGTTAAGTAGGTACTACCCTGCACAAAGCTATTAAGTTAGGCTTTGCTATTTTTGTCTTTCTCTCATGTCGCGTGGAAGTCAAATGATCAGAACCTTATAATTTTGAGTGGTAGTAAGTGAACTTTTTTACTGGATTCATTAAATCATGTGACACGGATTCGTTTTATTTATCGGATATTAGGAAAAATCTTCATATATTTAGGGCCATAGACGTTTGTTTTGAAAATTAGAGTACTTCGAATATATTTTCAGGAACATTATCTGCAAAAATTCGTCACTGTACGAGATAAATAGAACTTTTCTGAAATTCCTAACGAATTATATAAATTTCCCTTATTCTTCCTAACTATCTGAAGAATAAGCAAGATAAAATGAAATTGCTCTTTTTTAGGATGGAGACTACAAGAAATCTGCATTGGTTCGGCGAGAAACTTTCCTTTAAGGAGACGACAAGCTTTTACTTTGAGCCTAAAATGTCGAACGGTTCCTTAAGCGACACTATTATCACAGCAAATCATCTGGCCATGCTGCCTAGCATGCAAAGCAATTTGACAAGTGTAGAACAAAAAAATGTTTTTCTGACGGCCAGCATTGAAGACTACTTTTTTAAAAGGTAAGCAGATTTGGAGTCTACAACTTTAAATGTATGGTTTTATTGATGGATTTGGTTTCACACCCGGCTAATGGGCTCTATTTCTGTCACTATGTGAATCTCCTCGACACGACTGTAGTTGATTTTTAACAATTGGGAAATACTATTATTGTATCCAAAGAATTGCCGAATTACTATTTAATTATATTTGGATTTCTATGAGGAATTACCGAGTTTAAATAAATTCGTAGGGCCGTCTGGAGAAGACAGCCCCATAAAATATGTGCAAATACCAGTGGCTCTAGCTTGCCGTTTAATAAGAGGACCATTTGAATATAAATACTTAGATTACTTAGATGTAGTGTACACCAGCAGTCGGCTTCATCTATATTGACATATGTATCTGTCAGTATGTATCTGACTGCGGGCCACGAACTACACATGCAAAACCAAAATGGATGTCCTCATGAGTGGCATCATGCATATACACTATAATGAGGACTTAATTTATGATTCATTTATAAGAGGACAGTGTAAGCGAACCCTCCAGAGATGGTTGGTTCCTACATTGGACCCTTCGTAAACGTGCACACGTTCGCAGGGACCCAATTGTCATGTTCCCATCGTCGGTGATTAATTACAATGAATAAATGTTCACTAATTGTATATAATAATAATAAAAAGAGGACAGTGTCGAGAAGCAACAATTATGTAATGTTCTCAATTGACTCTGATCTCAATAATTATTTGTGATCTACTTGTACAAATTACGTTGGGCCAATTTCAGTTTGGGTAACATCGTTGTGCAAAATCCGGGCAGCTGGTACTTGACGAAGAAGGGAGTTCCATTTGGATGGTTTACGAGCATGAACGGAACGTACGGACCAGAATTCACGGTCAACGCTAGGTCCGGGTTTGTAAACGAGATTATCACCGTTAAAAACCATACGTAAGTATTGCAGCCTTTTTATTTTGATATGGAGGTTTTGTTCATTTTAAGACGTACATAATTTCGAAGTAAAACATATATATATAATACGTGCACGTGAATTTTAGTCGTTGTCTGCATGCTCCAGGCTAACAAGTCCCTACCGTGAGTCTGTGTGTTTGACTCATTGGCGTTGAGCGATGGCCTATGCATAGTGAAGGCAAATATGATGGAAATTTGCATCTACTAGCCTTTGCCCAAGAAAAGCTTCAAAGGTGTTCATGAAGCTCTTGATTTGTAGACATTAGTAGAAGCGGGCAATATTGGTTCGGTTAGCCCAGAATTTGCTCCAAGATTTTAGGGACAGTCATGATAGTGCGCTTGGGAATACTTTATCGCATTATTCTTAGTATGTAGGTGGCAGCGTCCTATTTTGCGCCATTTTTAACTCTAGCGCCATTTTTAAGTGCGTCCTGTTAAAGTAGCCGTCGTGTGAAACGTCCGGATCATAATTTTATCGACAGCTAAAGTACCAGTAACTGATTTCCCAAATGGTTTGCGTAAGATCTCATGCCTTAAGCAAAGAGAAATTATTCTTCTTGGAAAAGTGGAATTGCATCTCTTGCACCAGATCTTACCTAGAAATGCAACGAGGCAATTAGTTGCTGTGGCAATGAAAGGTTAGAATCCCTGAGCCTCGGGTCTCTTATAGACCTATGCAAAACATGCATTTGTAACTAAATGTAAAGCATGTAAAAAACAAATAGATAAATGTAAATAATATGAAGAAAAACACAATTCTGTAGCAAAATAATGTAGGTCCTATAAAATCTCCGGCATATATGCAATGCATAATGTTACAACCGGAAGACTTAAAGAGAACATTATGTACATATATAAGGTAAACAACAAATTCCTTTCTATTTACAGGAAGCCAAAAATGTATGGATTCTCTTACGGTAACTTAACCGGGAAAAGTAAGTTATACCCTACAGAAAGATATATTTCATATGCTGCCGTTAGCAGTGATTTTATCAGTATTGCTACTGTAAAATTGTTTTAGAGGAATCCACGTTATTTTGGCAAATGTAACTTAAAACGCCTGCTTATTACTTATGAAATCTGTTTTGAATAGGGCAAATAGATGAGCGCGGTTAAATGATTAGATGGCTAACGCAGTCTATTCCGCAGTTTATAGTGTTACACCTTAAGAAGCTTTTGGAGTAATATTTGTATATCCATATTTTGTTGGACAGAGCAAAATAGATGTACCGGGTAAAATCAATCAGGTCCATCTCGACATATGCATTCGTAGTCATCACGTGGTTGAACTAGACTTAGTAAGTAATAATTGTAACTCTACGTAGAATATTACTACTAATATGTAATACATTTTTATTCAATTATATTGTGTAAAGAACACTTGCGAGCGTTGAACTCTCTTAGTTGCAGGATTCGGCCTTGTACCGGCCTTTAAATGGGCACCAGAAACCGTGACGGTGTACGAACCTACACTTTGCGTGCCGTGGTCGCTGGCCCTTCAAGAACAATATAATTTTGGCAACGAACCTATCGCTCGCTTCCATGGAGGTCGCTCTATATTCAACGCGACACCAGAAATGTGCGCTATTTTGTGAAGAACTCTTTCACATTGCTAGTTTTAGTGTTTGTAAGGGCTGCTTCGTTCTACTAAGGTTCTTTGCATATTGGAAGTTGTTTCTAATATTTGCAACCTTTTGCATATAATATTAATAGCAGAAACGCTTTTTGTTTTTAGAAGTTCATACGATACCTACACCGTACTATAATTTAGACCCAGAATTAATATTTAAGTTATGAACATCTTCAATAGAATAAGGCGATAGTCAATATGTGATAGTTTTGAATGTCTGTAGAATAATGACCATGCTAGAACTTCCAAACGGCTTTATCCTAATGGTTAGAAAGCGACCTTCGCTTTCATTATAATAATCGATATGATTTTTTTAACAACAGGGGCACAAATGAGCGGCCGACCAACATCAACGGAACATTCGACGCGAGTTTTTATTACAGCGAAGGACTACCGGAAATTAATCGCCCGCTACCAGTCGTGCTCAGTCTCCCGCATTTCCTATATGGGGATCCTGCACTTCATACCAACGTATCCGGCCTTGAGCCAAGCGAGAAAAAGCACAGCTTTTATATTGATGTTCATGCTGTAAGTTCAATGTGTGGACATAGTGTCAGTAATATAGAATATTTAAAATAAAAATTCCAATAGGTTTTGGAAGGTGGGTTGGCTTGGAACACATGCCATTACACATCTTACAAATGTTAAAAGGCGGGCTTGTGTGTTTACACGTTCCTCACCTTCTATTATCTTACTGGGCCGCTTGTCTGGCTTATGTTGAATAAATACTTTAACAAGTGTCCCGATTGCATTTTCGCAGCGTATTATATGTACACTTAAATTGTACCAAAACTCAAATATTAAGTGAAATGTACCAAAAGTCAAATATTAAGTGAAATGTACCAAAAGTCAAATATCAAGAAAAATATACCAAACGTCACATCCTAAGTAAAGTGGACTAAAAATCAAATATAGTGTTTCATACCGTCGATAGGAATGACTTTCGGTCTTGCGGTGAGGCTTTCGATATCGTCTTCTCACGCTAATACCGCCGCATGTTATACACTATGATGTGTAGATATGCCGTCCACAAAAACACAACCTTTTTGGTTTACTCAAATTATTTTATTATTATTAATTATTATTATTATTATTATTATTATTATTATTATTATTATTATTATTATTATTATTATTATTATTATTACTATTATTATTACTATTATTTCTATTACTATTATTATTATTGTTATTATTATTATTATTATCGAAAAATGACAGTGCGGTGCCATACACCATTCGTCTTCGCTAATACCCAGACATGCTGTGGAGTTATTTAGTGTGTCAAAACTGATTATCCTCGAAAAGCAAAACGATTAGCAGTGAATAGCGAGCGCGAAGATTGGCACACATTCGTCAGTCGGTCTGTATAGAAGTAAGCAGGAGCCGTCTCCTACGTCTCTTCAGCATTAAGATGTACGACACCCTGCCGTAAATCTGCATGTTGTCACTAAGGAACAGGGTTGTCACTTTCTGCTTCCGATGCCTCTATTTCTACAGAAACGCTATTTAGGGCGCCATATTGATGTCGCTTACTGAAAGCGAATTGTCCTGCCTATGACGTGATTTGCGATAGACTGGGCTTGTGCAACGTATTTTAAGATTTCTTTGTGATACATTAGTACGTGATTGCTTGAAACATTCTGCATAATGACGAATGCAATAAAATGCCTAAGATACATAGAACTAGAAGAGGTTTCAAGGGCGATGTCTACTGCACATCGTTGGTGCTGTAAATCTATTGTGCTAGTTTAACTGTAATGACACTGTGATACTACAATTATTCTAAGTGCTATAATATATTTTTTTCACATTACCAGCTGTCCGGATTGGTAGTGGATACGAAGCTGCGAAGCCAGCTGAACATAAAGTTCAACCTGAGGAAAAACGTGTCCGCGATCATCTTTCCACTGTTTTGGCAGGAAATCGTAAGTACTCTTTAAAGCTCGTTGCGTGTGTATCGGTTAACTATTATAACAGATAGTCATGCTTAACGTTACGTGGTTGTTACCCAACTACACACGTATTTAGGAATTCCTAATATTCTGACAATGCTGGAGAATAAATGCTGTTGCGTACGGGACAGTAACTGCCGCATTTGAAAAGCGTGTTTTTGCGCTTCTCATTTTGCGATGACGGTTTTTTGACTGGAGCTCAGTTTCTTGGTAATATAACATTCAGCAGAAAAGCCCAACCATAATATTATAAAATGTTTCTTAAATTATATATATGTAATATTTTATTATGAATCAACCTACATGTGTTAATAACATCCATCATATTCTAAATATCCTATTAGAAATGTGACTCTATATTTAGCTCATTTCTGGCTTTAACGATGCAATCATATGGTTATATTTTTAAATATATAATCATCATTTATCGTATTGGTTTGCAGTCCAGACTACCAGGCGATAAAGAAAAAATGGTGGCTGCCGTAACGGTGTGGCCTGTATTTGCGGGGTGGGTAGCCTTCGCCTGCTGCCTCAGTCTCCTGACCGCCGCTTTCTTCCTCGGCATTGGTATCCTCATCCAGGGTCCCGTGAAATGTTGGGATCTTGAAGAGGATAAAAAGCCCAGCACTCCCGATGACATTCCAACAGATGTAAGTTAATTAGTGAAGGTTCTCTCATTTATGTGACTCCCTAGTGCGACATTTAAGACAGTCTACGGGAGTAGACTAAACGTTTAAGGGAGTTAATCACAAATAAACACGCCAGGACCCCACTGAGGCATAAACATCTTGCTGAAAAATCTGCAATTTTTTTTTAGCTAGAATGTATTTCGGTAGACTTTTGTCACTGTTCGGATTAAACATCCTTAGTGAGAAACTGAACGCATATATATATATATATATATATATATATATGTTTTTTTTTTTTTATCGATTTTATTTGAATTATTAAGGAATTGTCATCTGAGCCCGAAGAGGACCTGCGCAGGGAGCAGAGACGGCGGTCTCTAAGAGCAAGGTTACCGGCCGGGTTACCCGTATATTTTAAGATACATAAAGGAGATCTTGATGATCTCGGCGTCACCATACCCGACTGGGTGCTCGCTAAAATTCAAGAGCAAATCGAGGAGCAGTCATCGACCTCGAGCAACGAGGATACTTCCGACGAGCTCCCTTCTGCTGTAGAAAGCAATTCGTGGTCTACTGTCTCCTCAAGGTCTACGTCTCCTGAGCAAAAAATACAGAAGGACGAACCAGCGACGGAGCTCTTGGGGTCGCACGCGTCTTCTCCAGTTCTCGAATCCTGTGGGCAGGAAGGAGCAGCAACTCCTGAACAGGACGAGGGCGGTATGTTTTTATTTATTCATATGTATATATTTACTTTTTACTGATGCCGGATTAGATTGGGATATTAAATGGAAAGGCTACACTCGATAATTATAACAGTGAACATTTCACAAACCATATTAAGCTATGACGGTACATGGTTGCACTATACCAATGGGGGTCTAACAATATATTGGATCATAGGCCCCCTGATCGCCTCGCCTTTGGACGATAGCACCATGAACGGTTTATAAAACCCGTTTCTATGAGATGACTATTTAGTGAGACACAAACCGGCTAGAAATACTTTTTAATTAATCTGTGCTCGTTTCTGGTATTTCATGTTGGAGGTATTTTTCCCTTTATACCTGCCAGCAGCTCTGGCGTATCTACTTTTTCTTATTTATTAGTCTGAATCTATTCTTTACTTCCAATCCTCCGCTGGTCTTTACAGTTCAGACGCACCAGTTTCTTCTTTATTTTTGCTCCTCGGCATTTAAATATGATCAAAGTGTAGTGTATTTGTTATTTTCATTATATTTGTCATCTTCTCCTTCAGTCTTCGCGGCGTCTTGGGGATTCGTCGGGTTTGCCTCTGCAATTAGATTTTGATTTCTCTTAAGTGTACTCTTCTTTGTCAATTTCTTTAAATAGTCTCGATTATTTTTAACACCGTATGTTCGGAGGGCATTTTCTTTTATAAGGGGAAGTGCTGAGGATAACTTTTCTTAACTGAACTGACGTTTTACACACAGAGATGTGCATATGTTTAAATTTCCAAAATAACAATATAATAACAACAGAACGCAAACATTAAGTGCTTAACATTAACTTGGTATTGTGACGAGTTGATGTGGCTATAGCCATACATCATTGATATTACACTTCCTGTGAATTTAATGAATACTTATGATGTTATTGCTTCTATGCTAGCAGACAGGTCAAATGCCAGTTGCCCCCCAGATGATTTCGAAGACGAAACGGTTAAAGAAGCGAGCGCCTAACATCGGAGAAGCAAAAATTACGAAGATACATATTTACGCAAGCAATTTAAGGTATGAATTATCTTCATTATATTAAACACTTACTCAGTCTAGACGAGTTTGTTTTTCTGTAAGACAGGGTTTACCCGCAAGAGCGGAACATTAAAATTCCAAATACCGTTTTTGTATTTAATATTTAACATCCGATTTATTCCTAAGCAGGTAATTAACATTTAATTGATATCGTTGTGCTCCCGAAGAAACGAGCAGCCGGATATAACAGTAGACATCTAACCACGGTTTTTGCAGCCCACGGGTTTTATCACGTAGTATGCAGCACGCAAGAATTCCACGATAATCAGGAGTGTTGTAGGTGCGCGTGATGCTCAGGCCGTTGCGGTAGATACCAAGCCGCAGCATGTCCAGAATTTCAATCAAGAGCTAAACTCGCAATATGAGAGAAGATATCGCACCCAGAGGTTTAGGTGGATATAGTTATATATTCTTGATATAACATATTCAGTGGTTATATTAAATATTTTTCTTATTTTCATTGTGTTTTTGCTAGGTCAAATGGCAGTTACACGCCGTAAGAGTTCGAGAACGGAGTGCAAAGAGTGGGACGTGCTTAACATCAAACCAACAAGAATTATGAAACATATTCAAGCAAGTTATAAATGGTATGACAAAATTCAATTTTCTTTATTTAACACAACCTGTTTGCATGTTTGATATAGAAAAACGATCAAGAAAAATGTATTTTTGTTATCATTTTATGTCATCTTTAATATTTAAATTACTTAGTTCAAACTAGACAATATATTTGGTAATAGTGTGTCCAAACAAACGGGCAAAATTATAATTCTTACTAGAATACAGTCTTTTGTTATCAAGCACCTTAGGCTTAGTTTATTTATAACGTAGGCGTGTTGGAATTCGTTATGGAGAAACACATTTGGGACATGTCCTACTCGGCTGTGCTGGCACGTGTGCGTCCTTTCAGTAAAATTTTCAATTTGATATATTTGTCTGTGTCTTAGTGCTGCATCGTCTCTTCCTTTCAAACTTTAGAGTTCGGATTTTTGAAAAACATTTTGACTTAGAAACCCTAAAGAAAGGGAATTTCTGGTCACCAAACGAGATTTTACACGATCAGAAAACAGTATTTTGATTGTTTTATGAATACGCAGCATAAGTCTTCTTTATGTTGCAGTTTTGAGCATGATGCCGAATGAGGTTTTCGGTTTTGAGCATGATGCCGAATGAGGTTTTCGGGCTTGCGACCAAATTCTGGTAAACAATCCTGATGAGCGATACTCTTGGTTTGATCGGGGTTATTAGTGCTTGCTTTTTATAAGGGATCATCTTCCCAAATTAGATTTGTTTTTAATTTTTCAGTGTGTTCTTACCTGATGTCATTGTGTTATTATTATATATATGCTGTATGAGTGTATCAATTCACTTGCACGTATATGTGAGCGCGTGTTCTCACCTATTGCTGTACATTGTAACAAACGCTGTATAGAAATTCTTGTGATGATGTCTATTGTGAATATGTATTGTGTAATTGCGCTTATTCAAAGCATTATTCGCAATATTGTCGAGTGTGATTTTTGTCTCGATGTTTGATTTATTTTGTAACCAGTTTTATTTACCGAGAACTTAAGCATTGCAAAATGCAGTTCCGTTGAATATATAAAGGTCGATTTTTAAGTACGTTTCGAAAGTTGCGTGCGCCGCACAACGCAGCCCTTGGGAGAGGGTTGTTTGTCCCGTGGAACTCACGCGAACTGTAATGCTCGAGTGAATATGGCAGAGTTAAATGTTCATTTTCGGCATTTGATGCTATTTTATTTCCGGAAAATGAATTACCAAAGTCGTAACTTACATAGGTGAAGTGGCCGGAATTGGCGAATAGACGAGGAGTGACTTTCCACCACGACAACCCAAGACCGCGCAACAGCGTGCGCTAAATGTGATTGTCTTAGTATGGGATGCCATCCTTTGCAACAATTCGTTTTTGGGTATAAGTTGCATACGACAGGCGACTTCTTTACTATCTTTTCGGCCCTCGGCCTTTTTTGGCGTTTTTTTCTAATAGATTTAAAAAACGCAGTTATTGTTGTATCCATGCAAAAATGCCGTATTATTCCGAGCCTAAGGGGATGGGGAAGAACACCGACTTAGTGGCATGACGAAGGCCCTAGAGCCACTGCTCAGGCTTACTACCGCCTAGAGAGCTTAGAGTCAGCCTTTTCTCTTTACAAACGGATTCCCCTGAATTACGGACGTGGTAGCATTGCAAGCCTGTCGCAATTCTGCCCTGCGTTTAAAAACCTCTTCCTATCGTGTTCAGTATGCCTTAGGACAGATATTTATACCATCTATTTACAGATACATGCATAACATTTTTGTGCTAGTCATTTACAGATACGGTTGTGGCATGTTTGTTCTAGACGTTTACAGATACGTGCGTGCCAGGTAGGGTCCAATAACTAAGATCATAATAATCTAGCGTATAAGCATAGTTAATTCTAGGGCAATATGCAGTTACGTACTGTACTTTTAATTATTTTTTCAATAAGCCTTTTATTGCAAGAATCGCTAATGACCAAGTGTTTATATTATTTCAGGCAAAGACAAGTTGCTACAAATTCAAGAAATCTGCTACATTTGAAGGTTCCAAGGACCAATCACACTAGAATAAGCAAACAAATAATGCTAGGTTCTAGAACAAACATTTTCAATCAAAGTAGCACACTCGAGCCATAACTAGATCCAGGATGTCACAGAAGACCCCGGGAAGTGGTCAGCTTAAAAACACAGCACACTCGAGCCATAACTGGATCCAAGATGTCACAGAAGACCCCGGGAAGTGGTCAGCTTAAAAACGCAGCACACTCGAGCCATAAATGGATCCAGGATGTCACAGAAGACCCCGGAAAGTGGTCAGCTTAAAAAAGTAGCAAGCATTGATGGATAAAACTACACAAACAAATTTAAACAACAAGTCGTCAATTGTTTACCTCATCTGAAAAGCGGTTCAAATAGGCTACTTAATTGAATCTACTACATAATGTTTATGCTTGGTGAAAAATGCAATAATGGTAATCATAGAAAAGTGCGCCTGTAGAAAAGTGCGCCTGACTATAACAATCGTTGGCATTGTTAGCTTTAAATATGCCTCTTGAATGTCCATAAGTCAAATGTACCTATATTACGTAATCTAAGCCACATACTTCTATCAAATAAAAACATTTTAAAAATGCATTGTTTTACTTTTTAGCGCAATTAGAGATTATGTATTCGAAACTATAGACTTCATATTTCAAAGACGTGTATAGTCGACGAAGAGTATTCGCGAATATATATATATATATATATATATACGAAAAATAACTCGTTCCTCTATGTACATACTTGCATATAAGCAAATAAAACTAAATATTTCAATATTAAAAAAAGTACATATAATTAACATACTTTTAGAGCTTCGACTGAGTTAAGTAAAGACAACTGTTGTTTTCAAGGCAGATAGAATCAACATAGTCGCCGTATTTTCGGCGGGGGACAGTGTGACTTATACGTTCAACAATGCGATAGAGCAGTTCCGTTGACTCGACTCTTAGAACCATGATGAATATACGTAAATGTAAATGTGTGCTTTCTCTGTACGCGCAATATTAATAATTGTAAACCAACCATCTGTTAAAAAAGCTATTATGTATGTATTAAGTAAACGAGCTGCTTTGGCAGGCGGCATCCAATCTCGACCTATCAAGTGCACGAACAACGCAGATATAACTGGGTATTTTCTCCCCAATGTGGTATGTGGGTGATCACATCTGCCAGCATAGCATATCTTTAACGGACGCCAAGGATCATCAACACTCGACCTTTCTGCAACCAACCTAGGACGAACGATATGCAAAACATTGAGAATATGCAAGAGATATTACAATTTTTGGCAGAAGGCCACACCTGCCGGTAACTTTGGTATTCAAGGTACGCAAAAACGGTACGGTAAAAATAAATTACGTCGGAAAATTGCTAAATCCAGATCGCATTAATCGTTTATCTAGGACACTGAACTTCGATTTGATTTGATTTATTAACACCCGGGCTGGCTAAGTGTGTTTTGTCACATCAAGTTGTATTTACAAGCTCCTATCCACACTACTAATCCGCTGCCTCACACCTTTTCTTGAGTCCAGAGGAGTCCTCCCCGACGAACAACATGGATTTAGGACGGGCAGATCGACGATCTCGGCGTGCCAGAAACGGATGGAAGAAGTGCAATCGACGCTAGCAAGGCGCGGACAGCCTATTTATCTTTGTAGCTTTTAAAGCAGCATTCGATTCAGGATCACGCTGGATAGTGCGAGAGAAGCTCGCGGAATCTGCTGTATCACTCAGAATACTAGAACTCCTCAGAGCTATTTTACAGAAGAATAAGATCTCAATCGACGACGGGGTAGTGATACGCGATAATCTCGAGCAGACGACGGGGTTCGTACAGGGGGATGACATCAGCCCGCTACTATTCGCGGTCCTCATAAGCGATCTACCTTCACGGATCACCACGAGGCATCCGCTCGTTAAAGTCATTCTGTACGCTGATGGTCTGGTGATGTTGAGTACGAGCAGACACCACTTGCAACAAGCAATAGTCACAATGATGAGGTACGTCAGCGAAGTTGGTCTTAACCATCAACAACAGTAAAACTGAAGCGCTCAAATTCCGCAGAGGAGGTCGTCTGGCTGCTAGCGACGAACTCCGCCAAGGGTGCGCCAGTCAGGTATCGATACCATCGATACCGCCATGCGCCTATTCCATCTCAAAGTCGCGCCAACGGCTACACACGGAGTGCAGCTGATATGGCGCCGCCTCAAAATAAACAACCTTGCAACGCTGGAGAGAGATAAGCCCGCGTTCTTAAAGCGAGTTCTGGGCCTGCACTCCTCCGCTCGCAACCGTCTGGTTTATATACTGACAGGAACCTCGCTATTCGTAGAAGATATACGGAAGATGTATGGGCCGCAAGAGACAGAGCAATACAAGGCGTTCATCCAGCTTCAGGAAGACATACTGGCCGACATAGATCCTGATATTTTCATAACACCTGCAATGACTGACGACGCGTAGAAAGGGCCCGATTGACCGAATCGCCATGTGATAGTGCGTTTTTCGGTACACGGCTACCACCACCACCTATGCAGTGCAGGAGGCTTCCACGACCCCGATGTTGACTGCAGATGCAAATATTGCCATACCGAATGCTCTAGATATCACGGTCTTGTTTGTAGTAACATTGCGTCTCTAAATCAGTTGGCCCGTATGATGTCATTATAAAATTGTATATTGTATATTTATATTCTATATTTTATACAATTCTTGTAACTGCATTTGTGAGCTCCTGACGCCGAGCCAAATCTTTGTACATAGGTATTATCGACACTAAATGTGTGAATAAACGGAATTTGTGTTACATCACAGTGTTTTGACACGATCAATTTGGCGTTTAGCCAGTTCTGCTATGGACCGAACCGCCGGACAAACCGCGGCGTGGTATTTATCACATTAACTTTAGCATTGTTTGCATCGACATTTGTCTTGTGGTTCATGGAAGCCCTCTACGTTGCACAGAACGTGATGAAATCCGTGCAAAGGTGCAACGGCTGCAAAGGTGGCTTCAATCAATTTGTGGCTTCGGCACAAAGAGTTTTTGCGAGACGGTTGACGGCAGTTGGAAGACAACGTTGCCAATATGGCCTCTTTTCCATCGTCGGCTCCAACGGCAAAAAAATCCAACTGGCATTGTTCTTTATGATATATACTCAGGACTATTAACCAAAAATTCGAACTGCACTTGTCCGCCCACTTACCTCTCGTGAAGAACTCTCCGCGAGAGAGAACATAGCTCAATGTTCCTATAATTTGTTGTTATAAATATGAAGAGCTTGCACGCAAAACTCGTATCTAATGTGTAGGAGTTTATCTTCAGAGTCGCACTATTATAGGTTTTTAAAGGAACAACATTGAACAACCTTTAGCATCACATCGATCAGCGAATAGCCTTGCTCGAATCACTTGCTAATCGATGTGATACTTTGCTGGGTATTTTTGTTGATGATTTTGTACGCTATATTGTGTTGTTTAAACTACGACTTAGCTATCGTTACTGAGCATGTGTGCAGGCACCAGGGATTTTCCAGACAAAACCTTCCATCCACAGTGCGAAATACATGTTATTGGAACCATTCGTTAATAGCCGTATGTCGCAAATTCCAATCACGTTTGTGGCATAGGAGAGCAATATCTCTTGCCCGACTTTGAAAGTTGTGGTGTTCCGCCCTCTGAAAAGGGTTATTTTCGTTGTATCGCAAAAGCCTTGTTTGATGAAAACAGGCGCGAAGTACTGTATACACCTATCAGTCGCAGACTCCTTATAGCTTAACAAAGACAAACTCGAAACGGGGCGTTGCCATGACGAGAACGCGATGACACTATACGCAAATAGACATCTCGCCACGGGCAACTTAGGAGATCGGTGTTCGATGCGCCGGAGAGCGGACGTGTTCTACATCTGCTCCTGATGATGTGATGCGTTTATCTAGTCAAAGTAAGACACTGCAAGGAAACTTGCTACGGTGACAGTGCAAGATGAGAGGCTTCGAGTGGAGTGCAAAACACACTTAAAAGTGCACCAGTTAGTGCTGTCGGGGTTTGGCCTGACAGGCGGTAGTGTTCGATCTACAACGTCATCGTAGAAGGTCTTTGTTTACGTTTTGCGCTGCTTCGCTACCTTAGCGTGAAGGAACGACGTAACGTCAGCTGACTCCGTGGGCGAAGCGGAAAGACGCCGACTCTTAGCTAGAAGTCCCGGGTTCAACGCGAGATTGTGTCAGACATTTTTAATTAAAATCTTTCTATTCGTTTGTAATTATGAAATTTTAATAGTGTGTCGTTTTATACGACAACATGCCAGCGGACCCTGAAGAGCAACCTCCGCCCCCTAGTCTAGATATAAATAGACTTCGAAGCGCTATTAACACCGACGACAACCTAGGTGCTAATGGTGTTGAGGGGACCTTGACAATGGACTCAGTTTCCACTGCAAAGAATGACTATGTTCCGTGTGCAAAGCGGAGGAAAAACTCGAGCCACGGTGATAGTAAAGATGACCAGGGATTCGTGACGGTCCAGAAGAGATCAACTCGTCGGATTGCTTCGCGCAAACAGAAGCGGCTGGAGAACCTGAAAGAGCACATTCAAGCTGGCTCAATGGGCACATTCAAGGTGATTATACGGAAGAAAAAAAAACAAATAAACAAGAAAAGACTGAATCTGCATAGGGATTTCTATTGAAGATGTTCAAGCTTGTTCATGAGATGTTTCCCTCATGCAGAATTTCTGGTGGTCGTGAAGGCATTGTCGTGTGGGCCCCAACTAGTGACATTGCCAAGCAAATACTCGCGGTGTCAATAATAGGCGATATATCGGTGACGGCTACTTGTACATCGATTTCGAGATTCCGCGCACGCATCCACGGCTTATCCACGATTTTCACAGACAGCGAAATTCTTTCGGAACTGTCTGCGTATGGCGTAATTAAGGTTCGTCGTTTATACACTAGCGAACGGGGCACAAAGAAGCCGCTGACGAAGGTAGTTCCAACTTTCGATCAGCAGCCACCCACTTCGCTATCTTTAGGGTACAAGGTCCACAATGTGGTCCTGGATGCGGACCAGCCAATTTTATGTTTCAAGTGCCAACGCACGGGTCATATAGCAAGTAGCTGTACGTTGCAACGGGCATGCCGTAAATGCGGAGGAGCAGATCACTTGGCGGCTGAGTGCACCAATGCCCCTAGGTGTGTGAATTGCAAAGGTGCTCACGCAGCAGGATCATCTAATTGTCCGAGACTATTTTAGCAGAGGGAAGCTAGAAGCTCGAACTCTTCAGCAGGTAAGGATGGTTCATCCTGCAGCCATCATTGGAGCTAGAGATGCCGAAAATACCTCCTCAGTTGGCTGCCGCTGTGGTCGCACGGAAAATGCTTTGTATGGGATGTAACGGTTTCATGCACGGCGGCTTTATCATATTTACGCCACAGCGCAGTCGAATCGGGATAGGTAGCAGAACGTGCGGATTCTGAAAAACGGAGGAAGTATCTAGAACTATCTAGAAGCTACCACTTTGCACCCATTACATTAGAGACACTCGGCCCCATCAGCACAGGTACAGCAAAACTCCTGCAAGACATCGGAAAACGAATCGAAGACGTTACGGGCGATCGACGCGAGGCCATGTTTTTGAGACAGATGATGTCTTTGGCCGTGTGTAGAGGGAACGTGGCTTTTATTATAGGCGCCATGAACTGACAGAAAGCGAACAGAGCAGGATCAACATGATTTAAACGTTCATACCTCACAATTGTATTAACTAAATAATAATAATAATAATAGGAAGGGGGGGGGGGGGCGTGAGCCTACGCGGGTACACGTTTGGGTCCCACAATTGTAGGGAAATCCTGAACAATTGAATAAATAATAATAATAATAATAATTGTGATTAGAGTGTGTGACATTGTGATAACAGACAACGTGGACAAATAAATTTGCCGGCGGGCTATGTCGGTCCATAATAATAATAATAATAAACATTCTTATTATTTAGCGTTTACCAGCTTACTAGCGCGCTGTATTGCTACTATTGATTGAATATTAGTTCTAAACACAATTGGATGAATTCGGCAAGCTTCTTAGACTTGGCGAGAGTTTGACTTTAAACGATTTCTTATTATTCCATTTTAAGTTTACAGGAAAATGTGAATAACTAATTACACAAAGGCTTGTAAGGAGAGATACCAGTCCAGCTTATCCTCGAGGCAGCCCCTCATTGTGCCCATTATTGCTGCCGCATTGCCGCACTGAACCGCCAGAGATAGCTGCTAAAGTATTGAGTCAGGAGCTCATTCCCCCCCCCCCCCTGTCGCTAGTTCGATTCGTTTGCCAATCTTTGGAAGAAGCTACCATGCGTCAGGGTCGGGTCTCCGAGCGGCAAATTTCGTATTCTCCAGGTTCGAAAGGGCAAGCGTGTCAGTAATCGTCACATCCCAAACAAGCGCCTTAACCCTTTCGAAACAAATAAGGATGAGACCGTCCAGGATTTTTTCGTCGCTTTTACCGCTTACTGTCCGAAGAGGCCGGTTGGCTCTCGGATGCACAGCATTAGAACTGACTTGAAGACCCGGGCTGTAAACTTATCAACTTCGTTGTGACTGATTTGGCGTCCTTCGCTTCTCCTACAGGAAAGCCCGTGGGTCCCCCGGATGTCCACCTGTGCTCCTTACGGACACCCGTACTACTCAGTTAGCCTTGCCGCAACCCAAAACCACTTATATTATTAATAGTCTAGAATTTTTCTTCAGCAGCACCGCTTATTTCCGGGTTATGGACCTGGGCCTGATTTTGAATAGAGCTGTCATAGGAACACGTCATGTGCGCTACGAACCAAAATAGTAGCCAACGCCTCAGCAGAGCTTTGAAAATTCATCCCGCGGATCAGAGGTAGAAGAGACTCTTGGCGTAGTCTCTTTGCATCAGTAATTTGCACTATGCGATAAGCCACAGCAACATGCTATGTCCGGCACGCTTATAGGAACTACCAGGGTTAGAACACGCCGCCTCTTCAAGAGACTTAAAAACCTATGGCGCTTAATGTGCATGGACAAGTCACACGGCTTCCACATCAGCCATACAAGTTCTCTCTAGACAAATTCCTTAGGATTTAAGAGGTTAGATAAGCTTTTGTTTGTACTCGTATCCTCACGCCATATGGTACGGCCGTGGGCCAAGGAAGCCTGCGATTTGTATGATAAAGAAACACTTTAATTAGTGCCAGGACGAGGGCAGTACTATCCAATCCAAAACAGACACCTTAAGCAAATAGACCCAGCGATTGGGAAGCAATCTAGCTGATCCTGGATACTGGAAAAATCAATACTCCCTAAAAAAATAGTAAAACCTTAAATATGGCTCATTTTCCTAACCACTTGGGCAGCTGCTAACGGGCCACGATGCCTGCTTTCACCAATATCTCTACCGCTGAATCTGAAAAACTGAATCTCCCTTACGCCGCATGTCCAACTCAGGAAAGGCTGAGAATCTGCTACGAACCTTGTTCAATACTAAGCAAGAGCTACTGTCTCGGAACCTCGACTGGAATATTCCCTGACATGCTAAGCCCTTGCAGAGGCGTTCCTCAAAGATCATGAAGCCTGGTTTATTATAGGAAGAATAGCAGAATTTGTCGACAAAATAGCTAGGTAAAGTAATTTCGAGAATACAGTACCGCCGCTACCCCGACAATGGATAAAAAGCAACTGGATTCTAGTGGGTTTCTGAGTCACACACTACCGAAGCTTTAGTAACGACGCCCGGTGTAATAACGCCCGGAATAACTAACTACACAAAGGCTTGTAAGGAGCGCTGCCAGTCCAGCTTCTCTTCGAGGCAGCCCCTCATTGTGCCCAATATTGCTGCTGCATTGCCGCGCTGAACCGCCAGAGATAGCCGCTAGAGTATATAGTCAGGAGCTCTTTTCTCCCCTTGTCGCCAGTTTGATTCGTTTGCCAATCTTCAGGACGGTCTGAATTTCTACGAAACTGCGTCTGTTAAAAGATTGTTCAAAGACGTTACAGTGGCTGTTTAACTATGGTCTTAAAAGTAGAATGTCAAAAAGAACTGGGTGCTACGCCATACCAGTAAATGGTTTTATAAAAGTTGGATTCGAGAGATTTACGACCCTAATTAACCGTTTAGTGGGTTATTTATTCACTACATATGTATTCGTGCACATTACTAGTTAATCTCTCTAAAAAAATAAGTCTGGATGGCTCTTCGTTATCAATATGCTATAGCTATGAAGTCACTTACGATCCATATGTGAGACTGCTATGCGGGCCATGCACCAGATCGTTACATATTTAAATTAAACAAATAATTAAATGTTTCTATAGACATGTCGACGGTACATTCATTTCATGCGCTTCATATTTAAAGGGTACAATAACGTAACAAAATAAAAAAGGAATTTTTAATTTATTTGATCAAATCCCTGTAGATGACATGGTGATCTTAATTGTGAACGTCATACAACGACAATTCTTATCTAGACATCGGTTTCGTTGTTATATTTTCACGTCTGCTATCTGCTAATTCGACGGTCGCACTTTGCAGCTATTCTGGTACCTGCAGAGCAGCCGCAACCATGCACTTATATGTCATGCGGATTGTTATTATCGGTAAGTGGTCCCTACGTTGCAATTAAGGATATGTAAGGTATTGCTACTTTATAATAAAATTCAAACTATTTGAAAAATAGGGTTTGTGACACAGCATGATTTGAAGAGAAGTGGACAGCATTAGTCTATTTTCCGCTCAGTACGTCATCTCTAATTGATACATTTGTATGCTTCTTTAATGCCAAAAATGCCTGCAGTTGATTGCAGCTAACACCCCATCCAAAAGTTGACCCTTTTTACTAAAATAATTTTGAGAGTGCATGATGCATATACACCACTGACCACCTACAGTTATAAGTGTGGGACAACTAAAACCCTATTCCCCGCATCTTTGGATCAAGATTACAAGATACCTCGTCAAAACCATGGGAATGCGTGCCTCTGCATTTATTCATCCTTTGTTTGTGCTCTATTCTCACTGTATGTGATACGTCCATGGGGCAAGGAAGCCTGTGCTTTTTACCGTGGAGATTGCTTTCGCATGTGTATACAACAAAATCTTAAGGGAGATGCGGCCAAGGCCAGAGTTGCTTCACAAAACTTTTCCACGGAACTGAGTCTGTTAAGATTGTTCAAAAGTGTTACTGTGGCTGTTTAACTATGGTCTTAGGAGTAGAATGTCAGGAAGTAAATGGGTGATACGCCATACCAGTAAATGGTTTTGTGAAAGTTGGATTCGTTAAGAGTAACCGTTTAGTAGGTAATTTAGCTGATAGCCTGGTACCGCTGATCTTCGAAATTTGTTGTCTAGTAAAAATGCATCTGGGATTGTCCGAGATTGGCCCAATTGGCTTCCAGCAAAGTCAAATGAAGAAAGGTCTGTTAACGAGCTATTTCTAGGATAAGCGACCGAACGTCAACAGGCGTGGGTCTAGTGTGAAAATTATTCTACAGGGACATTGCACTAGTACAATATCCACTATTAGTAGTATGATACAAAAATGTATTCCAAGCAAAGAGGACATATCAGTTGCCCATAAAAGTGGAAAAACTAGGAGCACTGTGCTTTATGTCATCTGCTCACAACCAGCGCTAGCTTGTCTGCCCCACTTACTATAGCACCCTTCGTCAGTTTGAAACACCGTCCTATATATATATATATATATATATATATATATATGCAGAGCGCACGATCTAAAATCAAGTGCAGGTACCTTGCGTTTAAGACTAAGCAGCTTTGGGACATAGCATTAGTAGTGTATACAAAATGATGTTTCAATATAACCATATGTATCGAAAATGCTTTTAGCCACAGAACTTAGTTGATCATCTGCTTGATGTGTCATTTGAACTTACAGTCGCGGTTGTCATTTTGCTGCCGGTAGACTTTGGCGCGCTATTTTGGACCCTGAGAGAAATACAGCGAGAACGACCTGGACCTCTCATCGAGAATTCTCTGCTAGACAAAATATTTTTTAATTCTCCAATTTATTCCTACGAGTCCCTTTATGTTTTTAATCTTACTAATTATGGAGAGTTTGTAAACAAAAAACACGTACCTATCGTACAGGAACTCGGGCCGTATATATTCAGGTTAGTTTTTTATTAAGTACTGAAAAAATATATTTAACATGGTATTAAGGTCTGCATATTACACGCTTTGCTCGTTTTTTTTTGTAGAGGATTTTATACGTTATACTATAAGTTGTTTAAACAGACTGAGTAAATACTATATTATTTATATAGTATTTAAAATATTGTTCGTTTACAATAAAAGTGATGTTCACTATAAACGTTTTATTTGCTAATTTTTGGTTGTCTATTTCGTTGCTATTTTTTACTTGGCCGCCTCAACGCTAAAACTAGTTTCCACCTCATAATATTTGTTCAATCTGCTTTAAATAGTTCACTTAGCCTCTGACTTATACCGGCTATCTTAGCCCTTCGAGCAGAGAATTTTCTTGAGGTTAACAGAAAGCTGCGGGAGCAACAACATGGCTTCAGGAGGGGCCGGTCAACAATGACAGCGTGTGCTGTACTTCTAAATTTTATTCAACGCACATTTTGGACTAAGGGGATTATCTCTTTGCAGTATAGTATATATGCAGTTCGTAGACTATAAAGCGGCCTTTGATACGGCCGCACGAACGATTGTACTTGACAAGCTGGCTTTTTGCAGGGTTTCGCTAAAAGCAAGACAAGTTATTATAGATGGTGGAGCCGCTAAACACGTGGCGATCTTACAGACCACTGGTGTTGCCCAAGGTGATTAACTTAGCCCCCTGCTGTTTTTGGTGCTGGTGAGCGACCTTCCTGAAAAGAGACAGAGTCGGCACTCACGGGTGGACGCCTTTATTTTTTTTATTTATTTATTAACACCCGGGCTGGGTAAGTGTGTTTATGTTACATCACAGTTTTCCACACAACAATCGATCTAGCGTTTTGCCAGTTCTGCTATGGACCGAACCGCCGGACAAACCGCGGCGTGGTATTTATCACATTTACTCCAGCATTTTTTGCATCGACATTCGTCTTGTGGTTCATGGAAGCCCTCCTTGTTGGATAGAACGTAATGAAATCCGTGGGCTGCAAAGGCCGTTGTTAAATGGCGATCTTTCACCCCGCTAGCCCTCCACCCAGTGCTTCTCATTGCTGCTGTCCCATAAATTCCTATGTCTACCTCGCTAATTTTGGTTCGCCAATTTCGCATATAAACGTCAAAGGCGCACGTCTTCTTCAGATTCCATCGTTTTTGTAGCTCCTCTGTCAGCAGTGGGCCACCTTCCAACACGTGGACCACCCTAATTCTGCATGTATTTGAAAGCGCAAAAACCCTCTTTAGAAAGAAAAACCTTACCCATTCGATTAAACGCAATTCGTCTACTCCCACCTTATCCCATACTAGTGAAATGCCATATGTGGCGATGGGCGCTATCTGTATCCCAAAAAGGGCTACTGCTGCATCGACCGAGAGCTTATGTGGACATTTAATTGCCGCGGCTGCGATAGTGGCCTTCCTAACCCTCTTCTGGATGTGTGATCGAAAACTACTGCCCCTTGTTGTTAAGGTGAGCCCTAGGTATGTGAATTTATTTACAAATTTTAATTCCTTTCCCCTGATTTGAAGTACGTCATCCCTGGCCAGACGGCCGCCCTTTCGGAATTTCATGGCTACGGTCTTTTCCTAATTAACCTTTAAGCCCATTTCATCCATGAATGTAACTAGCCGATCCATTGCTTGCTTCACTCTGAAAAGGCTACAACTAAAGATTACTACACCATCTGCGTACATCAAAATCTTGGCCCACTCTCGAGTCCAGCCCGTCCTTATCCGTTCGGGGAGCCCACCCAGAAGAACGGAAAACAGTAGTGGACTCAGTCCATCGCCCTGCGCGACACCTGTGGTTTGAATTACCTCCCCCGCAATGTCAACCCCGTTGTCAATCAGCACCGTGTTTTGTTTTAAGATGCTGATGAGCAACCTCAGCATTGCTCCCGGCACTCCCATCTTAGCTAGCTCTTTAACTATCTTATCCTTGGCGCTATGTCAAACGCCGCTTTTAAATCTACGAACACAGCATATAGGCAATTTTTCGGCCTGGACAGAGTATCCCAGATTGCTCCGAGCAATTGCTGAGTGAGTTGACCTTCCCTTCCTAAATCCATGCTGTTCCTCTGGTATTACCCCCCTTTCCTCTAAGAAAGACTCCAATCTCCTAGCTATTATTCCTGAAAATATCTTGTATGGGCAGCTCTTTATTGCTATTCCCCTCCAAGCCTCTGGTTCCGTTTCTATACCCTTTCCTTTGGGAATGACAATTAATGTCGCTTCCCTCCAGGCCTGTGGAATTTCCCTAGTGTTTAAGCATTCATTGAATAGAGCTTGCCAGCATGGCGCGAGAACTAAGGTATCTTTCATGTGTTCATTCCTTATCAAATCATTTCCGTGCGTTTTTCCCCGTGGTGCTCTGTCGATTGTTTCCATTACTTCCCTAAGAGTGATTGCTCTCACTATCCAAATTCTAGCTTCCTCTGTCGTTTGATCCCAGGGGCCTTCATATTCTACCACCGTTTTCGGGGTTGTATCCGACCCGGCCAAAATCCTCCCAAAATGTTCGACTAGCCTGCCCGTCTCTACTGAACATTGCCTCCTCCCCTTTTGCCTCAGCCATGTGTATGGCCGTACTTCAGGGTGGACGTCTTTATGTATACAGATGACTTGGCGCTATACTCTCGCAGCCGATTTAATTTGCAACAAGCTCTTGCGACCTTACAGCATTACGTCCACCAGAACAATTTGAAGATACATATAGATAAAACAAAGGGAATAAAGTTTACACATAGAGGGAAACTGGTTGGAATCGACGAACTTCGCTTGGGTTTAAAACCTACAGAATTTGTCTTATACTTTTCCTACCTAAAAGTCATGTTCTCGTCTCAAGGTGCGAACTTCTCAAGGCACATTGATGAACGAATTCGAAAATGACTACAATCTTTTCATACGAGACTCTTATAAACTATCAGTGGACGTAGCCGTTAATCTCTTCATCCTGAAGATTGCGCCTACTGCTTCTTACGGTATACAGGTGGTATGGCCTTATCTATCGAATTTAAACTTTAAGGCGCTTGACCAAATCAAGGCCACTTTTCTGAAGAAGGCACTACGAGTCCACCGCACTAGTCTCAACAAATTAGTTTACTTATTGGTGTCGTCTCCGCCATTTGTTAAGGATTTACCAAAAATGCACATTTTACCGAAAACGGCAGCTTTCAACAAGTACATGTCTGTATACATGAATGGGAGAATAAGATTGACCCGCTCTTTTATGAAATCCAGACAATGACATGTACTGCTGCAATTATAAGAATGGACACCTAATCGAACAAATTGCTATAAATGTCTTCCACATGAAGATCTGTATTCGAGAGTAGTTCCATGAAATTTCCTCGTTATGCTTGTGCAAGCTCTGCGGGAGACAGTGTGACTTACATCACCTCCAACATTGCCATCGAGCACTTCCGTTGACTCGACTTTTGGGACTGCGATGAATGTGCGTATACAATCGGTTCATAAAGCTTAATATACCAAGTTGCACCGACCTCTGACTAAGCCATTTCGCGAGTGTTTGCAAGTAAGACCTGCAAACTAGGCAGCAAAACCCAAACGTTTACTTGTGATCTCCTCTTCGCAGGAAGTTTGAATGGCTGCCATGGTGGCGCAAATGAATGTAGGTTGGGCGTTTTTCAAATGACTTAATCTACAAAGGTAATTTGAGTTAAACATGTAAAATCGATTCAAACGTAGTACAAAAGGGTGCTGCTTTAAGATGCAAAACCAACGATAAAGTGTCAAGGTTGAAAGTGCAAGCCGATTGTAAATGCGGGCTATTTGTGTGGAATCGGCATGAGAAGATTTAAACTACCATACTTTTTTTAAGCTTTCCCGTAAGGCTAATGCCCATGTACGTTTTTTTATGGCAATTTTTTAATCCTCCGGCATTTACTTTGTCTAAATTGAAAACCATGCAAATCATTTTAAGAGTAGTCAGTCTGGGTCTCGAACCCAGTCCTCCCGAATGCAAGGCAAAGGCTTTGTCACTAAGCCATTCTGCTCGGTCAAAGAAGATTCAACAGACTATTCACGGAACAACTGGGTCACAGGGGGTTACGAGCAAGTAATGTGGGTGGACAGCAGAACAACATAATGTGGAGCAATATAAATCTCCGTTAATGCAAAAATTATCTTAAAATAGAACAAAACGTAATTTAAGTATATTCGGCGCACCAGCGCAGCAGAGTACGTCTGTACGTAAACCTGAGGCTGCGAAGCCCCTAACCGATTTTTCCGATTACCACGTTTGGAAGACCCTATGAATAAGTTATTACAGTAATTTTAGTTCTAACGAATAAGCGCGTTTATACGAAAGTATTAGCCAAGAACCGATGACTCTTAGAGCTTCCACTGCTACATGAGATATATTTCGATATACACAGATGTGAATTGAGCTACCAATTCAGTAAATTACATTAAAATGAACGATGAGAAACGTGCGGGATTGAAGATGGTACTGGTTTACATAGTTACATAAAACCTGTTATCAAGTTGTTGGAGGAGATTTAATATTGTTTTTATATAGAGCCTGTTCTCAAGTTAATGGATTATTATAATAGTCCAACAGATACCAGAAGAGTGTTTAAAAAATATAAAACTCTTAACGACGTAGTGCGTTTGGCGACGCATTCTACCTAATTTCACACATAAAAATGGCGACGGACACTTCCTCCTCCGCCTCCGAGTTCAAAGCACTACTTTTGCAGAGTAACATAGGAGTCGGTCGTAAATTTGCAGATTTATCATGAGCTTTTATAGGCGGGTGTTACTGTGCTTCCCAAGCTAAGATACGTAAGTCTTGCTATGCATATTGTTCTTACATTATATGTTTTAGGTGTTTTGTCGATGGACCTCACGCTCTCGGCAGAGACACTTGCATCCTGCCGAGAACAGAGTTTAGGCGTAAGAGAGAGAGAATTCATGCGTTTAGTTTTGCAACTATACGGAACCTATACGGACCGGCCTATCCCTCTCGAAATAAGAAAAAAAAAGATTACGCAAGCATATCGCAGATTTGCAGAAAATCGTGAGATGGCTGTCTACATTTTTATGAAGCCAAACCTGTCACAACGTCGATGATTGTATCTGTACCTCTTGCATTGCTCCTAGCTGCGGTGAATGCGTTGTTTTTTGTCTGTAGCTACTTGCTGCTTGTCCCGGCAAATGCTGCGCTCAGTCTTGCTCTTCCCGGGTCTCCTGTAATCCAAAATAAATGTTCGCAACTTTTTCAAGGCGGCTCTGCAACAATTAGTGAACACGGTGTTTGGAGACTATGCTTCCGGGCCAGAACACAGGTCTTTGAAACTTAAAATGACTCTAACAAGAATTAGTGAAATAGCACAAAGACTGACCGCCGCTCAGCACCTACGTCGCATAGTAAGAGAGCTTGTCGGTCTGGCAGTTATGCCACACCCCAGCTCTGTGCATGTGCATGTCTGTGTATGTCGGTGTGTGTGTGTGTGCATATAGTGGTGTATACAAAAGTGAGCACTAACACGCACTGTATAATAACGTGCTTGTGTATATAAACTGCTGACCGTTCCCATGTGCGTACCAGGCCACTCCTTCAGAGAAGTAGCGGGTGGAAGAGTGAACAGCGTCGGTGACTATAAAACACTTGGGACGGGTCCAAATCCCCATTTTTTTTATTAACGTTTGTTTTATAAATTACGGATTTTAAATAAGCCTGAACCATAAATAGAAAAGGAAGGAAAAGATAGGAAAAATAACATGTTTCGCCCACAGCCGCCCAAGAAGCGCGGCAAAACTGTCGGCGATGCAACGGACACTACGACGACCCCTGGCAGAAGGACGGCTGGCCTCGACGAAACGGCACCCAGGAACCACCTGGACAAGATCAAGGAGCTAGTAGACAGGTTGTTTAACCACACGCCCAACAGAAAAAACCTGGACAACGTGGTTAAGTACCTGGCGGAGGAGCTCCGGGTGGTCGTAAAGAAGGCCAGGACACAAAAAAAGGACGCTGGTACCTGGACCGCTTCCCAGACCACTGACTCCGGGTGCCAGTGCACCCCCGGGAAGCGTACAATGGACGGGCAAGTCGAGAAAATAAACGCTCTAATAAACTCCTGCAGCACGGAGGAGGACCTCAAACAACTCATCACCGAAGACTGGCCACCAGCCGTCTACTCGAGGATAACACACCTAGGAGTGAGCATTCTGAAGGAGAGCCCCTCTCGTATTCTGGTGGCCAGGGAGGATGACCCCTCCGACAAAGCTGTATGGCAGAACAGGGTCTGCCAATTCCAGGGCATCGCCGACGAGGCCATGGACAGGCGTAGTCCTGTCCCGTCGTATAAGCGAGACGGGGGACGACAGCGAGCCTATCACGAGGGCCCTGGTGGTGCTCCGGCTCCCCAAGGATGCGACGGTAATCTAGGAGAGGACCTCCTGGACGTTAACAAAGACTCTAGTGGGCTCACGAAGCCCTGGATCTATCCCCTGCCATATAACTAGCCAGGGGGAGCAGAGAGGAGTCGGGAAACTTCTCGAGTGCCTGGCCCGAGCTCAAGGGGTACACTTCGCCGTCACCCCTAAGGCACGAAGGAAGGCCCTAGACAGCGTGAAGAGAAGCAAGCCCAGCCCCACCTTTCTTCTAAAAAGAAGAAAGGCAAAACCTGCGCAGACATGATCCGGGAGCTGGGGACTAGGGTAGACCCCAACGCACACAACGTCAGGGTCAACCGCGTCATGAAACTGCCCAGCGGAGATGTGCGGCTGGTAGTTGCGGAGGCGGCAGAAGGAGGGGCAAGAACCTTCCTTCAGGCCCTGCAGTCAGCTGTGGAGGCCGACGTGAGCCTGGACCGTTCCTCAATGCGACGCCCTCCTTGTAAAGAACATGCTTGAGGGTACCTCTGCCGAAGACATCGAAAGAGCCCCCCGCAAGGCGGCGCAATGTGGAGGACCACTGACGGTCGACCCCCCCAAAAGGGATTACCGGTTGGTGGACGGCCCTGGTCCGAGTCGCCCCGGCGGATGCCAACAAGATTCTCGGCATTAAGCGAATCCAAATGGGGTGGTCCTCGTGTTCCATCTCGGAGTGGATCAGTGTCCCGACATGCCAACGGTGCCAACGTATGGGGCATTCTGCCCCCTCATGTACCTTTGACGCAGTCAAAACCAAGCGCTGCCATAAATGCGGGGAGCTGGGACACCTCTCCAGGGAGTGCACGGGGAAAGCCACGTGCTACAACTGCGGCGAAGAGGGGCACGCAGCCAACGTAGCCGCATGCCCGAAGCTTCTGGAACAAGTTGAGGAACTTCGTTGCTGTAACGGCCAAACCAATACCCGAGCGGCACTTGCGCTCTCCGCCCCAGGGCCTGCCTCACAGCGGCCCAATCCACTCCCGGGGGCCACCCCAGTGCCGCGGTGGTCTTCAGCTTTCCCCTAACTCAACAAATGACTTAAATGCTTAAAGCTTTACAGCTAAATTGACGACTGGCATGAAGCAACCACCTCCAACGCTGCATCCGCCTATGAGAAGCCAGGGAGTCACCGAACTCCGGGAGTCCCTATAGGCTTGCATAGGGCTGGACGGGCCGCTATCTACGATGGCGGGCCTCCAGAGGCTCTTAGAGATCGCGTGCAGGGCCCCACCAAAGCATTGGTGGACCGCGAAGATCGGACTCCTAAGGAAGAAGTGCCTCCGGGAGCGACGCCTCTTCACCCGGGCGCGGAGGCGCGCACCCGAGGGGGAGGATACCCTGCACCATGGCGCCAAGTACAAGAGGTTGCGAACCCTCTTACGTAAGGAGATCTCCAGATATCTGGAGGGCCTTTCTCGAAGAATTGGAAGACGATTCCTGGGGGCCGCCCGTACAAGATGTTATTGGGGTGCCCGCCTTTTAAACGGAGAGTGGACCTCACGCCGGACAAGGCCCAGGAGGCAATATCCCAAAACATTCTCCCTTTGACCGCGCCCTCTACCTGAGGCCTCAGGGACGGAAGAACAAGACCCTCCTGAAGTCACCTTGGAAGAGGTGTACGAAGCGGCGGCACGCTTCAAGGAGGGAAAGGCACCAGGCCCCGACGACGTTCCAGTCTACGCGGTCAAGCTGCTAATGAGGGAGTACCCAGAAGCAGTGGCCGCTGCGGCGACTGAGATGTTCCGGACAGGCTCGTTCTCTGCGGCATGGAAGGCCGCAAACCTTGTTCTCATTCCCAAGGGCCCCGGCTCCTACCGCCCGATCTGCCTACTCGGCTCCCCCTACTGGCTAAAGCATTCGAGTTCATCGTGGAGGCACGCCTCCGGGACATCGCCGAGGGGAGCGACCTGCTGTCTGACGGCCAGTACGAATTCCGCGAGGGCTACTCAACCATCGGCGCCATAAAGCGGATCCAGACGCAGGTTGAACTCCTCCGTGAGTCCCCGCCTAGAAGAAGGGACATGTTTCTCACGATTTCACTGGACGTCGATAACGGTTTTAACAGCCTATCGTGGAGAATCATCCTGGGGACTCTCCACAGGAAAGACATTCCCTTTTATCTTCGGAAGCTTTTATTGAATCATCTATAGGATAGGACAATCCAGTCCCACGGGTCCGTTTTTGACATGCCTGCAGGGGTGCCACAGGGATCTATACTTGGCCCCCTGCTATGGATTAAAACCTATGACGACGTGCTGCGGCTGAGGGATCTCCCCCCCCGGCGTCAACCTCCTTGCCTACGCTGACGACCTCGTCCTAACCGTCCAGACTCGGACCGCGGACCTGCTGCAGAGCTGTGCGAACGAGGCATTTGCCGACTTCGCCTGCTAGATGCAAGAAGCGGGGCTCGCTCGCGCCCTGGCCAAAAGCGAGGTGATACGCTTTGTGGGCCGAAGAACATGCTCTTCGGCCCACGAAGCGTATCGCCTACACCTTCACCTCCGCCTAGATGGTCAGGAGATCACACTCGTCAACCACGTAAGGTACCTCGGGGTTATCCTTGACAGGGGTCTCCGCGGTACCGAACACATACGGCGGGTGACGGAAAAGGCAACGAAGACAGCCAATGACTTCGCACGTCTCATGCCCAACACATATGGTCCACGGCAGCTAAGAAGACGAATATTATGTCCGCGGCCGAGTCGGTTGCCCTGTTCCGGCCTGGCCTACCAACACACTAAAGTTCGCCGCGAACAGGAGTCGCCTGCGTCGGGCCCAGAGGGTCGGAGCTCTCAGGGTAATCTCAGCGTACAGGACGGTTAGCGCCGCGGCGGCCCTCGTCCTTGCCGGAAGGATCCCGTAGAATTTAAAGGCAGCCGATCGTTGCCGCTTATGGGATAACCCAGGCCTCAAAAAAGACGAGAAACGTCAGCGTACAATCGACCTCTGGCAGGAAGAGTGGGAAGGCCTAGAACAGGGTGCCCCAGGCGCCAGCCTCCGCATTCTAATCCCAAATATTAGAAGCTGGCTCAACCCGGGGGGGGGGGGGGGGGAGGAAAATTACATTCTACACAACCCAAGTGCTCACAGGTCACGGCGACTTCCAGTCATACCTGTTCAGGATGGGGAAAGTCCCCAGCCTCACGTGCGTCCACTGCGGCGATGAATTCGACGAAACTCCAGAGCACACAGTGCTAAGGTGTCCGTCATGGGCGGAGCAGCCTAACGGAGTTTTTAAGTAACAACCCAGCTCTTAATTTACACGACCTCATTACGAAAGTGACGGAATCAACATCAGGCTGGAACAAAGTGACCCAAGCTTTTAAGAACATACTGCAAGAGAAGACAAGGGCCTCCCTTCAAGCCGGTAGTAGACTCGCCACCCCCTGACTGTTTAATGTTATACGCAAGCAGTTCCCAGTCAGCGTGGGGGACGGGGACACGACTGGTTTTTAGTGAGTTGGAGTCTCACACTACCGGCCTGCACTTGCAGGGAGCTCCCTTGCTGCGGTGCCCGCGTGTGCAACCGCATTTTCCAGTTAGTCTTCTAAAACAAAAATCATGCCACACCCCAATATATTAGGCTGAATTAATTGTATGCAATGCACAACATAAGAGCTTGAGATGACATATAAACATATAATAAAATTCGTGAAATATGTAATGATACTGGTACATTATTATATCACGAGTTTATGATTCTCAACACTCTCGCTCAGATCGTGCATTTGTTTTCGGTGTTATGGTTTTACTGCGCAGACTATTGTTGCAAATATTTAAAAAAGATGGAAAGTCTACTATACAGAAAGGTTCTTCAACCAATCCTGAGTGCGGTTAGATCTAAATAGTTTTAGCTCTTCCACCTCCACTACAAAGTACCACTAAGAGCTGCATGTTCCCCTGATCCTTCTATAAACTTGAAAGCATCACTGTTCTAGAGAACAACGGCTGTCTAGAGCTTATGTCAGCCACCAGTGCAAGCATGCGAAACTATGCCGCAAACTCCCCTAAAACTTTTATTCTATTCCAATCCTTAAGTGATAGATCCTTAAGTGATGATGATAACTGCTGCCCTAATCTTTCCCTGAATGGCAAGGGCGTCAGTAGTGGCATTCATGTGTTGAATTACCTTCCCAGGCTAATATCCCTTGGCGGTTTTCATAAGCTTTTAAACGACAATTGCACTTTCTATTTTATTTCTGATCTCTTTCTCCTCCTCTTTTTTTTCATTTCCCGCTCTTCAGTCTTTTGTTTTTGCGCTGTAACAGCGTACGCAAAGGAGATCCGGTCCTGTGAAGGTCGTCCGAAACTATGAGGGCCCGGCTGCTCCCCCCTATCTCGGCTCCTTGAGCACCCCGGAATAAAGCGAGCCTATTTTTAGTTTGTACCACGGAAGCCGACCTGACAGTTTGACTGCTTATCAGAGCCAGAACAAGTCAAAATTCCGTCTTGGAAGCATTTGCTTCTCTATACCGCAAGCAAACCCCATGTCAGCATTTTAGAAAGCACCAGAAGGGCTTCGGTTGAAACCCTCCATTATATGTAGCTTACTGTTGTTGCCAATATCCGGTTGAAATTAATGCTTCCCTATTTTCCGTTGTCTGCACTGTCAATATGCGCCTAGACAGGAGCTACATACATTGCCGTTGATTTCTTAACAATTTCTCGTCACTGATTCACGGCAGGATACGCGCCAGACCCTTTTAACTCTTCCGAGGCTCGACGATGCATATTTGCTTTGCTCCAGCAGTACTTGGGTGTACGATGGCCCCGTCTGCCTAAGCGGAATAGCGTCACCCCTTAAGGACTCTGATGAGCACGCAAATTTTTAACCTACGCGACCTCGTCCTTAACATGACGGAATCCCTGGAACACTGGAACCTAACAACAGCGGTTTTTAACAAGATTTTTAAGCTAAGGCGGCGGCCAACAACCTGCGACTTTTGCGCTTCCCTGCGGCTCCCGGGGACAGCACTCATCAGGAGTAAAAAGCTCGCCCCCTCTGACTGTTTGATGCGTGCTTAAGTAGTTCACAGTCAGTTGGGGGACGGGGACATGACTGGTTTTTAATGGGTTGGAGCCTCGCACTACCGGCCCACACTTGCAGGGACCTTCCTGCTGTGGTGTCCGTGTGTGCAACCGCAGTTTTCAGTTAGTGCTCTACAAAAAAACACAACAAACCTTTTAAACGATTAACGCTATTATTTTTTTTCAAAGCATGTTCAAAATAACCAAAAATAATGCTTTTTATTCAGACATAATAAAGTATGTTTTATATATTTGCTCACCGCTTATATATATATATATATATATATATGTTTGATTTCTTGGTGATACAAACATAATGACATATAGTTAAAATTAAAGTCCGCACGTCTACACGTCGGGGTGTGATTTACAATGTTTGGGAGTATTACGTGCCTCTTCAACAACAACGCTTTGCTGATATTGAAGCTGTCGTAAAATCAGGTCCCCTCTTGGTCATAAAACGAGATCTGACAGTGATACTAGACTCAGTAAAACATTGAGCTATTATTTTTCTATTTCTAATACTCTAACTTTTTTAAGTATATAATGCGTTCTCGTTTGCATGGATTTTGCACAGGATCATACCCCAAAAGTACAAGGGTCCGTATATCAACGGTTCATTGACTTATCTCCGACAGCCAATGCTCATGTTTGAGCCTAGTATGTCAAATGGCAGCCTGACAGATAAAATTACATCCGTAAATTTTGCTGCCATAATTTATTTTAATCTGGACGGCACGCCACGCGAGAATGTCCGAAAGAAAAGCCTCTTTGTAAATGTCACCGTAGACGAGTACTTCTATAGTGGGTAAGTTGCACGTATGTTCTGTATAATGCCGTAATACGTTATCACTAGTTTGCATTAATGTTGTCTTGTTTGCTAACGTTTAAGCAAGCCAGTGAAAAGTTAGAATTTAGTCCCCACATCATCGTCTTAGTGTGTATATATTCGCAACATAAATGCGATTAGGTAATTCACAGGTTACATAGAGGACATGGCCATGGCTCTCTCCAATCTAGTTTCGACTATTGGACCCAGCTCAGCATCTAACAAATTTTCTCTCGGCGACGCGTCCGAAAAGTCTGGGCAAGGAAGCTTGCTCCTTGCACACACAGTTGCCATCCGCGACGTTGGATATACGACGATTAATGTCTACGTAGCTTATTCTTTATCCAAATACTGAAAGCATACTTGGGTAAACGTTTATTGATCGTTTGGTTAAGCAACTCCATAATATCACTGCATTTACCATTGCAACTTTAGCAACTGGCCTAAAGAACGTTTCAAGCATTTTTAAATAAAGGTTATGTGCCCCGAAAATATGCTGCATTTTCTAGCTGAATGTCGAGCGACAGCCTCTGGCGCAAGAATTCGGATAGCCTTAAGTCTCCTGTAGAAAGATTAAGGCTTCTACCTACGCGCAGGATCAACTTGAACGTAAGGGAGCCTGCAGCTTCCCTAGTCTCGAACGCCAACGGACAAAATTCGTGCATATAATCAACGCTGGAGTATTTTCTACATTTGTTAGCCTCAGCTAACCTGCTGGAAGCATGACCTGCTCGGTCCGCATCTGCACCGATCATCGAAAGGGCTAATGAGTCGGTTACAGTTGCGTCCCAAACGAGCATGCGACCACGCTCAAAGAACGTCATAGTCAGGCCGTTAAGTCCCTCGATAGACCCGGGGGTTCTAGAGCACACGGGAAGCCGGCAGAAATAAGTGCGCGACTAAATGCGGTGTCATTTAAAGAGGAGTGTCGTGCTCGTCGGCCTGCACTCAACGCGCATGACAGGCCGTGATGGGCCAACGCGTCCACGAAAATCACCACAACGACATTGGTGGGGCACGACCAGGTCAACACCAAGCTGCAGCCCTGCGCGTATGCGCGTTGTCTCGTCGTCCAACAAAGGCTCAATTCGCGAACAGGGTAGTAGAGCGTGTGGAACCAAGTCCCAGCCCCTGGAGTACTAACAGCCTGGCTCTATCCGCAATAGAAGGTGCTCTATTATTCAGACTTGCTAGTCGCTTTTCTTGTAGGGGGGAGGGGGCGTCGTGTCTTTTCCGTAGGAGACACATTGTAAAAATTGAAAAGGTTTAGTAAGCATAAAGACAGTAGAAGACAAATATCGTATTCAATAAATTTTACCACTATATATATAAATGTATTTGCATATTAGATTCAGATTATATATGATAACGTAGTGATGAAATGTTGTTGAAACTGACTTGCCAGGCCCTACATCAACAGAAGCTTGTTCTTTCTCTGTTATGTTCATTCAGGTACCACGACCTAGAGGTTGACCGCGACGGTGATGCAATTATGTTAGGTTTAAACTCAAAGTTTGGATATTTTATGGAACGAAATAATGCTGTAATCCGGCAATACAAAGTATATACCGATACCAAAAGGGTCAACAATATGTTCGTATTCAACTACCAAACGTGAGTGGTTTTGACGCACACCTAATTTTCTTATTTGGTTATATACTGTTAGAATTATACAATATAACATTTATTAGTACAAATAAGAAAGGGTATTAAAACTAACTCAAACAAAAGTTGATTAAAGCACTCTATAAGCCATAAGTCTTGGAGCGTCTATGTGGCTTAGAGGAGCGACGGGAAGGGCAGCTAATTGACTTTTAATGGAATAAAATTATTACTGCGCTAATTTGGTGAGATAGAAGAGGAGTATCACGTGCTTGGGTTGGCAAATAACTATGTAACGGCGGTATGTAATGCATTTACCCGAACAAGTAACGGACAATTTATTCATAGTCTATGATTAGTGACATCTTAGGAGTTAACGGTAGTATTTTTGTTAAATTGTTGGCGTTAGGAAATCACGGTCTAACTGAACGAAAAATCAAATTGTTTGTATTACATTATACATAAGATCTTTAGTGATTGCCGTTTGGCGCGTTTACCTCTTAATCAGCAATATACTACATGTACGTATTTTAAGTTTGTTAGTCGAATACAAAAAGCTGCTTCGGAGACTTTCCAAGTAATATTTTGACTTTTGTTTTCGTCTTGATTCGATCTGAAGTCTACTCTTGGTGAATGCACTGTTACTAACAAATGACTCTGTTTGCCCTGTAGCTAGCACCGTCAAAAAATATTCGCAGATGCACAATTTGTATCAAACAAGTTACCTTAACAAATGTACCTTGCCTAACGGCAAGCTGTTTGATGTAAGCTACGCAAATTAGGTACTGTGAACCGTTAGGTGCAAGTTATAATACGAATATCTGTTTTTAATACCTTTTCATTTGCAGGACATTTGAGCAGTATGGAGTTGGATGTAACAAATTAGAGGGTACAGGTAAACCTCCCATATATGTTTATATCTGAATAGTAGTATATTTCACACAATTTTCTTAATTCCTGGCAAAGTTTCATAATACTGTCGAACCTGTGTATCCCATGCGAGATAAATACACAATAACCCTTCGGAACTTCGGAATGCATTCAGGTGGCACTTTGTTAATTACAACCTGATTTAGAGCAGAGCACTAAAGGCAGAGACAGTGAAGATTTTATTCATGTTATACATTTGATTCTTTTTCTGTTCTACGAACAATGCTAGATGTAAAAAAATTACGCAGAACAAAATCTTATGGTGGAGCTAACATGTGCCCCAAGTGTACAAAGCTTAGCGAAAAACAGTCAGTAAGTTATGACGGTATTAAGAATATCTGCAAAGAGGCACAGAAGGTCATGTTCGATATAAATTTTGTACGGTTGTTTGAATAACCAGATCCTGGAGTAAGAGCTGGTGGACTCGTACAGGGGTCACCAGGTAGCGTCACCCCGTGGGTTGAAACGAATACCGCTTTGATTCAGTGTCGGTACAGCAATATAAATATTTGGTTACGAAAGGTCGCCTTCAAGAGAGACGTGCGGCATTTAACAATACTGGCAAAACAGTACTTTGTAAAGTAATTAGTAATCATATTGAAGCTGTCCGTAAAGACGATAAAGCTAGACCAACGAGAGGCTTTTTAAGGCTTTTTACCTTAAGATTACATCGAACGCGATGTGTTCCAAGGAATTGATGTTGTGTGGCTCTGTCGTCAGGAGCTTAAATTATTTTTTTCTAATAAAATCCAGGTCTCCTTGTATTAATTCATCCAGAGGTTGTCGATGCTGTCAGTTCTTGACCTGATGCTTCCTAGTATTGTGGGCTGTGACTCGACTATCGAATCGATACTACGATGTATTTCTAAAGCTACTGACTTAACATTGGTTTGGCGTGTGCAAGCTCACAGCATGACTATATATAATTAATGTAGTTCACTATTATTTGTAGATCCTTAGTAAAAATGACGGGTTATGCCGTTTAGGCATGTCAACTACAGCAGCCGTTAACGAGTTGGTTTTTAATTCCACACATTGCATATTGAACATGATATTGACTTCACTACAGTGTTTACCACCAAACACATTGGTTGATTTTGAAACATTTTCCATTATAAATGAGGTACTGGTTGTATCCGTGCAAAGTTGTTTTACAGATCACTGCTCCGTTTTGTTGTAGGTCTTTTTTTCTATTAGTGTGGGTTCGTTGCACATATGCAGCACTAGCGTAAATGAGACTGTTTTTGACCAGTTGCTCTTAAGAAGCATATATTTGTCAATATGCTTAAGGTTGTCTATTGTTAACTTAGGGCGATATAGGTTTAAGACAGTATGTTTAATATTGTTGTTGTTTATTCACCATTATTGGTAGGTCATCACAAGAATTACGGGTTATGTCATTCAAGCACATCACTTGCAGCAGCTGTTATCAGGGTGATGTTCCAAACATTTCATTACGTGATATCAGTTGATATTGATTTCACTACAGTGTTTACAAATATACTCGTTGACATTAAAACATGTTCCCTTCCTACAGTGATACTGTCGATATCCGTGCCAGGTTGTTTTGCAGACCACCGCTCTATTTTGTTGTAGATCTTTTTCCATCGGCTGTCAAGAAAAGTGTCTTGTAAAATTTTGGGTCGCAAAGTTCCAGTTCCGCCATTATCTTTGTTGTTGGTGTGCTTTGAAAGTGTCGTGGTCGAACTGGTGATTGCGGTGTTCCATTCCCAAGTATCTAAAGATGTTGACCAATTTCAGTGTGTGCCCATCTATCTTTATAGTATAGTCGCGTTTAGCCTATTTTTACAATACGATTGTGCAGTCTAATTCAAGTAAAATCGGAGGTGCTGTCTTGTCCCAAGGTCACCCAAGGCGCAAGGTTTTGGGGATGCATGATAATCGTGCGTCACTAGCAGCCTGCGTGACTAGTGTGGAACTTACATACTCATTCAACCCGGCTTCCTTCCCCCCCGCGGGCTCGGCATTACTTGGCATTACTTCGAAACAGTGGGATAGGCGTTTCTGCTGTTCTCCTTCACTCAGCTCTAACCCCGTATTTTATCATGCATGTTTACCTGCGGTTGGATATCTCGCAATGCGAACCGGCCCGGAACCCGGTTGGTTAACGCCCCGAGCCTTAGCAACCCGGTGGTACCGACTGGGACGCCTGCTGCCTTGGCTTATTAGGCACAATGAGAGCGGGAAGCCACATGACAGCAGACCTCCCGGCGAGAGGACCATCTGGATCCGCTGCTGCCCTTCGCAGCGGTGGATCCACCCTGCTCTGGAGACCAGATCCAAAAACCCGGTAGGGTCTCAGTAGGCCCTGACATGGTAGAAAATATATTCCTTCTTGCCAGACCGTCGAATGTAGTAGTTTGTTAAATTGCTTGGCGCTTACCTGTATATAGTAATTATCATAATACGTTTGAAGTCGCCCTGCAAGCTTTGTCCCGTCTACCCCGGCCCCGCTATCTATGATTTAGTTGGCATATGCTCTAATGTCGTCCTCACTATGCCTTTATTGGAGGCAACTTACAATTATTACGTGGCGCGGCCTCTTCGGTATGTATTTATCATGAACAACGTTATTTTGTTTGTCTCTGTACTAGTTTTCTTTGCTACCATTCTACCTTGTGTGGGCCAGAAGACTCTCAGTTCACGCCGTTGTGTGCCGTTTTAGGTTGGAAGCGCCACCAAATTTGGTTTACAGTCTAGATAGTGTGGCGGCACTTTGCAATGCAAAATTTACTACGCTTGCCACTAAAGGCGCCACTATGCCAATGCCTGGCAACGTGGGGACAAGAGATCGCTCTAGCAATAGTGACATTTTCCTCACACCGCGATTATAGGTCCAAAAAACATACAATGACCCGGCGCGGCGGGAACCTATCGGTGAAGTAGCAGACAATTAGAATTAAGGAACTAACTAATATATGTATTCAAATATTAAAATAATGCTGTTAGCAACTGAGATGGCACAAAACAATGCCACTACTAAAGTAAGTTTTGTCTAAAACAAATCTTGAGTCACGATCTGGCTCTTTTTTGCGTTAAGCTGTTACTTCGAATTACAATTAATGACTGTTTAACGACAATTATCTAGACATTAATTGTAAATTAATGATTAGTTCATTATGTCATGTATGGTGGTATATTTTGATGAATAGGTTAATGGAGGATTCATGACTTTGAAGTAAATTGTAAAGTAACCCAATTGATGTAATGAAAAACGTTTTGTGAAAGGCTTGAAACTAGTTATGTGTTGTGCAATGTAGTTTTATCAATTGTTAATTTACACACAGACCATGATAATTAATATCATATCATACTATACCGGCACTGCAGCTTAGAGGATGTTTAGGTCTCTTAACTATCTAAAGTTTTAGCATACATTAAAAATACATTACCTGCTAGGATTTTCTGATCTGCACAATTTCAATTTCAGATGGCGAACTTTTTCCAGCTTTTGACGAACCGCCAAAAAGTCTTAAAATATTCACCCACTTTCTTTGTAAACCTTGGAACTTGTATCTACAGAAAAGATACACTATTGACTGCGAACTAATCGCTCGATATGATGGTGGCGACGACCTGTTTAATGAAACCGGGGACCGCGAGCTTGACAAGTACGTTTTTTTTTTATCTAAGGAGACTCTCCTCCAATATTTGGAGCTTCATTAAACCCAGACAATTAAATGAAATTTCACAAACGACAAATCAGCACCGTTTGCTAAGTTAACACGGCCGATATGAAGGCTTGTGGTTCAAGTTATATATAAGGCATGCATGGGTTGTACATACTGGTTAGCTTCAACAGTCGTCCTTAAAGCAGATTTTGTGGCAGTGATATCTTAATCCGCAAATGTGTTACGCTCTGTTTTTGTACAGGTGTTTCTGCTTAGCACCGACACACGTAAAAGGCACATTCGATTGCAGCTTGACAAAGAGATACGTGGATCATTCACGCAAGTTTTATTCAATGCCTGTTGTGCTTAGCCTGCCTCACTTCCTTAACGGGGATCCTTTGCTGCTAGCCAACGTCAGCGGTCTCCATCCCAATAAAGAGAGGCACCGGTTCTACATTGATGTCCATGCAGTAAGCTTGTCATTCCAGTTCATAAATATATATAATAATTGCCGAAAACTCTAGTTTATATTGTTCATTTCACGGTAAAAAGATGGCTGTGGACTTTCGTGTACAGTTTTCATGTAAACATTTTAATTGCAATAAACTGCATGTTTGCTACATACTGTATTTAATAATAACTTATTGGCTATTTCTGTTTGCCCTTCTCTGAAGTCCAATCTTTGTATCAGAAAGCCTCGGGGGTTACCTATCGCATATGTCAAACGGCGACCAAATTTTTCGGGGGCTGTAACGTTTGTCCCCGCTAATATCTCAGATGCGAAAAGGTAAAAGCGATACATCCAGGTACACACTCTTCTATTCACCAAGGGAGAAGAAAGATCGTCTACAACATAGGTTCCATCGTTAACTCTTACAGTTTAGTTCTAATATTGGCATGTTGTGACGAAGTCTTCCACCCTCCTGACAGTACAAACAACGGTCCAACCACGTACTATAGTGTCTATTCTTGGAAGTGTGGACCAAATGATCGTCTTCTCGGCTGTCCTAAACACCAAACGTACGTTGTATGTTCTCGCTCATTCGGACTCTAGCCTCTTCGCAGTATAGTTGCCGTGGTACTGAATTCTACACTCCCGGTTCACTGAGCGCAACGCCATGTTACAATGTTACTATCCTAACTATATAGGATAATAACTAAAACCGAGTAAGATGGCTTAGTGGCAAAGCCTTTGACTAGCACTCAGGAGGACTGGGTTTGAGACCCAGACCGGCCACTCCTTAACTGGTTTGCATGGTGTCCAATTTAGACAAGATACATGCCGGAGTAGATTAAAAATTAGCCATGACATAAAAAACCGTACACGAGTATAATTAGCCATACGGCAAAAAAAATCTAAAATATATATATATATATATAATATTTCTTAAATGGGTCAAATCCCTGTTATATCATAGAGCTTATTCACGCATGAGGACCCACATACACATACATATTGTGTATTTCGCAATAATTTTGCATGTCAATATGGCACTTAATTACAATACAGTCGTCATTATATACAATTTGGACACTTCAGCGACCGTCCCACCAGTGCAAAGACAGCCGATGCGTCTGGCAGCTCGCTGCGTGGGAAGAATCCACATATATTTCGTACCTATTTTGCGTGCTACCTAACATGCATGCAACCCCAGTGTAGAACCCATGCTTGAAGAAAGATCAGCGCCTTCTGGATGCGATCTGAGATAAATACAAGCGCGGAGTTTTCTATGTTGTTTCGTCGAGCTCTTCAGCGCATTTAAGATGTTAAGGAAAGTGGATCGTGATTTTCTCATTAGAATTGAAATGTCATTCAAAACGAATATTAGGTATGTTCAACGTTATCCACACGACTACGCGTCGTGCAAAGTATGCGCGTTTAATGCTTGTAGCGGAAAAACAAATTCTGACTCATATGTTGTCATGGAGAGTAACACTCCAACTCTATGGAAGTTTCATGGAATATATATATATATATATATATATATATATATATATATATATATATATATTATTATATATAGGACCATTTATTTATGTGTATAAGATATACAATTGTGATGTAAGAACATGTGCACAGCCCGCTTGGGGCACGTGACAAATATATATATTCATTTGTCACGTTTACGAGGTGGGTTCATCTGCCTGTCCTCGATTAGTTTACCTTCGGGAAAGAAACCTAATTATACTCCCTACTACCTACTAGAACCTACTAGAACGCTCGTTGTAAGGCATCGCCGAAGCATACCATACGCACACGTAAAATGATCCAGGCTGTGCCCGCTTACAAAAGCACCTCCCTCGGACTATGTCACTTTATATATATATATATATATATATATATTATTTTTATATAGAGCTGGTAACAATTATATAAGTATATATTATTTTTTATATATCTGGTAAAATGCGTTTTCCACACCGGGCGACGTTGTTAAAGCCTCGGTAGTGTGGGACTCGTACCCACTAAAATCCAGTCGTCCTCTTTGCCTCTTGACGGAGGGTGGCCGCAGTACTGTCTTCCCGAGATTACTTCACCTGGCCGCTCTTCTTGCCAATTAGGCTGCTCGGCTTTGTGCGGCGGTTATTTTCGCTTTAGAGATACCTTGTGCGAGTCTTCTTACCAGAATCCAGGATTTGTGATCTTTGAGGAGCGCCTCTACAAGGGCCTGGCATGTCAGGGGGTTCTGCAGTCTTAGGTTCCGGGACAATAGCTCTCGCTCAGTGTCGAAGAAGGAGCACCGCTCATAGCAGTGCCTTACATCATCCGGCTCCCCCGAATTGCACATGCGGCATACAGGGGAGTCAGTTTTACCAATGCGGTGTAGGTACTGCTGAAAACAGGCACCATGGCCTGTTCAGTTGCGCGAGTGGGTAGGTAAGCGAGCCGTGTTTGTGGCTGCACCATTTTTAAAATCAGGAAGTATTGATCTTGTCCATACCCAGGATGGCACGACTGGATTGCTTCCCACTGCTGGCTCCATTTGCTTAGTGTGTCGGTTCTGCTGACTAGTGTGCCCTCCGTCAGAACGTTGAATACAGGGTTTCTTGATGCCAATTCTTTTACCTTTAAGTCCCAGGGAATTTGTCTGGAGAAGACCTGTACGGCTGCTGTGGAAACCGTGTGACTTGCTCGTGTTATGTCAAGCGCCATAGGCCTTTAGGTCATGTTGAGGAGGCGACGTGTTGTAGCTCTTGTAGTCGTGCGTTCACATAAGGGCGCGGCGTATAACATGATGCTGTCTATTACTGTTGCTAAGAGTTGGCGCCGAGAGTTGCTTGCTCCTCTGGTCCGTGGGAAGATTTTCCGTGACTCTGCTGAGGCTTTGGCTGTTTTTCTAGCTGCATAGCGCACATGAGGTGTTCCCGTCAGAGCTCTATCCAGGATCACGCCCAGGTACTTGATCACGGGCGTGGGTGTTATTAGATGGCCTTCCAGGTGTAAATTTAGGTTGCGTAGAGGACGCTTCAGACCGTTTAGAAGGATTGCTTCTGTTTTTTTGTGAAGCCAGTTCGAGGCCAAGCGTGCGGAGGTGTTGTCGAATATCCGCCAAGGCTACGTTGGCTGTACCTTCGAGCAAATCCTCGTCACTGGTGGTAACGATCAGTGCCAGATCGTCTGCGTAGGCCATAGAATAAACTCTCGGGGGTGCGGCAGTCTTAGTACTCCATCATAGATTATGTTCCACAGGGTTGGTCCAAGTACAGATCCTTGGGGAACCCCGGCAGTGACGGCGTAGTCCACTCCATCGAATGTAGATGCTCGGTCCTTTAGATACGACGCTAGGATACGTCGTAGGTAGGGAGACACGACATTATTCCCAAGTGCTTGGTTTATGGCGTCCCACGAGAGCGTATTAACCGCGTTTTTGACATCAATAAGGTCGGCCAGGCAGTGCGCCCGGTTTGCGATAGGTGAATTTCTTTGTGTTTCAGCTATGTTTAGAACTTTGCTGCACCATTTTTAAAATCAGGAAGTATTGATCTTGTCTATACCCAGGATGGCACGGCTGGATTGCTTCCCATTGCTGGCTCCATTCGCTTAGTGTGTCGGTTCTGCTGACTAGTGTGCCCTCCGTCAGAACGTTGGTTACAGGATTTCTTGATGCCGATTCTTTTACTCTTAAGTCCCAGGGACATTGTCTGTACGGCTTGTCTTCTAATTCTGTAACTAGTCGCCTGTTGATAATGTGCTCAGCTACCTTGGATAAGCAGGAGAGCATGCTTATAGGGCGGTATGCTGAAGGGTCTCCTTGTGGCTTCCCGGGTTTCGGGATAAGGGTTAGGCGTGCCGTTTTCCAAGGCTTTGGGTATTCTCCGCTGGTGAGAACTGTGTCCATCATGCGTTTGAATACCTTTGGATGGTTCTTTAAGAGTACGCGTACTGCTTGAGGGGGAAATTATATATATATATATATATATATATATATATATATATATATATATATATATATATAAAATTTTCGAGCTAACCCTCAGCCAAGATTTAACGTCTACGGAACTGTTTTTCACATTGCTTCATAGACGGATCCCCTTACATACAAATGTGCAACGGTGGGGCTCGAACCCGCGCATCTATGTCTCTTCTCCGGTTGCGAGGCGCAGACTTAAGCCACTACGCCACTATCTTCGTAAGAAAACGCATGATTATGAAAAATAAAATATCGCCTAGCTAACTGCGTAAAGAAAACAGCTCTCTGACGTTTCGAGATGGTAAATAAGACACAGCTGGCTGCATAAATGGCACACACAGCCAAATTTAAAATTGTAAGTCTTTTCGATGGCAAATTTTAGGGAGGGATCCGTGAAATGAATAGCGGGTCACAGAATGTCGGTTAGGTTGTAGTGGTCTCTGCCAGTTCTGCGTGATCAGTGGTGGCGATATGAAGAAATTTCCGGGATTGCTTGATCTTTTTTTATGAAGTTTTCTTTAAACTGAAGAAGAATGGAAGTTTCTGGGAGACTAAGTCTAATAACCAGATCCTTTACAAGAAGTTGATTAGATGTCATGAAGTAAACTAGCCGTTTTTCGCGTTTCGTGGCAATCCGATGGCTAGCTTGAAAAACGTGGGTTTTACCTTATCTATTTTATACAGCTGTGATGGGCTAAGATGCTCGCATATGACCGGGACACCGTAGGCCGCCACCAAAAAATTTTCTGGCTAAAAAGTGATTTTGGTGTGCTCAGAATTTTTTTTTGACTCTTCGATGTGAACATCGAGAAAAAACTTTCCTGCGTCCGTTCAGGAATGTGTTGTCCGAAAGGTGTGCCCATCATCGAAAAGTTAACCTCAACGTAGCAGAAAGTGTTAACGAACTTGACTGCACCAGTACTAAGTTTCAAGCGATTAAAACGAGCAAGCGGTTCTCCGAGCCCACATTTGATGGCCTTGGTTTTCTTGACGTTAACCTGAAGCCCGTTGTTCTCGCTGTACCCCTCCAGGATGCGTATGCTTCTCTACAACCCAACTTTCCACGACTGAACATGACAAGGCTAAAATTGTCACCTTAAGCATAACCGGTGGTCTGGATAATTGGCTCACGCTTACAAATCGAATCGTCAAGAATTATCGGGTTTGCTTGGAGAACGAAGTAGAGCGATTAGAGTTAGTAACTTGGGGCCAACATTTGTATTAACAAGCTTCGGGAATACAACATTCCGCGGAGCACTGTCAAAAGCGGACTTCAGATTAAGAAATACGGCATATAAAAATCTTCCTCGTAGCTTATGAAGTTCCGGGTTTTTTCTTTCACAACGAATAATAACTTTGTGCATGCTGTTATGACTGATATTCCTTGGTGTGTTGTGAGCTATTCAAAGGCGTGTTGCGAGCACCGATGCTAAAATATTATAAATACAACTCTTCTTGGTAGTGCCCCTCCAGGACCGGACATCAATAGGATAACCCCTTCCTTTTGGAATGACTCCAATGATGTACTCCCGCCATATTTCCGGGACATGATCCTCATTTAAAGAATTAACCAAATATGAAAAGTGTCTTTAAGGTGTTTGTTTCGGACAAGGCCGGGACCAAACGTTTTATTCCTTTCACTTTCACTAAGATTCTTTTAAGTTTAAGACTTAATTTATTGGCTAAATTGAAGACCTTATTAAAGCGTTTAGAGCCGCGGTTACAACTGCTACAGCTAGTGAACAATATTTGATGAATTGTGCAATTATGAATGATCATGACGGCACAGCTCAAGGCGGAGTAGCGTCACGCGCAACTCCATACTATAAACTCTTTACTACGCGCCGGGCGATACATGCGGCGTGGCCTAACAGGGCATATATCAGCGAAGCACCCGCCCGCCATTGAGGCTACCTTCTCCATATCGACCACATCTGAGCCCCCTTGTTTACAACCTGCGCATGCATGGGGAAATAATCAAGATGTTATAAAGCAAATCAGGCAGGATTCGTTTTAAACCAACGTCAGTCAGGAGGCATGTGGCACGAGGCTTTCGTCTGCGTACTGTCAGCAGTTTTATCAGATAACGACGTTAAAGCATGGCGTGACCTTAATTTTTTTGCTTTCGGGAATTTTCGTCTCCCCCGCGCCCGGAACAATGTCTCATTCCTCTCAGTCATCATCCGCAACAATCTTTACGATTTATCTCAAGGTATGCACCTGTCAGGACGTGATTACAACTTCTTATTGTCGTGTCTCGACTCCCAAACTATTCAGGAATAACGCCGTGCGTCAGTCCATTATTAAGCTTTCCGAAGGAAATGTTTCTGGCGCGGCCAGACTCATTGTATTCGCAGATATCATAACCCCCGGCATTGACAGTAGAAAGACCTTGCGAGAGCGACACCTACTAGCTCCCGAGGACCTAGAATGGCCAACACTAACTAGAACCCTCTGCCCTTTGGCACGTCAAAGACGGAGATTCAGGTGGTTATTAAAAGCTCTGCCATAGGACTAGACTTTGTGGGACCCCGGTTGCTATTGGACTTTCGTTCCCCGTCCCTTAAAGGCGTCGCCGCCAGCCTCAGCCTCAGAGCAAAAGGTCATTCTTTTTTAGGGCACCCCCATTCCCTCCCTCCAACCGCTAATCATTCGCGCAAGAGTATTTGCTCTTCAGAAAAATACGGATCTGTACAAAAATCAAATGCAACCACAACAAAGCCGTTATTTGTCTCGCAACTAGTGCGCATTAATTCGACTCGCGACGTCGGCTGGGACCGAAGTAGCCATTCTTTATTATTATTATTAATATGCGACAAATGCCGGCACCCTTGCTGAACGCAAGACACGCATAAAAACTATATGTGACTCATTTGATTCTATTTGTGATACAACTAACCCAATTTTAATTTCTGGGGATTTTAACCTTCCAAAAATACACTGGAAGAATATTACGCTTTTAGATTCAACAACCATAGAGTCTGCCTTTGTTAACGCCTGCATTTCTAACGGATTACACCAACAAATAGACGAAGTTACTCGCCCTCGACTGTACTGCGCTGGCTTTGAGGCCTCGCAGATCAGCTCTAGTGACTCATTTGCCACTGTAGGTAGTGCTTATAATAACGTTGCTAGTCAATGTAATGATAATACCATATATAACAGTTTTAATCAATTATCTAGTAGCATCAATAGCAATAGCATTTCTAGTAGTGTTAGCCAAGTGACTACTAGTCCTACTTTTAGCGGAATGGTCACTGACGAAATAAACTTAGGTATATCAAGTGATGACAACGACAATATAGGTTCCATTATCGATTTAGTTTTAACCTCAGACCCATCTATCATTGAGGATATACAAGTATTTCAGTCGCCAATCCCATCTGACCATAATGCCATTTCTTTTACTATTTTATTTGATGCTGAATATTCTACGGAAGACGAGGGAGGTTATAATTTCTGGAAGGGGGACTATGAAATGATAAGCCGTAGACTTGCCTGTATAAACTGGAGAAACTTGTTTTTAAATTGTGATACTGTCGACTCGATGTATAATAACTTTGTTGACCAGATACATTTACTAATTAAAGAATTTGTACCTAAGCGAAATGGCAAATAAAAAAATAATGCTAATTTACGAAAATATGTAAGCAATCTAAAACGGCTGATAGATCAGGAGCCAAATGTGCAGTATGAAAAAAAGTTGCGCAAAGCAACTAGGCGACTTCGTATAATGGATGAAGCTTGTCTTGATTTTAAAAACACAAAGTCGTTTTTTTAGATACGCAAATAAACGATTAAAGGGTAAAGAGAATATCGCGGCTTTAAATATAGAGCAGGTAGTCCTCGTAGATGACGCTTCTAAGGCAAATGCATTCAAGGACTTCTTCTCGTCGGTTTATGTTGCCCAAGGGGGTTCAGCTTCCGAAGCTGATTCTATCGACGTACCCTCGAGTGACGGCTGTCCATATTTAGATTTATCAGAATATAATATTCTAACAAAATCAAGCAACTACCCAATAAGTGCAGCCTTACTCCAGATTTAATCCCACCCATATTTTATAAAAAAGTAGCGACTGTGATAACAGAACCTCTTTCTTTAATATTCAGTAGGTCTTATGAAGATGGCATTGTGCCAAATAATTTTAGACAGTCAATCGTAACTCCTGTACATAAAAAGGGTCCAAAGTCAAATGTAGATAATTATAGACCGGTAGCTCAATCATCAATCGCATGTATTATATTTGAAAAACTGCTAGTTGACCATATTTTTAATTTCCTTCAATCTAAAGGCTTGTTGGATGAAAACCAACATGGTTTTACTAGAGGCAAATCCACGGCAACTCAACTCGTTGAAATGACCCAAGATTGGGCCATTATGATAAATAATAAGTTGACTTTTGATTGTGTATATTTTGACTTTTCTAAAGCATTTGATAGAGTAAACCATGTAAAGCTTGTACAGAAACTTAGGTACTTGAATATTGATACTCGCTCATTGTCATGGATTTCTAGTTATCTTACCTGTAGAGAGTTCTGCGTTCGGGTAAACAGTAGCTTTAGTGAGTCAGGAGGGTGCCCCTCTGAAGTTCCTCAGGGATCAAGCCTCGGCCCACTTTTATTTTGCATATTTATTTTAGATCTTAAAAACGTTATACCTGATTCGATAACATATAAGCTTTATGCTGATGATCTAAAGCTATACGGGCCTTCTAACACTGCTAGCGAACGACAAATTATACAGAGTGCAATTGACGCAGTTTCTAAATGGTGTTTGGATAACGAAATGCTTATATCAGTGCCGAAATGTGCAGTACTGTGTTTACAGGGAGCCCATACCTACAAGCTGCATGGGGAGGCTATCCCTATATTAAATAGCATTAGGGACCTCGGGGTTACGGTGACACCGGAACTGGATTTTAGCAATCATATAACACAAGTTATCCGACAAACTTCTCTTATATCTAGTACAATATTTCGCTGTTTTATAATTAATGATTGCAATTTTTACATAAGGCTTTATAACAGTTTAGTTGTTCCTAAGTTTACGTATTGTTGTGAGGTTTGGCGGCCTTATTTAGGCAAATACATTGAAGCAATGGAGCGTGTACAGAGGAAGTTTATTTGTCGTGTCTCAATAAGGTGTAACGTTGCTAAAAGTTCCCTTGTGATAAGCCCTATTGGGGAGCTGCAGTCCAGAGCGGACTATCGCATGTACAATCGAATTATAAAATCATCAAATTTATCTAAATTTTTTACAATTCGCGTGAACAATCTTAGAAGCGGTAACACCATCTCGTCTAAACAAATTGCAAAGACGGATCGCGTGAATAACATGTTTTCGTGGCGGATGACTATGGCACTGAGAACTTAAAATACTTGCGGTGCAAATGTGGGCACACAAGTAACTCGACTGTCCTATGAATCTAGGTAACGGTTTGTGAAATGTAAATATTGTAATATGTTCCCTTTGACAAAATAAAGGTGCGTTTGAATTGAATTGAATTGAATTCACGCAACCCGTGCGTGTTTTAAATCACGCACATCTCCAGGGGTTTTTGTGAAACTCCGAGTTTAGAAACGCTTTCGGCAGTATACGACGAGCTTAATTTATGAAGATAGTTGCATCTCATGCCCCTCATATACAGGGTGTGACAGAAAAATTTGAAGAGGGGTATACAGAATTGTAGAGCTCGTTAAAGCAAATGTTTTTTTCCAATGGAACATGGTCTCTGAGAAGTCTTGTTTTGGAGTGAGAGTGAAATTACTGCAATTTGTAACACTGGTGTTTTTGCTCAACATAGGAGCACAAAATGTGCTGTTGCGAGACGACCAGTCCTCCTAGACAGAAACTAAGCACACCTTCGTGTTCGTGATAAAAGTCTGCAAGGCCGGTCAGAAGACGCGACATGGTCGCTTAGAAGAGAATTCGCCAAAAATGTAGTTTTTTATTAGCGTTCACGCCAAATACTTCAGAATCATAACCCTACAACCACTCACAGTGCTCAAAACGGACACATTCAGCCAATGCGCAATTGCCATGGCGATCATTTTGGTACCAAACTTATGGCAATGCGAGCTGTGGTTGCGGAGTAATTACGATTTTCGGGTGGCATGTCTAGATTAAGTGCATAAAAAATGACTGTGGAGACGTTCACTACCGCCGACGTGTCGCGCGACAGCCGCAGCGCGTCATTTTCCATGCACTTAATCTGGACATCTTGCCAAAAAATCGTAATTACTCCGCAACCACAGCTCGCATTGCCATACGTTTGGTACCAAAATGATAGCCATAAATTGCGCATTGGCTGAATATATCCGTTTTGAGCGCTGTGAGTGGTTGTAGGGTTAATGATTCTGAAGTATTTGGCGTGAACGCTAATAAAGAACTACATTTTTGGCGAATTCTCTTCTAAGCGACCATGTGGCATTTTCTGACCGGCCTTGCATATTATTCAGATGGAGCAGAATTTTATCACGAACACGAAGGTGTGCTTAGTTTCTGTCTAGGAGGACTGGCAACAGCACATTTTGTGCTCCTATGTTGGGCAAAAACACCAGTGTTACAAATTGTAGTATTTTCACTCTCACTCCAAAAAAAGACTTCTCAGAGACCATGTTCCTTTGTAAAAAAACATTTGCTTTAATGAGCTCTACAATTATGTATATCGCTCTTTAAATTTGTCTGTGACAACCTGTATAATTTACACCACGGCAAACTAAAATATCGGCATTCTTCCCACCTGGTCTTACCTGAGCAACTGAATATATCCGCCACCGGACTGCAGCAGCGAATCCCTGGTGTCAGCGATCTTGTAGATCCTGCTGATAGGAGCCTGCCAAACCTCTGGTACCTTAACGATGACCTATTAGGACGAAACGTTCGCACAGTAGCAGGACGTTTGACGGGTCTTTAACTTCGGTGTAACATCTAGTGTGGAGTTAAGTCCAGCCAAATGCGAGATATGCCTCTTTGGCTCTACCCATAAGGCCTCCCCCCCGATTAACAGTCACTTCGGGACCTCCTGCTTGGTTGCAAAATAACCGTTAAGGACGATCTGGAGTTACTAGGTGTGCGAATTTGTCCCGAAAGGCTCACAGCAGCAATGAAGAGCTCGAGATCAAAGCTGGAAATTACCGTTGCCCGTCTTCCTCTTTTGGAGGCCCTACTACATCCATTTGTTTTGTCGGCTAAAATAAGATTTAAACGGGAGGTGCTTGAACTTGGGTGAAGTGAATGACACACCCACAAAAAGTGTGTGTACAGAGCATATTTTTTATTCTATTATTAAATATACGCTGGTACCCCATTTTTTCACCCACTGACTCGTGAAACTCGTGGCGAGTACGTTGCCGAAAATGTATTTCCGTACCTTTTCATTTAAACCCATGTTATAATATATCTCTAGGTGACGTCTCTCTGAGGACGCCAGTGCAACCATATAAACTTGCTTCATTTTTCAATGTAATATGAAAGTGAAACAATATACATGAATTTGAATATCGCTTGTTCAGTTATCGAACCTTGTTAAGAACACGCACTCATCTCCACGATAATCATCTGAATAAGATGGAGCTCACTAACCGATTTCTGACTGACCTAATATAGAGTTTACAGCCTTTAAACCCTAGTTGTACACACAATGAGGTGAACCCTGCATATGTTTCAGCCACAGGTAGAAACCTTGACACACCAGAAACAGAATACTCACGCTGCAAAGTAACCTCGCGAATAGTATGATCAATGCATTTGTGAAGCCAGCATGATACAAACGCCGCGCTGCTGTCAATGCTAATCAACTCTTTTTTGCACTAAAAGTAAATGACATAATGTCATATTTCACGCGAAAGTACTATATTATGAACGCAGAGTACATATGGCCCGAGGCTTGACCCGGACAATGCACAGTATGTAAGTTTTTGATATATAAACAAAATAGTTCTGTACAGCCATGCGGTAAATATGCGATCATTAAATATAATCTAGTCTAGCATAAATTACAAGATTCGTCAAAGAGTTCGTAGCATGGAGTACGTACAAGAGACAAACAAATCTCGTTTGATTCCTCTCTTACTAAAAGGTCTGACATGTAACAGTTGCGCGACCTGCTACAAACGCCATTCGAAATCAACTCTCATTGTACTTCTTTGTTATTTCCCAAAAACGTTTCTCTCCGGCGCTGTAGTCGGCATGCGCATTTTGAAATTGTAGATAGTCTACACTACAATATTTTTAATCCACTTATTTAGCAGTTATTGGAAATTACCACCAGTAAAGTACAGTCATCATATTGTCTACTACTGAGCAAATACGCTAAAAAATCTGCGACCTATTTTTTCAGGGATCCGGTTTAACAGTTGACATGAGATTCCGGGTTCAAGTGAATATGAGGCTGGTGCCTTTGGAAACAGAACGAGTGCCAAGCATAATCTTGCCCATCTTTTGGATAGAAGATGTATGTGCTTTCCTAATTTATATCTGCTAAAAATTAGTGCTTAAGTACCAAATAGGACATTGTGCTTGTTGAAACCGATGCACTATTCAAGGGACCTGTATTAATGTAGAAGGCGTTTAAGGACATTTAGGCTACACAAACAGCAGCTGAGCTGAGTACACATAGAGCAGCTGGGCCCTCGACGCACCTTCTCATGACAGGAGAGCCTCGGCAAGACAGACGAGCCGCTAAAATATGACACGTCCTCTGGGATTCTAGTGGGTTTGCCGAGTTCAACCTGCCAGTGACGCAGGTGCATCCCGCATTTCCGAAACCTGTGAAGAACACATTATTAAAGTCAAGGACCCGATAAATGATTATATGTCACAATGCTAATTAGGCATACAAGTAGGTAGTAGGTCAATTAATCATCTAGATAAACTAACGTCAGTTGTTAATAGAATATATAGTTCATTCTAACAGATGTCAGTTGATTTTAATCGAGTGTAAGTTATGTATACCTTACGTAAGTTAAATTAAATAGTTTTTAAGTTAGGTATATACTATTCACTAGTCTATGTATTATTCATATAAATTCCGCGACTTAAAATCAGACCTTTGTCACTATTATTTTTTTGTTAGTAATTTATCCAAGAAATTGTCTTTTTATTAGCCTTCTATTACAAAATGCTGGCTTTACTGAATGCGTCGTGATAAACCAGGACACAACCCTAAAAAAGTAGACATTAATTCAGTGAGACAGTAAACTGTAGCGACACAATTCATTTGCGCGGAGCGTAGCCCGCATAGATGCATAGTTTGTAGTTGCACTTCTCTACGCATACACCGTCAGTATTCGACTAGATAAACAGCCATCAGACGATCGCCATATATGGCACTGAGAACGCCATATATGGCAGAGCTTACAATTCACGAAACCACTTTCGGGCCGTATTATTTCCTCAAAAGGGGCATCGACTGGCCGGGAAGATCCCTGGATTTGAATTCCTTGCACGTATTTTTATGGGTTTTGTAAAGATCCGATCCTAGAAGAATGCCCTCAAAACAATCTTAAGTCCTAACGTTTGGACGATCGGCTGAATTATGTATTGCGGCGACAGCTCTCTGTACTTGAACAATTTGCGAGCTTTCGCAAGACCTGTGCTCGCGTCAGCTTTCCGGCTTGGGCGCGCAATGTAACTGCTGGCAGGTGTACATGAAATCGTCGTGTCCCATATTAGCAGACAGCCCCGTTCCCATGGTGTTAGGGTTTTTCCATCTGGGCGTAGGAGGCTGTTGACGCACACGCCGAGGGGCTCTTTCACTAAAGGAATCTGGGCGGTCTGCAGAGCACGGTGTACGACAATGTTGATGGCGAATTGTCTTAAATGACGACCGGCACGAAACCGGCAGCACAACGCGTTTTCCGCTGTAGCGGTAACCTCGGAAATAGGTTGCAGATGTGATCTGCACAAACTGCCTCCCCAAGCCGTAACCCCGAGACGATGCGGAGTGTGCTATTGTCCAGCATCGTCCCCAGTTGCGGGGAAGGGAGTGTTTGTAGCTACTTTCCGCTTAATGGATCAAAACAAGGAACGCTTGTTTTCTGCGCTAGCTTGATCCCATTTTGTACGATTGCAGCAAAACTGCGTCTGTTAAATGACTCCGATAGTTGAATCTCTTTAATTGGAGCAAATGGTTCGACTGGGGGCTATCCGGGTTTGGTTGAATCACGCGACTGGCAGATTTTTTAAGAAGCTCTCCGCGATCTAAGCAATGAGGACACGATCCCCAGGTCGCCTTACGGCTGCCCTTACATAGGCAGCACCGCGCTGCGTCTTTGCAATCCTTTCGCAAGTGGTTAGCAGATCCGCACCGTCTACAGCGAGGAACCTTCAAAGGGCTATCCGGCTTTATATAATCTAAGCTGCAGCATCGATAGCACTGGAAAGGCTCCCGGTGGAGAGTAACGCCATGGGTTTCAAAACCCACACGAACCTCCGTCGAAAAATTGTTGCCCGAAAATGTCAGGATGACACTGTCTGCCGCCATGACAAATTTGGTTTTGATGTTCTTGGACCGGACACAAATTGCGTCGGTGACGCCGACTGACCCAAAGCATTCATAATTGTTCCCACATTAGCTTGGTGCGTGCCCCGTGTATTTCTTCTTTAAAGGTCGATCTGGAGCCACTAGCCCTGGCGCTCATAGGCATCCCACCCGGTGTCTGCAAGCTGAGCAATGGGCCCGGTCCTCCCTGTCTTATGCAACAATAATGACCTCTCCGTGTAAAAAAGTGGTTATTCCATTTTGCCTGTAATATGCTTTACAATATCTTCATGTATTAGGTGATGTATATACTTTTGTATACTTTTTACAAAGTGTTGCTGTAGATAATAGCATTAAAGTTTGACTTCAACAAGTTATCTACAGCAAAGAAAATAATCACCTCGGCTCTCTTCTTCGCGCGAACAAATAGGATGTTTTTCTGCATTGTAACCAGATTTGCAACAATTTTCCCCTTCGGTACGACCTTATTCCAGCCTTCGTCGTGTTCTTCATTGAATGACAGAGTAACGCCCTCCACCGCCGCGTTGTTCTTTCTAAAAATGATAGTTCTAGAGTCCTATGCCTCCTTGGCACCAGTACCACCTCATCATCAGCACATCTCCGTGCCGTTTGTGTCTTTGCCAGTTTGCCACTTTGTAGTGGACTGTTTGCCGCTCTCTGGATGGTACAAATATCTAAGCACACTACGCCAATCACAGTACCGAATTAGCAATTAAAGAAACACTGTTGTCACGACCTCGATCCGCAAGTGACCGCTCTTGGAAACCGCTTGCAGACAACCTAACGTTAGGGCCAATGGTATCGTTAGGACCAATGGTAAGGCGATCGTCAAGTGCCTCAGGGAGTTCGGAAAAAGACTAACTTCTGTGACAAAGGATGCGCGACCCGGGGAGTACCTAGTGCAGCGTATCTTTATAGAAGTTCAACCTCATCCAACGAGTCTGTCAATTCCTGATTGTTGAACTCTTGGGGGTCCTTTGCATGATACGTTCCAAAATCCCCGTTCGTTGGCTCATGAAACCTCTCAAAACACTGGGTAAGACCAATGGCAGGGTCTCCTTCAATATTTCATGCGCTTCCGTCTAAGCCTTTTTCAGAAGAAAACTTACAATCAAGCAGCTGCGCGAATCTTGATATTTGGGCACATTGGTCAGCATATACATGACTCTTCGTCATTTGGACTACATTGTTCGACAATACTTAAGTATCTTTGGTTTAAATCGCTGCAGCCACCACAGCAACAGAATGACATCATTAGGGCCATCGGCGGTAGACGACGTTCTAACGGCAGCACCTTCGACAAACAAATTCTGGTTTCATATTGATACACCCAGTATTTCATATCTAACCCTATTCTAAGCATTACCGTTAACTAAAAAATGATATCTTTTTTTTTATCAAAACGCCTGCGCTCCGCTGCTCACCATAGATATAATAGAAGGGTGCGATATGGGTTTCAAATTTTAATCACGTTCCTGTAAAATTGAAATCATTTATTTATGTCAACCAATTTCATTTAAATATTAGCCTTTTAACGAAATCCAGGGCCCTCTAACGATATATATATATATATATATATATATATATATATATATATATATATATATATATATATATAAATTATATTGCGGGTGCTCCTTAGGCGAACTTGCCATCGGACAGGAACAAGCTGGTGCGCATACTTAAGCAATGTAGCATCGTCCGTTGGTCGGCTTTGGCTGCCTTTCTTTGCTCGCTCGCGACGTCTGCTCTCCTATGCGGTCTTCTTCTTTAAACACCTAGATCGCGAACAAGGAAAGAAAAATGTCAGTCTTAAAATATTCCAATTATTATGCATGCTTATATGTATACTTGGTTTGCTGAAACACATCTGTTTGAGACGCACGTGTATCTCAAGGCTAGTGCTGTTGAGCTGTGTGTCTTGTTTGGTATCTGAGACTAAATTCTGCAGATGCTAAACGTGGTCGTTTGGATATGAAGTTATTCAGATAGACTATCCCACGGTAGTGGAGTCTTAAGCACAAGTTTACGGTACTACATTCTCAAATATTTAATGGTAGTATATTTTCAATTTATTAATTTTGTTTACTTCGTCCGATGCCCGTTATGTCGTGTGTAAGTGCCGAGACCTAAAACTGATGCTTTATTATAGTCGGTTTCAGACGTCTGATTCAAGAAGACTGAGTACCAGCTGATTTTAAGGACGCTAGAGATTACATATATTTTTTTGATGATGTGCTTTTTTAGCCAATGGTTTCGTTTTGATTATTGCAGACCTATGGCTATTTAAAAAGCTAACGTACGCAGTACATCCAAAGCAGAAATTATAGAGCACGGTCGTGATCTAGCCTAAACAGATCTCGATTAAATGTTCTACCCTCGACGATCTTTTGTTAAATTTTAGGTCAGTAAAACACTGAAATTCTGTGAAATAAACGCGGACGTTTTCGGGCACTCATAAACAAAGCTTTTTTTTGAAATTATTATTGAGGCAACCATCATTGTAAAGGAAGCCTTGAAGAAGCGAAAAAATGTAAATGCTATGGTTCAGGTTTAATTTTATGATCGGTTTTAGGTGCTGCACACTAATTAGTTGCCCAAAAACGTAGCTTAAAAGCTTAGAATTATGCTTGACTCGGACGACTTAATTAATATTATGATTTATTAACACCTAAGTTGGATAAATTATAAACAAGTACATTAGTCACAATAAGCAACAACCTTTCTTCTTCAACCAACTAGCGTCAGACGTTTCCCGATACCGGTGTAACCTTCTGGAGCTTCATACTAGACAAATACCTCAGAGGGTCAAAGACTAATGATTTTTTCATTATAGTTATATAGAACTTTCCGAGCCATTTGTTCTGGGGTCCAAATTGGTCTCACTCAATTTTAAACCTAGTCTAATATATATTTATTGCAAATAGTACTTTTCAGAACTTAGTTCGGAATGAGATATCACCACTGACGTTCGCGCAGAGAGCGATGTCGCACTTAATTCTTTTCTCTTAATTCTCGTTCGTCTCTTAATTCTCACCTCAACCGTAGAAAGCGCCACAGGCGAGGTGCATTCCGCCAAGCGAAATTGAGCAGTTCATAATATCGTTGATATCTCCAGCCGTATAAATAGAATAAACGAATAGTAAGATAGGCATAATGTACATGTGTAACTGAAGTGCGATGAAATTAAACTTTGAATAGCAAAAAAAAAACTTGATTACTCGTGTTACTTGCCGGCATTGACGGCGCCACGTGGCTCCTGTGGCGCATCCGCGCACTTCGTGTTTTCTAGACGTCACCGGCAAGGTAGGCTACCAAGATTTATAAAGAACTTTTTTTTGCATTATTAGATTGCTAGTGGCGCAACATTTAGTGTCATAAGAACAAAAAAAGCAGAACACCTGCACTCTTTATGAGGAATCTCCGCACTGTCGCGAGTTTTCACGTTGTACAACTGAGCAACTCTCTACGCGCGGTGGTCTCGGGCACACTGCCAAGATCGCCTGCACAGTCATTGTTGGTTGTAGACCGGTCTGGTGCTTAGTCACCCGCAGCCGTCCACTCCTTTAGCGGAGGAAGCTTGTTGCAAACTTGACCAGATTTTACACCAACTACCCCGTTTGTCAGTCGTCCGCACAGCACAGATATTCTTCATCAACTCAGTCTACGACTCGTGGTCGGGCGGACCCAGGGGAACCGCCAATTCCACCGTAAAGCATGTGCGAGACGCTAAGTCGCCATCGCCCCTCCGCATGTCAGTCACCCACATAGCTTCACACAATCTCAGGTCTTCGAGAGGAAGCAAGAAACAACGAAGAGGTCATCTCATTTCATGCTATCTTCTGGACTCATTCTTTTTATCAACGCACGTTGCTGTTTGACCCACGTCGATTCACTTTGTATCTTATAGTTTATATATTTTTGTATCTTATAGTATCGTCATAGAAACAGCACCAGTTCATATAAAGTCCGGAAGCGTTGTAGACAAAAAGTACACTCTAACTGCGCGCCACTATGAAAGAAGAGAACGGTAGTTAGAGCGTTATTTACAAAGACAAAAAATGCGATACAGGAGACAGTGATGTATGTATGTCTCTCAAAATCTGTAACTAACTTTCGCAAATGCCAATCAGCCAAACGCAGTTATTTTGATCTGAAAATAAATAGGGTACTGTTGTGGCGCCAACAGCTAACAGACTTTTATTTGTACTGATTAAAGTATATTTGAATTAATACTTTATTGAAAATGGAGTATCACGATGGAAGCAAAGTCGTTTCTAATCTGTGAACGACGTGCAATCTTCCAGGCAAATGAGTTGTTTGCAATGTTTAAATGAGTGACCTCGTGAGGGTGGATGAAGATGCCGCTCCGGTCTTGGAAACTTAATTTAAAACTTAAATTTGGGTTGGATGGTAATGCACCGTCTCTTTTTATTGAGACATCTGTGCTCCCCGTTTTTTTTTTTATCATGGTCGATTTTTAGTCCACTCCAGCATTCACCTTGTTCAAATTGAAAACCATGAAAACCAATTAAGAGTGGCCGCTCTGGGTCTCGAACCCAGGCAAGGCAAAGGCTTTTTGCCACTAAGCCATCTTGCTCGGTAAATTTGGTCTTGGAACAAAATACCTAGTAATAAAACTTTGACGCGTTAGGTGTTAAAACAGGCGGTAATCAGCGTAGGATTGGTGTTCGCTAACACTAGCCAATGTGCTACGCTCGGGTGGTAGACAACACCATTAAGCAACTCGTTTCACAAATTCATCCTGCACGCTCTGCAAAAAGTCAACATCTTCTATCTTTTACAGAATGGTATCCATACGTGACAGCAATAAGTCCACTTTGGTACCACTAAGGTTTGATACAGCTTTAAGTACACATTATGATCCTGTATAAGTAAGGACCGCATTATGAGATTACACGGCCAACCTCTGCCATGTGAGGTCTAAACTTCATTTGGCGGTCGAACATTACCCCAAAGTCTTTGTAGAGTGAAACTTCAGGAATGGGTTGGCCATTTAGCCTGTACTAAATAGTATCTGACATTATTTTGAGAACGGCAAACTTTAAGTCTCGTGAGACTAAGTACAGAAATAGATATTTGCATGCGGTTTTCCTCTGCCCATAAAGATGCAGTATCAATCTTTCTGTAGAATATCTATGTTGTTGTCATTTTTTTGCATCTACAAAGATTTTAAGATCGTCTGCATACAACTTATAATTTTTTTCATTAATTTATTAATCATTTTTGTTAAATATATAGTTAAATATTACACATAAAAACACGGTTACTGAGCCAGCCTGGCCAGTAATTCAACTCTGGAGCACTCCCTCGCATGATATCTCCCACAAGCTCTCCCACACCTGTTACAGATACATTCTTCTGTCGGCTCATGGTACCCTTGAGTTTTACAGAGAACATGATGGAAACCGTGCACTGCATAGTGCACTACCACACTGCGGTTAGTGCGTTGTAGGCCCTTCCACGCATGGTTTGTCATTGCACCCGTGCTAAAGAATTCGGGGTCCACGTCTGACATTCTCTCCTCATACTAAGCTTTTTTTTCTGGGAGGTTTTGGGAATGCATGATGCACATGCGTCACTAGCAGCCTGCGTGACTAGTGTGAAACTCGCAAACCCACTAAACCCGGATTCCTCCCCACCCCCCAGGCTCGGTATTACCTTGGCATTACTTTGAAGTCGTGGGAGAGGCGTCTCTGCCGTTCTTCTTCAATCAGCTCTATCCCTGACTATCATCCCACATGCCTACCTGCGGTTGGATAGGGGAATGCTATTTTGTAATCCGTTCTGTGAGGGTGCGTCAAGACCATGAAGGCCTGGCTGCTCGTTCAACAAGTTCGTCGCCTCCCTCTATGCCTCCGCCGAAGTCATCATATGGGCGACTACCTCCTTGATGGGTTGGCCTCTCACAGCGGTTGGTGCTGCGTCCCGTGCTTCCCTGAGAGCATCACACCGCAGAACAGTATGCTCTACGTTGTTCGTTTCTCCAGAGTCGCACAGTACGCAGATATCGCTGATGGCCTTCTTGATCCTTGACATGTAGCTCTGGAACTCGTCGTGTCCGGTCAGAACCTGAGTCGTCCAGTAGGAAAGCTCCCCGTGTCGGCGGTCATACCATACCCTGAGGTACGGTATCAGACTCTTGGTCCAGTTCCCTGTGGTCACACCGGGTCTTACCTGCGCCTATTCCTCATGCCAAGCCGATATGGTGGCACTCCTGGCCCTGGTGAGATCCAGACCTTCGTCTAGATACATTTTACTTCGTTCAGCCACTAGGAAGTCCCATGGCAGCATCTTGGCTAGGACCAGGAGAGTTTGATACGCCCGGCTTATCCTGATTGCCAGCGTTCGTTGGGTTGACCTTAGTGCCCCCTATTTTTCGCCGTCCACATTAACATGTCCCCCCTGACTGGGGCTGTGTATAGCGCCGTTGATTCGGCCACCGAAGCCAGGAGCCTTCTTTTCACCTCAGCCACCCCACCGACCCTAGGCATGATCTGCGCCAGGTTCAGGGAGATCTGGTTCTCCCAGATAAGCTGGATGCCGTAGGATGTCATAGACGCGATCTTAATATGGAAAAGTCTTAGCGCCGTGTTGAGGGAGAGAAGCGTGGGTTTCTCATATCCGATGCCTGCTACGAGGGCTTTTCTGACCCTCTCGGCGATGTACTCGGTAAACGACGTACCGGAGGTCGGGAGAGAGAGGCCAAGATACGGAAAGTTGTTGACATGCTCCAGTGGTGTAGAGTATAGCCGTAGCTCATTGCTTGCCGCGAGTCGACCAGCTTTACGGAACTTCATGGCCTTGGTCTTGCCGATGTTGATCTCGAGTCCTACATCCGCCACGTACTGCTCACGTCTCGCCAGGCTCTGCTGCACCTTGAATCGGCTTGTTCCATGCATCGCGAGATCGTCTGCGTATAGCAGAATGTCTTGGCGAACGGACTCTCGAGTGCCCACGATGCGTCGTGGAAGATCGTTGAGCAGGATGGAGACCAGCAGCGGACTTAAGTTGTCCCCCTGCGGGACTCCCGTCGTTTGCACAAAGGGGTACAACTCAGCCACCCCATCCTGTACGGTGATCGCGTTTTTCTGCAGGATTGCCCCGATGAGCTCGAGGATGTTGGCAGGCACGCCCGCTTCAGCCAACTTGAAGATAATCTTGTCTCTGAAAGCTCCATCAAAGGCCGAGCGGAAATCCACAAAGATGGCGTACAGGAATTGCTTGGCGTGCTTGGACTGCATCAATCCCCGAACCCTGGCCAGCAGAATCTCACACGCAGTCAGTGTGGATCTGCCTGCGTGGAAGCAGTGCTGCTCTTTCGGGATGGCCACCCGGGAGCACCCGGCATGGGAAAGACCTCGTGGGGTGTTCCCGTAGGTGGTGCAAGCTGATATGCTTGGCCAGCGGAAGTGGGTGGGGAGCAGGAGTCCTAGCAGCTGGCGGGAAGACTCTCACAGCCGTTGGCAGGTGATTCTTGAGATGTCCTCCGCCGCGGAGAGGGTTATCAACACCGAGGTAGGAGACCTGCTCGGGTGGCAAGCTTACCGAATACATCTATGACAGATGATCCCATGTGACCCTCGAACGTTGGGCTTGCGGGATCGGTGACAACCCAACAGCCCGATGAAGTGAGACAGGCGGGCGGTGAGAATGGCAGAGAGCAGCTTGTAGCAGCAGCTCTTTTTGGCGATCCCACGCCACGAGCGGGGCTCTCTGGGGTTGCTCTTTCCTTTTGGGATGACTGCTAGATGAGGACTCTGCCAGTCGCTAGGACGCGACCTTCCTGCAGACTAGCGTTGAAAAAGGCTGTCCAGCAGGGAGCGAGTACCATAGCCTCCTTGAGGTGCTCATTGTGGACTTGGTCGGGGCCGGCGGCCTCATTGGGACGGAGTTGTTGCATGGCGCCAAGCCCCTCGGTGAGAGAAAACTCTGCGGAGAATGAATCCCGTAGCAGCATTGTTATCTCGTCGCAGGCCGCTTCGTAGTGGAGCATGCCGCGCGGGATGGTGTCGGCGGACGCAAACATGCAGCTGAAGTGGGAGGTGAGCGCCGATGAGTTTATGGGGCAGGTGGGAGATCCCTGGCGTAGCCACTTGTACGGTTGTCGCTCTGCCTCATGCAACAACGCGGACTCCCTTTGTTCCAGGTACTTGGCGTGTTCAGCTTTGTACGTCCGGCTATACTAACTCCTGGTATAGTAAAGAGTGGCCGCATCTACAGGTAAAGTGCGGCTAGGAGGCGAGCGCTGAACTGGGCCTGGTTGGCTGCTTTGCACGCGCTGTTGAACCATGAACTCCCTTTTCTCGGCTTACGAAGACCAGCTGCATATCTCAACAGCATCGTAAGAGCTTTGGCGTATTTGTCAATGCCTGGAGCACCCGGCATGGGAAAGATCTCGTGGAGGCGTTTTTGCAGGTGGTGCCAGCGGAGGTGGGCGGGAAGCAGGAGTCCTAGCAGCTGGCAGGAAGATTCTCACAGCCGTTGGCAGGTGATTCTTGAAATGTCCTTCGCCGCAGAGGGGGTTATCAACACCGAGGTAGGAGACCTGCTCGGATGGCAAGCTAACCGCGAATACATCTATGACAGATGATCCCATGTTACCCTCGAAGGTTGGGCTTGCGGGATCGGTGACAACCCAACAGCCCGAGTCGACCAGGGTGTCCAGGAGAACTCTCGTGCGTAGATCGGCCGGGAGGTTCAGCCTACTGTTGAAATCGCCGGTAACGATGACGGGCGCATCGCTGTCCAGAGCACTGAAGCACCAGGTCAGCTTTTACAACCAGCACCGTCGAGTTCTCCTTGGGCGGCGGACGCACGTAGCCTGCGATGATGTTTAGCCGCAAACCCTGGATCACGACCATGTTCTCCTCAGCGAGAAGTACCTCAACGTCGCCCAGCCGCTGGTTATAGCAAACGGAGACACCGCCGCTGCGTCGACCGGGACCTGCAGGCCGGATTGCGGGGGAGTGCGCGCAGTAGAAGCCGGGAATGTTGAGTAAAGTCTCCGTTAGTACAAGAACGTCAATGCCCTCAAACGCGAGGAGGTCGAGTGTCCGAATCCCCTCGCAGTTCCATTGTGCAATTAGGAGCGGTCCCCATTGCGGCCTCTCCCCTTACTCCGGGGCCTGCTGCGGCGGGTGCTGTCCCGAAGAGCTCTTCTCTCCCCTGGTCGCCAGTTTGATTCGTTTGCCAATCTTCAGAAGAGTCTGAATTTCTATGAAACTGCGTCTGTTAGCGACTGTTCAAAGACGTTGCAGTGGCTATTTAACTATGGCCTTAGGAGTAGAATGTCAAAAAGAAAATGGGTGCTACGCCATTCCAGTAAATGGTTTTATAAAAGTTGGATTCGAGAGAGATACGAGCCTAATTAACCGTTTAGTAGGTCATTTATTCACTATATATTTATTCGTGCACATTACTAGTTAATCTCTCTAAAGAAATAAGTTTGATTGGCTCTTCGTTGTCAATGTGCTATAGCTATGAAGTCACTTACGATCCATATGTGAGACTGTTATGCGGGCCATGCGACAGATCGTTACATATTTAAATTAAATAAGTAATTTAATTTTTTGATAGACATGTCGACGGTGCATTCTTTTTATGCGCTTTGTATTTAAAGAGTACAAAACGTAACAAAAAAAGACCCTTTAGTTCGATTTATGAAGTCCCTGTAGAAGTTATGGCAATCTTAATTGTCAACGTCATACAACGACAATTTTTATCTAGGCAGTTTCGTTGTTAGATTGTCACGTCTGCTATCTGCTAATTCGACGGTCGTACCGCAACTATGCACTTATATGTCATGCGGATTTTTATCGTCGGTAAGAGCCTAACACCCCATCCAAGAGTTCACACTTTTTTCTAAAATAATTTTGAAAGTGCATGATGCATACACACCACTGACCACCTGCAGTTATGAGTGTGTGACAACTAAAACTCTATTCCCCCATCCTTGGATCAAGATTACAAAATACCTCGTCAAAACCGTGGGAATACGTGCGTTTGCATTTATTCATCATTTGCTTGTACTCTCATTTTCACGCCAGGTGGTACGTCCATGGGGCAAGGAAGCCTGCGATTTTTACTGTGGAGATGCATCTGCTTTCGCATTTTTATGCAACAAAATCTTAAGGCTTGTGGCTAAAGGCAGAGTGTCTTCACAAAACCTTTTTACAGAACTGCGTCTGTTAGAAGATTTTTCAAAGGCGTTACTGTGGCTGTTTAACTATGGTCTTAGAAGTAGAATGTTAAGAATAAAATGGGTATTATGCCATACCAGTTTACGGTACCAAACGGTTTTATGAAAGTTGGATTCGTTAAGAGCTTAAGTAACCGTTTAGTAGGTAATTTAGCTGATAGCCTGGTACCGCTGGTCATCGAATTTTGTTGTCTAATAAAAATGCATCTGGGAATGTCCGAGATTGGCCCAAAATGACTTCCAGCAAAAACAAATGGAGAAAGGTCCGTCAACGAGCTTTTTCTAGAATAAGCGATCGAACGTCAACAGGCGTGAATCTAGTGTGACAATTATTTTACAGGAACACGTGTGGGTCTAGTGTGACAATTATCTACAGTGACACTGTCTTAGTACAATATCCACTATTAAAAGTATGATAAACAGTATATTCCAAGCAAAGATTGTGATTGGAGAGAAAACACAGATGTTTCAAGGTCTGTGCTAGTCCAACTATGCGCTAAATATGCCAACATGGTATAGCACTTGCCCATAAAAGTGAAAAAAATGGGAGCACTGTGCTTTATGTCATATGCTCATAACCGTCAGCCAAATTTCAAACTGCACTAGCTTGGCTACCCCACTCACTATGACACTCTTCGTCAGTTTAAAAGGCCGTCCTATATATACACTGAGCACACGATCTTAAATCAAGTGCTGGTTCCTACCTTGCGTTTAAAACTAAGCAGCACTGGTACATAGCATTACTAGTGCATACAAAATGATGTTTCAATATAACCATATGTAAAGTATTGATTTGTCGAAAATGCTATTAGGCACATAACTTAATTGAGTATCTGCTTGATGTGTCATTTGAAATTACAGTCGCAGTTGCCATTTTGCTGCCGGTAGACTTTAGCACGCTATTTTGGACCCTGAGAGAAATACAGCGAGAACGGCCTGGACCTCTCATTGAGAATTCTCTGCTAGAAAAAACATTTTTTAAATCTCCAGTTTATCCCTACGAATCACTTTATGTTTTTAATCTTACTAATTATGGAGAGTTTGTAAACGAAAAACACGTACCTATCGTACAGGAACTCGGACCGTATATATTCAGGTTAGTTTTCTTTAAGTACTCTAAAAATATATTTAATATTGTACGAAGGTCTGCTTATTACATGCTTTAGTTTGGATAATAACCTTATCATCGTTCTAGCATGCGTGTTAGTAGAAATGACCTCGAGAACGTAATTTCAGCCGATAAGTATATTTTGCTCGTTTTTTTGTAGGGGATTATATACGTTATTCTGTGTTGTTTAAACAGACTGAGTTAAGGTCCTATTATATTACTGTGCATGTATGCAGGCATCTGTGATTTCCCAGACTAGGCATTCCCTTACAGCTGCTCAAGTACTTCACTGACACCAAGCACGTGTAGCATATTACATTATGATAAGCTATTTTTTCTGAGTCTAAAATCGTTGTTTCAATTAATTTATTAAATAGTGGTATATATTATTATATTTTATGAACTATGTGTAATTAAAATGTGCGGATTTCAGTTACTAATCTATTATTTATATAGTATTTAAAAAAATGTTTGAATACAATAAATGTGATATTCATTATAAAAGTTGTATTTACTCGGCTATCTTAGCCCTTAGAGTAGACAATTTTCTTGAGCTATTATACAACGCACATTTCGGACTAAGGATTATCTCTTTGCAGTATTCGTAGACTATAAAGCGGCCTTTGATACGGCCGCCGCGCAAACGATTATACTTGACAAGCTGGCTTTTTGCGAGGTTTCGTTAAAGGCATTTTACAGAAAGGACAAGTTATTATAGATGATGGAGCCGCTAAACACGTGGCGATCTTACAGACCACTGGTATTGCCCAAGGTGATAATCTTAGTCTCCTGGTGTCTTCGGTGCTGGTGAGCGACCTTCCTAAAAAGAGATACGAAGAGTCGGCACTCACCGATGGGCGTCTTTATGTATGCAGATGGCTTGGAAAATTGGTTGGAATCAACGAACTTCGTTTAGGTTCAAAACCTACAAAATTTGTTTTACTTTTCCTACCTAAGAGTCATGCTCTCGTTTCGAGGTGCGAACTTCTTTAAGGCACATTGATGAGCGAATTCGAAAATGGCTACAACCTTTTTATACGAGACCCTTATAAACTTTCAATGGACGTTGGCGTTAATCTCTTTATCCGGAATATTGCGCTTACTGCTTCTTACGGTATACAGGTGATATTGCTTTATCTATCGAATTTAAACCCTAAGACGCCTGACCAAATCAAGGCCACTTTTCTGAAGAAGGCACTAAGGATCCATCGCATTAGTCTCAACAGATGTCGTTTCCGCTATTTGTTAAGGATTTATTAAAAATGCACGTTTTACCGAGAAAGGCAGCTTTCAACGAGTACATGTTTGTGTACACGAATGAGAGAATAAGGTAGCAGACATTGACCCGCTCTTTTATGACAATGGCAATGACGTGTAGTACGCTGCAATTATATGAATAGACACCTAATCGCACAATTTGCTATACATGTCTTCCATATGAAGATCTGTATTCGAGAGTAGTTCCATGAAATTTCCTCGTTATGCTTGTGCAAAGTCTGCGGGGGACAGTGTGACTTACATCACCTCCAACATTGCCATAGAGCACTTTCGTTGACTCGACTTTTGGAACCGAGATGAATGTACGTATTCCATCGTTTAATAGCTTAAAATATAAGACTATATTTATGTCACGTTGCTTCTAGTCGTTTTTTCCCCCGGCCGTGAAGTTAATAAAGTTGAATGGCTGCGATAGTGGTGCAAGTGAATGTAAGTTTGGCGTTTTTCAAATGACTGGATCTACAAAAGTAATTTGAGTTTAACATGTAAAACCGATTCAAACATAGTGCCAAAAGGTGTTGATTTAAGAGGCAAAACCAGCGATAAACTGTTCGGTGTTTGTCTGTGCTTGAAAGTGCAAACCGATTGTAATGCGGGTTATTTGTGTGAAATCGGCATGAGAAGGTTTTAACTATCATTATTTTTTAAAGATTTCCCGTAAGGCTAATGCCTGGTACGGTTTTTTATGTTAATTTTTAATCCTCTCAGGCATTTACTTTGTCTAAATTGAAAACCATGCAAATCAATTTAAAAGTGGCCGGTCTGGGTCTCGAACCCAGTCCTTCCGAATGCAAGACAAAGGCTTCGTCACTAAGCCATCTTGCTCGGTCAAAGAAGATTCAACAGACTATTCACGGAACAACTGGGTCATAAAGGGGTACGAGCAAGTAATGTGGGTGGAGAGCAAAACAAAATATGGAGCACTATAATCTCCGTTGAAGCCAAAAATATCTTAAAAAAGAACAAAACGTAATTTGGCGATATTGGGTGCACCAGCAAGACAGGTTACGACTGTGCGTAAACCTGAGGCTGCAAAGCCCCTAAAAGTATTTCCCATTATCACTTTTCGAAGGCCTTACGAAAAAGTTATTAAGGGCAATTTTAGCTCTGAAGAATAAGCGAGTTCATATGAAAGAATTAGTCAAGAACCGATGACCTTTAGTGCTTCCACTGCTCTATGAGGCATATTTCGATATACGCAGATGTGAATTAAGCTACCAATTCAGTAAATAATATTTCAGTGAATGATGAGAAAAGTGCGGGCTTGGAGATGGTACTGACTTACATAGAAGGTATGCTCAACTAAAAGCTGCTAAAGCACAAGTATCAGGTCGTACACAGATATGAATTACTTAAAGCTATAGAGCAATGAAAGAACCCAACGAATAAAATTCAGAAAACGTCAGGGGTAGATTTAATATTTTGTATAACTTTTTCGACAATCAACGCATGTTAGTATTTTCAATAAAATACATGATGTATATGTTACACGTATCACGATGGATTAGCTAAGCCAATATGCCTAGTAGGCGCGTATTGTGGCTGTCACTTGTTCGTTTTGATTAGGTCAGGCCGACACCACCTTAGAAATGTGCCCCGAACGGAGGCAGCGTTTCCACGTTGTATATCAAGATCCAGACGTTGTTTGAAAAAGGACGACGACCTGTTATCACCGGATGACTGGTTTAACAAGGTGCCGACTTTGCGGATCAGCTGCTTGGTCCGAACGCCAGGAGCACCCAGGGTTTCAAACGCGAGAGGGCAGCATTCGTGGGGATACCCGATAGATGAGTTGTTAGTCTCCGCAAGGTGGGCTGCATAATCAGCTTCGGATGCGCCACCACCGACCAAGGAGTCGGTAACGGTGGCGTCCCAAACCAGCATTTTGCCTCGCTCGAATGGTGTGTCATCACGTTTGGACGTCTGCCGTCTTCCGCGCAGAGGCCTGGGGGTTCAAGGATGCACGGACGACCGCACGACCTAAGGGCTCTGCTAAAGGTCTCATTTATAGCGGCATGTCTCGAGCGTCGTCCTGCGCTAATGATGCACGATAGTCCATGATGTCTTAGTTTATCGACGGGGTGACCGCATTGACACCGATGAGGGGTTACTAGGTCTTCCCCTAGGCGTAGGCCTACTGCTATGCGAATCGTCTCATCATCAAGAAGGGTGCCGATGGGGGCACTGGGAAGCGCGGTCAGTAGTGACATTCATGTGTTAAATTACTTTTCCAGGCTAATATCCCTTGGCGGTTTTCCTAAGTTTTTAAAGCGCAATTGCACTTTCTATTTTTTTAATCTCATTCTCCTCCTCTATTTTAATTTCCCGCTCCACAGTATTTTGTTTTTGCGCTGTAACAGCGTACGCAAAGGAGATCCCGTCCTGTGAAGATTGTCCGAAACTATGAGGGCCCAGCTGCTCCCTCTTATCTCGGCTCCTTGAGCACCCCGGAATGAACCGAGCCTTTTTGGGTATGTACCACGGAAATCGACCAGACACGTTCGCGCAGTTTGACTGCTTATCAGAAACAGAACAAGTCAAAACTCCGTATAAGAAACATTTGCTTCTCTCTACTACAAGCAGGCCCCATGGCAGCATTTTAGCAAGAACCAGAAGGGCTTCGGTTGAAGCCGTCCGTTATATGTAGCTTACTTTTGTTGCCAACGTCCGGTAAGCTCAAATTAATGCTTCCGTTTTTTCCGTTGTCTGCACTGTCAATATGCGTCTAGACAGAAGCCACATACATTGCCGTAGATTTCTTAAAAATTTCTCTCCACGGCTGAATCACGGCACAATAAGCGCAAGACCCTTTTGACTCGTAGAGTCACATGCACCGATTCCGTAGGTCTCGTGTCCAGGATGACCCCTGGTATCTCGCCTCCTTTCCGAGGCTTTACGATTCATATTTGCTTTGTTCCAACAGTACTTGGGTGTACAATGACCCCGTCTGCCTGTACCGTCATTCATGGACTTACACCTAGGTAAGCGAAGGGGCAAGTTGGCGCCCTTCTACCCTTTTATCAGGCTTTATTTGAGTTCGAAAGACTTTTCCTTGTCCAGCTCCCTTGCCTTATATTGTACTTTACTTAAGAGTATTTTTAGTATTAGTCAGCCGAGTTCTTCCAGCCCCTATGGGTATACTCCAGTCACCCATTTCATCTGTGACGGTACCGACCGGTTACCTCTATTGCTATTACCCATCGCTGTATGGCTTGTGGCACTCTTTCTTATCCGCCTTAGTCTCCTTGACCTCGTGCGCTTTTGAACCAAAAATCTGGCATTGGTAGCACATCGAGAGGCACACCCCTGCGTCTGGACGGGGGGCGACCTTAGTGGTTTAACAAAGCAGGTCTTTTCTCCAATTTGAAAAGTGGTTTGACATATTGATGGTGAGGTGCACCAAATCGTTACACTGCTCCCTAAATGAGGCCTTAATGAGAGCCAGAAAAGCAGGGTGATAATCCGCTGTGAAGAGCCTTAGGTGAGCCGCGTAAATGGGTCGGGTCGGAATACCAGATGCTACTTTATTTATTTGCATGATGTATAGCCAGTGTGCCGGGGTGGCGCCCGTGCAAGTGTGGGGCGGGGGTGCAATACGAGATCAGAGGACTGAGGGTGCGTCTGTGCTAGCCACAAAAACAGCTCACGAGAGGAAATGCCTTTCACTTGACGGGGGCAAGCCCCACCTTCCGCAGGTGAACGAGATAGTCAGCGTACACAAGGAGGCCGGCTCCAGATGAGAGGACACCCAGCCGCAGTATTTTCTCGTAGGCTTATGCATCACGCACATACAAGTTATTGGCAACTAGCAGTTACTAATGTGGGACTGCAAACTCACTAAAGTGACACAAACCCTACTTTCCAAGTTAAAAATACTAAGCATTTAATCAAGGCCCAGAGCGGGAGTCTCGTTTTTCTAGTGTTTCTTGCGCCTAACCGGAGCAACATCGGTCTGAGGGGCTGCATCGTGGGCCTCGCAGCACCCTACCCCCTGCTGCCTCTGGCGTTTCAACTTTTCCTGCTTGTTATCTGTCCCTGTCTGTATGGAGAGGGCTTTCCACAATGTATTATCGAGCTCCTTTCAATTGATGTCATATATTTTTGTGGTTCTTGAACAGAGTTCCCATTGATCGCCTCTTGTGGCTTTGCGACGGAATAACCTGATAATGCACAGGATGCGACCTGTTCGGTGTTGCAGGAGGGTCTTTTCCATGTGCTAAATTCAGCACCTGCTTGAAGATTCTCAAGTGTCCCTGACATCGTGTTCGATTAATCATTACTGCCACCAAGTGATTTCCTGCGGCCTGTGCCGGTCCGTCCTGGCCGCGCCCTCCTGTGGTAGCCACTTTAGGCCTTTCTCAACCTTCTTGATCGTTTTCTCGAGATCTCTCGCGTGAGCTTCCACGGGAACGCCGCCCTTAGTGCAGAGGAATTAACAAAGCCCAGGACCATATTGACCAAAGCGCGCTTGAATCTTTAACTAAAACAATAACGGCAGCAGCAGCAGTAACACAAGTGACAACAACGGCAGCCACCACGGAGCTGGGGGTCAGCAAAAAACTGTCTTTGATGACGACAACGAAGACAGGGAGCCAAAAGACTTCGACCGCTGCAAGTCATCAATCTCCGACGGTGGGACGGACAGGCAACAGCATAGAAAAAATAGCCCGAACCGAAGCTCCATTGGCCATGCATGCGTAGATCGCAACGCCGAGTAGAGTACAACAGAGCAATCATGGTGACCTAGGTCATGTGATAGGTCAAAGGAGCATAGGGGAATTGGCAAGCTTCTCGAACGTCTCTATCCTCTGGAACATTAGAGGAGAACCGGTACACCCACAAAACCAGATAAAGAAAAGTAAAGATGCCACAGCCTTCCTTTTAGAAAAAAATGGAGGGAAGTTATATGGGACACGACTAGAGATCTGGGCACCAAGATAGATCTGAAGCTACCGGCTATGTCCATGCTCCTCGCCATTATATTCAGTCCGGTGCCTGACTCGGTGAAAAAACTTTAATGATAGACCTTTCAATCACATATCCTTTGATTATCCGTCCTGCCTAAATAATTATGAGATTATTTTTACCCTCGGGGCCACCCTGGCACTACGGAACACCCAACAGATACCTTTTGTTTTAAAACAATATTAATGAAAAAAAGGCATACTCACGATCAAATGTGTGGCAAAAAACCGTCGCATTTTGCGCTTCGTTTGCCTTGTGCCCATCGTGAAATTGATGTAGCATGCATACCATTTGCGATAGTAAGTGGGCATCCCCGATCAAAATTTAATCAAAAGAGCTTGATATTTCAGCCCATTATACTAGTGAAGCGTCGAAGTTCTCAACAACTATTAGTCTATAGTTTGTAGATCATCACTCACCGCCTGCTTTCTCTATTTCATTATATTGAAAAATCTATTAAATTCACATATTATCGAGCGATACTTGTTCACCTGGGCCATGCAGCAACTGTTTCTCAAAAGGAATGCCACATCGAGGATTAAAACTGAATGTGAAGAGACTCACACTTAGGGATAGTGACTAATATATAGGCTAGGCACATATACTCATGATACAAGCTTGTCATACATCTTACAAATAAAGGCACTTCTGTTATTCTAAAATAATGTGTGACTTACAATGGACCCGACTTGACGGCAATAATTTAATTCAATTATAATTATTTCACTCAGATTGAGTATAATATACAGTTCAATATTTTTCTTCATAATACTCTATCTTCACGCTTTCGGCGAGAGAAGCAGTGCAACGATTTGTGTCCCAGCGCTGTGCATTCCACTGCATGGTACTTGGCACACCTCTGTAGGCAGAACCGGCAGGTGCACAACTCGTACTCCTCGTGAAAGGCTGCGTTTAAACATACCATGACGGCAATAACAAGAATGATAAAATACTTAAGTTTGGCACACAAAAAATATTTGCACTACTACGTGACTCTAATAACGCACTAAAACTCTAGTCACTCACTACATTACTCTTTTAATCTCCATTATAGATGCTCCTAATGCCACAAACGAGGCCATACGTTTCTGCGTCTGCGTGTGGAGTTATTTATGCTTATGTGCTGCAGTGATTACATATAAAGAGCAGTGTGATTAAACGAATTGGTATATAGCTAGATGCAAATTCAACAAAAGTGTTTTACCATCATTGTAGAAATGCGTACAGTTGTGTCGAGCAAAGTCACATTGAGAAGGTCGTGAGGCTTTAGCCGCATCTCTGTATTTTAACACAAAAATGTTTAGTCTGTTGGCTGGCCCTATCTATTGTGTCCGCATTTAAAGTGTTTAACTAGTCTGCAGACTATGTATTTATTCTAACAAAGGCATTGGCATACCCTGTAATTGTGGAACATTTGCAACGCATGAGAGAAGCAACTCTACTGCGCAGCCTTATATCGGAACGCTAGCCGGGGCTCTGTGGGGAAAGAGAGAACCTACGTCGAATACAAATTGCCGAGTACCCAATGTAACGTCTTAGACTGAATCTAAAAAACACTTTCAGTTTTAAACTGCTCTAAGTTTTAGCCACAACGTGTGGGAGTGCTGATGTTAGCAAAAGCTTAGAGTCACGCCAACGGTTGTTCCAAGGGCACGTTTTATTATATCAGATGATCGACGTAAGCAATTTACTTTGTATAAATTCCACTTTAGTTCAAAACAACAGAACGTTTTTAATTGTCTTCAATGACTGGTAGAAGGCGCCGGTACCGACCATTAAGAGTCTAAAGGTTTGAGTAGCGGTGCCGTCTCACACTAGCACCTTCTTGAATGAAGAGAAAAAAAAGCTATCCTATCAGGTCGTATGGGTAGCCACCCATACGGCCAAACCGACAAGTTCTCTCAAGGAAGGTATTTGGTGACACTAGATTAGTTCCAATGTGTAACAAACCCGCCGTCGTACACCAAACACCAGGCTATGGCGACCGGGAGGATTTACAGGCTTGCCACAAGGAGGCGTAGGGTACCACAATCAGTGCACCCACGAGAGTTTTACACTTATTTGTACGCAATTTTCGTCGTGGGTGCCGAGATGCGTTTGGAACCCGTATTTCGTTCACAAGCTTCACTGATTTTCAATGACCCTTTGGGTCCTCAGGCGGTTCTATTTGTAGACTGTGATGCCACAAAGGCTAGCATTGAGCGCTTTCCATGCCTCGGAGTTCTAGGTAAATAGACCCTCCGCGCAGAGCCGTACATGAACGCTGCAGTAGATGAAATCGCCATTCCTTGTTTAGCCATCAGCATTAAAAAACAAACGTTTTAAATTACGCAATTATTTGTTTAATTATTGTTATTTGTTCAAATTTGTTTTATTTTATTTTTATTTCAAATAGTTCTAAGTCCTCACGTTCGCACATTTTCCGTCGGGGTGTGACTCACAGTGTTTGGGAGTATTACGTGCCCCTTGAAAAACAGCGCTATGCTAGTATTGAAGCAGTCCTATATCCCGGTCCCCGCTTTTTCATAAAACCCGAGATTTGACAGTGATACTAGACTCAGTGAACATTTAGCTATTATTTTTCTGTATGTAATACCCTTACTTTTTCAGTGTATAATGCGTTTTCATTTGCATTGACTTTGCACAGGATCATAAACAAAATGGGCAGGGGTCCGTTTTTAAACGGTACTTTGGGTTATTACCGAAAGCCGATGCTCATGTTTGAGCCTAGTATGTCAAATGGCAGTCTGAAGGATAAAATTACAACCGTAAATTTTGCTGCCATCATTTATTTTAATCTGGACGGCACGCCACGCAAGAAGGTCCAAAAGAAAAGCCTCTTTGTGAATGCCACCGTAGACGAGTACTTCTTTAGCGGGTAAGTTGCACGTATGTTCTGTATAATGCCGTTATAATTTATCACTAATTTGCATGAATGTTGCCTTGTTTGTTAACGTTTGAGCAAACCAATGAGAAGTTAGAATTTAGTTCCCACATGATCGACCCAGTGTCAATTAGGCAATTTACAGGTTACATAGGGGGCGTCGAGCCCGGTGGCGTGGTGGATTATGCCTACGCCTCGCAACCGGAAAAGACACATAGGTGCGCGGGTCCCATCGTTGCCAATTTGTTTTATGGGGTTCCGTCTATGAAGCAATGTGAAAAACAGTTCCGTGGGCCCTAAATCTTGGCTGAGGGTCAGCCCGAAAACTTTAGGCTACATAGGGGGCATGGCCATGGCTCTTCCCAATCTAGTTTCGACTATTGGACACAGCTCAGCAGCTATTAAATGATCTCTCGGCGGCGCGTCTGAAAAGTCTGGGCGAAGAAGCGTGTTCCTTGCACACACAGTTGCAATCCGCGACCTTGCAATAGATAAATCACTTTGTTCCGAAAAACAATAAGTTTGCTGTTATCATTATAATTTTGGCTTCTTATAGATGCGGCTAAAATATTAGATGCAGTACATTAGAGTAAACCTAGTGTAGAATTGTGTGGAATTCAGCACCCACCGGTACCGCATCAAAATGAGCATTGCCAATGTGGACCCGAATGCTTTTGCTTTAACACTACAACAAAAACCATTTATAAAACATTTCGTCAACACTAACTTGGGACAAAAGCCTTAAAAAGCGGCAAAAAACAACGTGTGTTGTTTTGTGGTCGCTTTAAAGGTGCTTACCAAAGCGTGATTGCAAATATAATAATTCCATTGTTCTAGAGGACTGAAAAATGCAAGCAAGGTGGCTTCGTCAAGGTGGCTTAGTGGCAATGCCTTGCATTCGGAAGATCGTGGGTTCAATGCCTCGACATTGGCTTTTATGTTTCTCAATTTAGATAAGGTAAATGTTGGAGTTGATTTAAATCGGCCACGATGGGACAAAACAACGGGAAGCACAGATGTCTCAATAAAAAGAGGTTCTGCATTGCCATTCCACCCCTATTATCATTTTATTTTATCACATGCAAAATATACGTGGTTTGTGTGCTGTGTGGAAATTTGCTAGTCCTGGCGAAAAATATGGCAAACAACAAGTAAAAGGGAGAAAAAGGAATCGTTTGGAGCTCTGCCGTTTTGGTTTGCAGCTTCTAAATCCCACTGCAGTCTTATTAGCACAGAAGAATCTTTCTGGCTTATGTCTGTTGTTTGCTAGGCGCACCAAAGCAAGGTATAGTACAGTAGACATGCAGGTTAATGACCAGACTTCTGGTTTGCTTATTTCACCGCCATAACGCATACGCAGCCTGCTTTAGATAGCTTAAGATACAGTCTAACCAAAATTAACTTGTTTGCTATTCTTGAAAACTGTTGCGTTATTTGATTACGCTTATAGAGATTAGGGACGTCGTTAGGCAAATTAGAGTGCGTTCGTTTGGCAACTTAGGGTTCCTAAGGCAGATTTCGTTTTCAGTGTTGCTGTCAATAAGTGTTTATGGCTATATTATTGAAAGCTCCTTCTAGCCGGCTGGCGTGAGTTTGAGAGCTGGCAATAACTACTACAGAAATTGCATGACGCTAATAGCGTTGGAGCACTAAAACTAAAAAACTAAAAGCATCAATACGTTTGTCTAAAAATGGGCACATTGTAGTCTTAACGTTACTTTTGGAGGGAACTGTATTTCCATGAGACGCGACGGTCTTATCTCTTGGCAAGGCTTCCCGATAGAGCGCAAGATAGACTTATAGGTGAAATATCAATCAGCCTACGAGCAGGGTTGCTTCATAGACTTATCAAGGAAAGAGGTGGTTAACGCCTACCTCAGGTGAATTAGATTGTGCAATGTTTTACTTGGCACCTCTAAACGTTGATATCGAGGTAGCCGATGCTGTCAGCACAAGTTTGGCAGGTCTTAACCTGCAGTTGCTTATATTGGAAGCGACGGTGGGCTGACAGAACTTTGTCATGGGGTCCCTTCTCCGTGATCCTTGCACAAAAACAAGTTTTCTTGTTTTGCATTGTAATTTTTGCACAGTGGCTTCTAAGTTTCTATCCTTTTATAACAAAGTGTGGAAAGTTTATTTTTGGCTCTCTTAGAATGATATGTGCGTCTTGTTGTGGGGAAGTACCCAGTGTTGTACAATACTCATTTTTGTTACTTCGACAGAACGGGTAAATTTACCTAACCTGCTTGTGTAAACTTTTACCTATTTTCATAACGTAACGATTAGGACTGAACAATCAGAGGTTACCACTTTTCCTTGGCCTTCCCTGGACGATCCTGGACGATTACAGGATGACATTTCCGCCTTCTAAATCTGTCTCTGTGTGTCTTATGCCATCTGGTGATTCGCTGTTTCCATCACTATACATGCACATTAAAATGCTCGCTCTTTAATAAGCGTTACTTGTTACTCACCTAAATAAACCAACTGGTGAAGAGACAACTGTTGAATACGGCAAATATGCAGACATACACGCTGTCAGTGTGAAGTTGCGGGATCGACCCAGTTCAACAATGTGCCCCGAAAAGATGCTACATTTTCTAGCTGAATGTCGAGCGACAGCCTCTGGCGCAAGAATTCGGATGGTCTTGAGTCTCCTGTACAAATATTAAGGCTTCTACCTACGCGCTGGATCAGTTTGAGCGTAAGGGGCCTGCAGCTCCCCTAGTCTCGAACGCCAACGGACAAAATGCGTGCGGATAATCAACGCTGGAGTATTTTATACATTTGTTAGTCTCAGCTAACCTGAAAGCATGACCTGCTCGGCCCGCACCTGCACCGACCATCGAGGAGGCTAACGAGTCGGTTACAGTTGCGTCCCAAACGAGCATGCGACCACGCTCAAAGGGCGTCATAGTCAGGCCGTTAAGTCTTTTTCCATCAGCAAGCCCCATCCCCTTGCCTCCATCAAGTTCCGTTATCAAGCCCCAGCCCCTTGACTACTAAAGCTTGAAGCCTGGCTCCATCAGCAACAGTAGGAGCTATTAATCAGGCTTGCTAGTCGCTTTTCTTGTAGAGGGGCTGTCCGACTGCCCTGGTTAGCCCTATCATCGAGAGGAGAATCATACAACAACGACAATTCGTCAGTCAGCTTTTGAAATTCTACGTTATAGGCATCCCACCCATCACTGTCCAATAATGATTTAACCCTGTCCGCCGCCTGGGTCCAAATACTTGATTACCTCGATTGATACGCTACTATCAGGTACGATGGACTGATTTCCGTCGTATCTTTACCGTAGGAAGACACATTTTAAAAATCAAGAGCATTGTCAGCATGAAGACAAATATCGGATACAATGAATTTTACCACTATATATAAATGTATGTGCATATTACATTCAGATTATGGATGAATACGTAGTAATGAAATGTCGTTGAAACAGACTTGCCAGGCCATACATAAACAGACTCTTGTTTTTTCTCTGTTCATTCATGTTCATTCAGGTTCTACGACCCGGACATTGCTCGCGACGGCGATGCAAATATGTTAGGTTCAAACTCAAAGTTTGGATATTTTATGGAACGAAATAATGCTGTGATCCGGCAATACCAAGTGTATACCGATACCAAAAGGGTCAACAATATTTTCGTATTCAACTACCAAACGTGAGTGGTTTTGATGCACACCTAATTCCCTTATTTGGCTGTTCACTTTTAGAATTAAAATATACAATTTATTAGTACAAACGAGAAAGGTTATTAACACTTACTCAAAGAAAAGTTGATTGAAGCACTCTAATATTCTATGATTAGTGACATCTTAGGAGGTATCAGTAGTATTTTTGTTAAATGCCAGAAATATTACTTTAGTTTCTGCTATAAAAGTTATCAATTTTAAACGCGGCGCCCATTGACTAGAAATTCGTCTTTCTGCTGAAATCGAATGAAATTAACGTCGGAAATCACTGTCTAACTGAACGAAAAATCAAATTGTTTCTATTAAATTATACATCAGATGTTCAATGATTGCCGTATGACGCGTTTACCTTTTAATTAGCACTATGCTACGTGTACGTATTCGAAGTATGTTAGTAGAATACAAAAAGCTGCTTTGGAGACTTACCCGAGTAATATTTTGACTTTTGTTTTTGGATTGATTCGATCTGATTTCTACTCTTAGTGAATTAAATGTTACTAACAAATGACTCCGTTTACCCTGTAGCTAGCACCGTCAAACAATATTCGCAGATGCACGATTTGTATTAAACAAGTTACCTTAACAAATGTACCACGCCTAACGCCAAGCTGTTTTATGTAAGCTACGCAAATTAAGTACTGTGAACTGTTAGGTGCAAGTTATAATACGAACATCTGTTTTTAATATTTTTTTCATTTGCAGGAAATTTGAGCAGTATGGAGTTGGATGTAACAAATTAGAGGGTACAGGTAAACCTCATATATATGTTTATATCTGAATAGTAGTATATTTCACACAATTTTCTTAATTACTGACAAAGTTTCATAATACTGTCAAACCTGTGTATCACATGCGAGATGATTACACAATAACCATTCGGAATGCATTCAGATGGCACTTTATTATTTGCGACCTGGTTTAGAGTAGAGCACTAATAGCAGAGACAGTAAAGAATATATTCATCTTAGATATTTGATTATTTTCCTTTTCTACGAAACGAACATTGCTAGATGTAAAAAAAATCACGCTGGGCAAAATCTTGTGGTGGAGCTAACATGTGCCCCAAGTGTGCAAAGCTTAGCGAAAAACAGTCCGTAAGTTATGACGGTACAAAGAATATCGGCAAAGAGGCACAGAAAGTAATATTCGATATAGATTTAGTGCGGCTGATTAAATAATCGGACCCTGGAGTAAGAGCTGGCGGACTCGTACAGGGGTCACCAGGTAGCGTCATCCAGTGGGTTGAAACGAATACCGCTTTGATTCAGTATCGGTACAGCAATATAAATATTTGGTTACGGAAGGAATCTGACAGTCGCCTTCAAGAGAGACGTGCGGCATTTAACAATACTGGCAAAACAGTAGTTAGTAAAGCAATCAGTAATCATATTGAAGCTGTCCGTAAAGACGATAAAGCTAGACCAACGAGAGGCTTTTTAGTATTCCAGAAGTTCTACCTTAAGATTATGTGTCGTCAGGAGCTTCCATTGATGCTGTCAGTCATTGACCTGATGCTTCCTAGTATTGTGGGCGGTGACTTGACTATTGAATCGATACTGCAATTTGTCTCTAAAGCTACTGACTAACATTGGTTTGACGTGTGCAGGCTCACTATATATAAATAATGCAGTTGTTTATTCACTCTTATTTGTAGATCTTTAGTAAAAATTTCGGGTTATGCCGTTTAGGCATGTCAATTACAGTAGCCGTTAACGAGTTGGCTTTTAATTCCAAACATTGCATTGAACGTGATATTGATTTCACTACAGTATTTACAAACACATTGGTTGATTTGGAAACATTTTCCTTTATGAATAGGGTACTTGTTGTACATGTGCAAGGTTGTTGTCTGTTTTGTTGTAGGTTTTTTTTCTATTAGTGTGGGCTTGTTGCACATATGCAGCGTAGGTGAGACGGTTTTTGACAAATTGCTCTTAAGAATCATAGATTTGTCAAGACGCTTAAGGTTGTCTAATGTTCACTTAGGGGGATATAGGTTTAAGACAGTATGTTAAATATTGTTGTTGTTTATTCACCATTATTGATATATAGTCACAAGAATTACGGGTTATGCCATTCAAGCACATCAGTTGCAGCAGCTGTTAACAGGATGGTGTTCCAAACATTTCGTTACCTGATATCAGTCGTTATTGATTTTACTAGTGTTTACAAACATACTTGTTGATTTAGAAACTTGTTCGTTTCCTACAGTGATACTGTCGATATCCGTGCCAGGTTATTTTGCAGACCACTGCTCTATTTTGTTGTAGATATCTTTTTTCAATCTGCTGCCAAGAAAAGTGTCTTGTAAAATGTTGGGTCACAAAGTTCCAGTTCCGCCATTATCTTTGTTGTTGCTGTGTTTTGAAGGTGTCGTGGTCGAACTGGCGATTGCGATGTTCTATTCCTAAGTATCTGAAGATGTTGACCAATTTAAGTGTGCGCCCATCTATCTTTATATTATAGTCGCGTTTAGCCCATTTTTACAATACGATTGTGCAGTTTAATTTAAGTAAAATCGGAGATGCTGTCTTGCCACAAGGTCACCCGCGCACAGTATAAATATGAATAGGCTACCTGTATCACCCTGTGTTAGAGCAGTTGTTTGAGAGACCTCATTGGAAATTACGTAATCCCCGTTTATCATTTTGATATGTTGACCCGCTAAAATATTTTGCATGAGGTTACACATTCGGCCTTTAGTGTTAAACCTTTTACGGAGAGTAGGTAAGAGCCGATCCGTCGGGATTGCAGCCAAAGCTGTTTTAAAGTCGAAAAAAGCTACGTGAGTTACATATTGTTTTCGGGGTTCTAGGTGTTCTATTACATCTGTAAGCGCTATTTTAGCCAAACGTCCTGGAAGAAATCAATTTTGTTTTGCTGGTAAATCCTTGTAACAGTCTAGATAGAGCCGCTTGATAAAAAGCGATGTAAGAACCTTGTATACTACGCTGACAAGTGCTATACCGCGGTAGCTTTCTGTATTTGTAGTGTCTCCCTTTTACTTGAAAATTTGCTGCAGAAGATTTTTCCCCATTTGTTGGGATTGCGCCTCATCTAAAACAGGTGATGTACGCCACAGTGAGGGCGGGGACGTTTACCGTAATTGCAGCTTTGAGATCTTCCTTGACACTCTGCTCCGGCGGACTTCTTACTTTAAAAGACCTCCGCCTCTGTGAAGTCACTCCACCGCCATCGTTTTCATGCTCTTCTTGTTTCGGCAAGACACAGTAATCCTGTAACTTGTTTAAGCCACTTGCCATCATTAATTATTGAATTTAAGACTTTAGGGCGTTGTGGAAGGAGAACTCAAGGCTGGTAGAAACTTGTTTTATTTTGCGGATTTGCATTTAGATTTCGTATTAGGCACGTGTTTTTGTTCTCCTATGCAGGGCTTTAAACTTGCAAGGTGGGCTATTTTAGTACCGCTGTTCTCCTTGTATTAGCATATTAATGATTCAGTTCTGCGGCATTCTTGGTCGAACCAGGTTTTCCGTTTAAACGTAGTGCTTTGACAGCGGACTGCCGTTGTCGATGTCTGCACAGCCCACCAAAAGTGAAAGAAGATTAAAGATCTTTTGACTGCAAGATTGAATGTTAGTTAACTGTGTTTTCTGATCATTTTTTTGGGATAAAATCAAACATTTGTCTATGTCATAGGGGTGACCTCTATTCAGGAGTTACTTAGCTATAAATACTACCCTACTAGAGCTATGGATAGAGTTATGAATACTACCCTACTAGAGCTGTCTCCAAATATCACTTGTCTGAGCTTAGTGTTCAATAAGCGTATGACGTGCAACAGCCACGCTAACAAACTCTAACATAAATGTTTACCTGCTGTTGCGTCACTCACCCATCTTCGGCTTCGTGGACTTCTTTAACACTCAGTGCAGCAGTTCAGTGTCTGCAAAACAAAGCTATTCGTGCTATATTTGGTGTGCGATCCAGAGAATCAGTAGACATCTTACTTAAAGAGCACGGTTGTTTTAATGTGAAGCAGCTAATATGTTTTCGAGTTGCCATTTTCATGATTTTGAGGTTTTTTGATTGACTTTACTAGTTAAAATTGCACTATCATTTAATTTACGTACATTATTTGTTTTCCTTGATATAAAACTGTCGTTATTTTAAAACATTTTGATATTTTATTAAATAATTTACTTTTTGCGTATAATAATAATAATAATAATAATAATAATAATTGATTGAAACGCTTTATTCAAGGTAGAAAGAAGAATATACATTCGCATATATGCATGTATGTCATGTGATCAATATGTGATTATAATCTGCAAGTAGTGCAGGGTGTTGGCGGCCCCTAACACTCGTGAATATGCCTAGAGATCCTCCATGGGTATAGATCGCTGATGTAGCGCTTTCGTGCGATGAACACAGGAACCATGCTGCTAGCCCGACGCGTTGTCGTTAGCCTTTCAACGAACATTTTGTTGAATAGACGCGGGTTCTTTCTCAGCTTTAGCAGCATTCTTTGATCCAGCTTCTTAATCACGTCAATTGTGTGGGGAACGTCGACGTGGCACCGGTCAACATGGCAGCGAAATGCAACCCGTTTCGTGAATTTCCGTTCCACTCGTTCCAGGCAAGCTTTGTCCTTACTTAGACCCGGAAACCACGCTGGTGCTGCGTATGTCAGTAGTGGCAGTACGTATGTAGTATACAATTGGACGTACAGCTCAGGAGAGCGTACAGCAAATGATCGGAAGATCCAATTTGCGCGTTGAGAAGCCCTTGTGGCAACATCAGTTACATGTTCGGAGTACCTTAATTTGTTGCTTGTGAGGACTCCGAGGTCTTTTACAACTTGAAGTTTGCACAATTCCTGACCCCCAATCTTATAAGGGTGCCCTGCATTTCCATGTCCAAAATGCAGGACACCACATTTATGGATGGACAGGTCTAAATCAAGGGCGTCCGCCCAGTTTTTGAAAGCGTTTAACGTCGTTTGAAGACGGCATTTGTCCTCTACAGTGCGGGATCGACTGTATAGTTTCACATCATCGGCGTATACTTTAACTTCAACTCCTTTTGGAATTACATATTTAAGTGAATCGGTGTATAAAATATACATCAGTGGTCCGAGGATCGTTCCTTGCGGACAGCCGGATGACACTCGACCCATCGTAGAATACTGTCCATTTACGCGCACCCGGAAAGTTCTGTCTCGGAGAAACGCAGTGAGCCAGTTTAGTATGCGTTCTCCAATTCCGAAGTGGGGGAGAGTTTGAAGTAGTTTAGAGTGCGTGACTGTTTCGAACGCTGACTTGAAATCGAAATAGACAACGTCAAAGCAATCCGAGTCGTTGCACATTTTGGCCCAATCAAAAATAATAATAATAATAATAATAATAATAATAATAATAATAATAAAGTCCGCAGAGAAAAATTTGCTGCGGCTAGTACAGGCCAGAGCAACGGCATCATTAAAGTGATGAAGCCGTCAAGTAGAGTGAGGATTAGATTTGATGGCAACCTAGTAGGCGAGGTGACCATTGTGGATGAATGCTTCAAGGTCACGCTATGCTGCGACTCGCCCTTACAATGTTTGTCTTGTCATAAATTCGGGCACAAAGCATCAGAATGTGCAAAAAGAGAGGCTCCAACATGCAGGAAGTGTGCGCGGCCCGGTCACCAAATGTGGGAGTGCCATGAAAAGGCTCGTTGCGCTAATTGCGGTGGCGCACATGCGGCTAGTGATGGCCGGTGTGGAGTTAAAAGAGTCTATACAGAAGCCCAGAAACAAGTTATATTCAAAGGTGTCCTCTCGTCTAACAGATTTAATCGAGGATTTTCCTCAACTTTCGCCAGCGTCAGACACAGGCGCAAATTGCCAACCAACGGGCACAGAAACAAAGTCATATGCAGACGCAGCAAGACCTACCGGCCCGCAGCCGGTACTAGATAAGGAAGGTTAGGTGCTATGCCATCTGCCTCCACCGAGCCGCCCCATAAAGGGTCATGTAAAACCAAAGCATGAGTCAAACGGGACTTCACAACCGAGGCCTAAATCATCGTCGCAAGCCCCTCAGATTATCGAGGGCATGATTAAAATTTGGAAAGTGATCAAGACATGCTTTCATCTTGGCTATAAAAAAACCCACATTTGCAAAGGTGACGGATTTCCTCGAATCTGAGGCTGGTAAGGCCCTAATGATATCAATGATCGAAGGCAATACTCAACCGGAGACAGACTTAACTGGAATTTGCGGTGTTGACCAATTACCCGCCCACAAACAATGAACAGCGAACCCCCTCAACCAAACCCCGATCAACCTCAAACCCGCCCCAACAGGCATTTATTTGCGACGTTTGCAGAAAACCCCTAAGATCGCTCCGCGGATTACATATACATAAAACCCGTGTTCACGGAGAACAAACCCACGCACCTTCCGTTGGCCGGCTACCCGATAACTCCGCTCCAGATACTTCAGTCCAGGACGAGATAAACCCAGCCGACATTACCCTTGATAACGAGCCATTCATCTTCACCCGTCTCCTAGCTCGCGTTCGCAAAAGCACTAAGCTAGTTAGAATAATTCCGAGGGGAGTCAGAGAAATCTGTTGCGCAGCCTACGCGGAGGCTCTCTCTCACTTCAACTCGAGACTAGATGCTGCATCGTGGCGCAGATTAATGACCTTGCCGACACTTATGTTGCATATTCCAGAACGAAAAAGCAACGACAGCACATTATGCCAAATAATTAGGAAGAACATTACAGAATCCCGATGGAGAACGCTGAACAATCTTCCTAATGGACAGCACCACAGCCTTACACAGTCGCGCAAAGACCACCTTTCCGACCGTCAGATTGCCGCAAGGGCAGAACGCAAGTTAGCTGAGGGAGACATACGCTCCACCGCACGCACTCTATATTCTACAGAATCCTTCGCATTGCCCGACGATCACACGACTCAGGAACTTAGAAGCAAGCATCCCTCTCCCCCGGCTCACGTTAGAGGCCGCTTGATCAACTTCGAGCAACCTCCCTCGGAAGAACATTTCATCGTCCCGGCACAGTTCGTAGTTAATGCAGTTCGCTCATTCTCACTGGCCTCTGGCCCTGGACTCGATGGATTACGTCCTCGACATCTGAGAGATATGCTAGACAGCACGATACCCTCTTCCGAAAAACTGCTAGCGGAACTGCGCTCTTTGACTAACTTGACCCTAAGTGGCAGGCTGCCAAGTTTTTGCCATTCAATCTTCTATGGGGCAGATCTGACAGCCCTGAAGAAAAAAGACGGTTCCATTAGACCAATAGCGTGCGGCCTCACCTTACGTAGGCTGGTTGCCAAAGTAGCAATTTCCATCAATAGGACGGCAATTGTGAAGGCGGTGACACCTCACCAGGTTGGCGTATCGGTAAAAGGCGGAGCCGAAGCTGCAGCACACGCAACTCGGGCTTTTACGGAGGTAGAGGGGCCCCCACGGGTCCTGGTAAAACTAGATTTTCAAAACGCCTTCAACACGATTCGACGCGATGTCATTCTTAGTGAAGTTAAAGCAAAAGTTCCACAAATGTTCCGCTTAGCGTGGCAGAGCTACGGCACGCCATCACTGCTGTCCTGGGGAGAGAGTGAGCCTCTTCTCTCAGCCAACGGAGTACAGCAGGGAGACCCGATTGGACCCTTATTTAGTTTAGGAATCTCAAGATTAGTGTCCCGTATGAGAAGCCCACTAAATGTGTGGTATCTGGACGATGGTATACTAGGCGGCCCGGCAAACGTAGTGGCCTCCGACATACGCGAAGTGCTACAGTTTGCAGAAGAGGGAGGCTTAACTCTCAACGCCTCTAAATGCGAGCTCATAGCTGTCGGTGGAACCTCCCACGAACAGGAAGAGGCATGCAAAATCATCGCAGACGCCCTGCCCGGTACAAAGAGAATCAAGCTGCCTCACTTGGAAGTCTTAGGAGCGCCCGTTGGCTCTCGGAAGATCTCTAGAACAATCCAGGATAAGAGAGACGCCCTTCGGTCTAAAAAACTCGGCTATTGGCGATGCACTCACAGGCTACATTATGCCTATGGAGATACAGCTTAGGGTCACCTAGGTTGAACTATATTCTACGCACTTCGCCCACAGGCCAAAACTGTGATAATTTGCAAGCATTTGACGAGGTGGCAAGGGAGACACTGAGCGAAGTTCTAAACGTAGCCCTTACTGACAGATCCTGGAAAAGGGCCACACTTCCACTCAGCGAAGGAGGGTTGGGACTAAGGTCTGTAGCAGACCTTGCTCCATTGTGCTACGCTGCTTCTCTCATAGAGTTCTCAGGGCTCGCAGAGACGCTGTTAGAACCGCATGTTTGCTCTGTTCTCCGCGCAACGAGGGACGAAGCTGAGCTGGCAGCAAGACAATCGATAGGCCCTGGCCCCTAGGAACAATACCCTACGCAGCATATACTTGACGGCTACAAGTGTCAAACAACCGCTCGCAAGATCTTAGATGACACCCAATCTGCGACAGAGAGAGCGGCATTTCTGGCCGCCCGTGAGACCTTCAGCAGTGGCTTCCTAAGAGCACTTCCTTCACCGCAGCTGGGAACCATGCTGGAAAACACCTCCTTCCGCATGGTGGCCGCCCTAAGAATAGGCGCTCCCATATGTGAGCCATACGAGTGCAGGGCATGTGGAAAAACAGTGGATAAGGACGGACTGCACCCTTTAAGCTGCTCTAAGAGCCCTGGTAGAACTCTCAGACACGCGGAAATCAACGCAGTTTTAAAAAAGGCTCTTCGTAGAGCCGGCATACCAAGCACCCTAGAGCCCAGGTTGGGCTTCGAATACGACAAAAGACCCGACGGCGTCACCATTCCGCCATGGTCTGAGGGCAAATGTCTAGCATGGGATGCCACGGTATCATGTACAGTGGCTCCGTCGTACTTGATGCATAGCGCTACCCGGTCAGGGTGGGTTGCCGAACATGCTGAGATCGCAAAAAAGCGCAAATACTCTGACCTAGAGAAAAGATACCACTTCGTACCCGTCGCCATGGAAACGATGGGTCCAATCAGCAAAAACACAAGTATCTTCCTCAAAGAAATAGGTATCAAAATAAGTGCTAACACGGGTGACCAGCGCAAGGGTGAGTTTCTACGTCAGCAACTCTCGCTCGCAGTGTGTCGGGGAAACGCCGCCGCTGTCATCGGCTCCATGGACTGAGGAGCGGGGGTGAGCCTAGGCGGGTACACGTTTAGATCCCACAATTGTAGGGAAACGCCGAAACATTGAATAAATAATATATATATATATATATATATATATATATATATATATATATGTAAAAAAAATATAATAATAATAATAATAATAATAATAATAATAATAATAATAACATTTATTATTATTATGTTTTTCTTTATTTTAATTTTTTTTTATATACGTACGGGCAAGTTCCGGAGACAGTGAGAAACGTCATATATGAAGGGTGGCTTATTGCCCTAAATGAAGAAAACCGGAGGATACCGACCCATAGCCGTTGGCTGCACTCTGCGTAGACTGGCCACAAAGACCTGCTTCTTCAGGTCAATATGAAAAACTGCAGCCTCGGCAAATAGGGTATGACACTCATAATGGTGCAGAAATAATTGCCCAAACGGCTCGCACCTTCCTCGAAAACAACGAGAAATGCCGCCTCCAAAAATTAGATTTCAAAAATGCGTTTAACTTGAACAAACGAGGACAACTTTTGGCAGAGCTTTCTAAGCACGCCCCGGCCCTCTATCCAATGATGCACCAGGCATATAGCAGGCCGACTCCTCTAATGTTCAATTAAGTTGAAATCAGGTCATCAGCCGGTTGTCAGCAGGGAGACGTAGCAGCTCCTCTTGCGTTTAGCCTGCTGTTGCATCAGTATTGTCAAACAGGTGACGTCCAAGGTCCCTCTGTTTTACCTCGACGATGGCATCCTTCTTGACAACGATCCTTCGGCATTACTCAAAGACATCAAGGATCTCAGAGCGTTCGAGCAATGGAGCGGGCTGCAGCCTAACCCATCTAAATGCGGGTTATTCCTACAGGGTTTCGAGGACGAAGAGAGACAGCAGGTGATTGCAGAATTAATCAGCAACCTCCCGGGCATCTTTGTAAAGGACCGGTGTGAACTGGACCTGCTGGGTACGGCGGTCTTCCCCGAAATGATCGGCCCGGTACTGGCCGAGAAGGGATAACAACTCTCCCGACTTTACCAGAGGCTGGGTCATCTCCGTAGACATCAAGCCTACTTTCTGCTCCGGCACGCAATGGGAGTACAAAAGGTCCTGCATGTACTACGGACCTCACCTACCTTCCTTTTGCCGTCAGAAACTTTGGACCTCGACGACCAAGTGAGGAGAGCCTTGGAAAACATCCTTGACCTGACGCTCGATGATGAGGCATGGATGCAGGCAAGCCTATTGGTCCGGCTGGGTGGAATGGGCATTCGCTCGGCCACGGACCTTGCGTTGCCCGCTTTCCTTGCTTCGTCGCATAGCTGCGCTTCCGCAGTGGCCGCTACTACCGGCGGGCTCATCAGCCACCTACAAGACGCCATTCGGATCTGGGACGCGCGTCAGTCTGGTCGTCCTTCTGAGGAACAGTCACTAAGCAGAAGGGGTGGGACTAAATCGCCACTTAGGCTACCCACTTAACTCTTCTGTCTGCCTGTGAGTTAGATATAGACGGAATTAGACTGAAAGCGGTTTCATCCGACGCTGCCGTAGCGTGGCTTGGCGTGTTTCTGTCCGAGCTAGTCGGCAGTAAGATGGCTGATGACCACCTGCGTGCCGCCAGTGGCCTCAGACTTGGCATTGCCATGTTTGAGACAAGATGAACGTGGCCTGCACCGACTTAGTTGCACTATGCTGGCCGGGCTCACGCAGGGCCATTAATGATATCCTCGGGCGCGCTTTCAGACAAGCCGGCTACCACGTCACACTGGAGCCTGGTTGACTACAGAGCGACGACAAGCGTTGACCGGATGGCCTTACCAGCCGAGACTGGGACCATAATCGGCCGCTGGCATGGGACGTCACCGTCTCCGACACGAACGCCCTCGGCTATCGTGCACTAGCCAACGCGGGCGTCGGCAACATTATCCACCAACGGGAGATGCACAAACGGCGCCTATACGCGCATCTTCTTGAAGACCACGTTGTAATGGCGTTCGGCCTCGAGTCATCTGGCGTTTGGGGCAAGGATGCACTCAAACTGACAAAGGAGCTTGGGAAGAAGCTCTTTGAGGCCACAGCGGAGCCAAGATCGACCGCGTTCCTCCGACATAGAGTGTCGTTGGAATTACAGAGAGGCGCCAGATGATGTTGAGTGGTCACCGACACTCAAGCAATAAGAATAATATTAGCACTATTGTAGATATTATATAAGTAATATATTTATAATTGTGATACATGTACATATTGATAAAATAAACCCTTGTTCAAAAATCATTATTATTATTATTATTATTCTGGTCGCTTTCTGTCAATTCGTAGCGCCTATGATGGAAGCCACATTTCCTCTACAAACGGCCAAAGACATCATCTGCCTTAAAAATATGGCCTCGCATCGATCGCCCGTCTGCTATTCGTTTTTTTTATATCTTCTAGGATTTTCACTGTACCTGAGATGATGGAGCCGAGCGTCTCTAATGTAATGGGTACAAAGCTCGAAATACTTCCTTGGTTTTTTAGAATTCGCGCGCTCTGCTACCCATCCCGACTCAACGGCGCTGTGGCGCAAATACGATAAGGCCGCCGTGCATGAAGCCGTTGCATCCCATACAAAGCAATTTCCGTGTGACCACAGCGGGATGGTGACCCCGTCAGGCCAGAGCTTACTACTGCCATTAAGACCATTCGGCTCGAGTGTAGATGGTGTCCCTGCCCTTCTAAGAGCTCTTCTAATTATGACGTTAAGTTCAGTCTGTCTTGTAATTCTGTCGGAACTTTTTAGACAACTTAACGGGTGTAGACCGTCAGAGTCAACAGATTGGCCGCATCGCAGACATGAGAAGGGCTGGCAGACGGGGGCGCCTATTCTAAGGGCTGACACCATACGGAAGGAGTTATGGTCCAGCGTGGTGCCAAGCTGACGGGAGGACAGCGCTTAAAGCCAGCCCCAGCTGAAGGGATGTTAAGCCACTAGAAAGACGGCACGCTCTCTTGCTGATGTTAGGCTATCTCTTATATCTTGTGCGGGCTTCGTAGTTTTGTAAGCGTCAAGAAGATTTTGACTCCGTGCTTTCTCAGAGGGCCGGGGTCGAGTTGACTCTAGACTGCGGTATCCGCTACTATTGCTGCCTTTTTTAGTTAATTTTTGCGTCCTCGTCAATGAATGATTCCGTCAGGAAGCCAAATGGATTTAGGGATGCAGCATAGCACACCGCAGCTAGACTTGTGGCCCTTCTTATTCCAAGGTCTAAGTTTCCGATAGGAAGGCTAGCTATCTTCCACATGTGTCCTTCTAAGTTAATGTTTAGTATTTTGCTTAGAATATCTATGTTAATCTCGTCGTAGGCTGCAAGACCCTCCATATATTTTAGTCTGACAAATTCGTAGCAGGTAGACAAATCTTGGTGAACCAAAACTGTGTCTCCAAAGGCGCAGAGCCACCTGCGGGTGCATACTTGTCAGTCGTGGGCAAATCTTTAATAGGGTCTCTCGTTTAGCATCAAGAGCGCGTGGAATTCCTTCGGGCATTACAGGAGAACCTAGAACACCTAGGTTAGCCTAAGTTACACAAGAAATCCCAGAAAGTGCTTCCATGATTGTTTGTAAAGCCTGCGCTTGACCTCGCACTTGGCCGCGTTGAGGGTTAGTCCTCCCGGTTCCTTAAAGTTTAATAGTTATATATAGACATTTATTCTGGAATTGAATATATACATGTGAATGTTTAATTCCACGGCGCCGATGGCTCACTCCTCATCTATCACTCGTGTCCGAGTGGTAGTCTTGCCCGACCCCTGACGCGAAGACGCGGGTCCATCCAGTCTTTCATAGTTCCGAGCACCGAGATCGCGTTACCTTTCTGAATCTCTAGGGAGAGCCGTTAGCAGAAGAAGGTGCCCGCCCTCTTGTCCATCGTAGCCTGCTGTAAAGCGTCGCCAACCTGGGATATTAGCGTGGTTGTGAGGGGCCCAGGGCCAGCCAGCATGCGAAGGGTGAGAAGTGGTACGCCCGGCCTAAGTTCGCATACTTTCTTATCTTTGATGTCTCGGCGCGGGAAGCGGCAGTTCCTGGGCGAGAAGTGCCGGGACAGACAAGGGAGGGGGTCAGAGAGTCGGTCATCGTCGCATCCCACACCAGGGATCGACCCTTGTAGAAAGGTATCAAAGTCAAGCCGTCGGGCCGCTTGCCATCGTCTCTAGAAAGACCAGGCGGTTTCAGGACGCAAGGGATTCCGGCCTTTCGCAACGACCTTGCAAGAATGTCATTCAGAGCGCTGTGACGTGGGCGCCGGCCCGCCGAGTGAGCGCAAGACAGGCCGTGTCTGGCCAGGCGTCCGACAGGCTCGCCACAAGTGCATCTGTGTGGCTCTACCAAATCAGCTCCCAGTCTCAGGCCAACGCAGATCCGGGTGGATTGGTCGTCAAGGCGGGTACCCAATGAGTCAGCGGGGAGTGCGTGTAGCCAGTCGCTCGCTCCTGGGCGAGCGACGGCAAGGAGGCGCGTTCTATCCTGGTCATCACCGCATTCCTCAAGCAACTCGGTAAGCGAAGATTCGTGTACCTTCTCGGCCCAGGCCCTCTGGCAGTCAAGTCTATTCATATCAGGCGGTGAAGCTTGGAGTCCAGCCGCTATAGCGTCGCGAGTTGCCTCAAACAATGCCCAAGCACCCGGCGGGAGCAGGCGTTGGACATGACCCGAAGTAGCGTGCATCGAGGCGGCCACGGCAGGGTCTGCCAAGGAGCGGGCCGAGGGAAGACCAAGACAGCCCATGAAGGTGGGGAGAGCCGCCTGGCGCACCTCTTGTGGTCGTAAGTTCAGACCCAAAACCGTCTCGAGGGCCTCCACCACCTGGTCGTCGAATGGTTGGAGAGGCTGGTTGAATGTACCCGAACAGTCCATGAATCGTATGATATGTACGATGCGACACGCGGAGAACGACGAGCGGAGTAGGTAAAGTCCTTGGTGGGCTCCGACCAGAGGCAGACGTTCTTGCCTCGTCCACAATCTGTCCATCATGGGGTCTAGTAGACTCGACAGTGCAGATGGTAGGAGCGGTCCGCCAAGGCACGTAACTTCGTGTTCAGACACGATTCTACACCCCGGTAGTAACGCAAGTAAGGCACTCTATGTGGGGTCGTCCGGGTCTGTCCCCGGCGCGAACACCTCGCATTTGACCGTGTTTAACACCAGGCCACTGACTGTCTCAAAGGCAAGAATTCTGCGCACTTCCTCGAGTAAGTCCTCCATCGGTCCACCGAGTGTGCCACCGTCGAGGTACCAGGCGTTGAAAGGCACTTGTATTGAGTTGACCAGGTCACGTATACCCAGGCTGAATAGAGCCGGCCCCAAGAGGTCTCCCTGCTGTATACCCGATGCCGAGGACAACGTGTGGGCCCCAAACAACAGGACGGATGGCTCTCTGAATGCGTGATTCACTAAGTTGAAGATTTCCGGTACTGCATCACGAACTGCACGAAGTATATAATCCCTTCGAATAGTATTGAATGCATTGCGAAAATCCAACTTCAAGAGTGCCGTTCGGGGCGGGCTTGATTGGACGAAGGCTCTTGCTGCATGTACAGCTGCCTCCGCCCCGCCTGCTAAGCCAAAACCCAACTGGTGCGGGCCAAGCTGCTTAATGATAAGATATTTGGCCTCACGACAGGCTATTTTTGCAGCAATTCTCCGTATCGTGAGAGAACAGGCGATCGGGCGAATCGATAAGTCTTTTTTGCGGAGTGCGAATAGCTTTGCGCCGAATATAATCTCCCTGACCTCAGTCGGCAGTGTACCCCATCTCAAGACGTCCACCACTCTGGCAAGTGCTGCGACCAGTCTCCTTGCCACCGGCCCAAGCACGGGTGCAAGAAGGTCCTTCAGATGACGCGGACGCAAAGCGTCAGGACCGGCGGACGAACTGGCCGGAAAGCTGGCAACAGCTCCCAAAACATCATCGAGTGAAAAGTGACGCTGCGTCATAGAGTTAGGAGGGTCCGGAAAAACCGAGTCCGATGGAGCAGGTGGGTGCTTGGCGGCAATCGAGGCCAGGACTTCGTCTTCCGAAACAAACGAGTCCGTTGAGCATAGTAAGCGGGCCGCCCTGGAAACGTCTCTCTCGGACAGTTTAGACGAAACGCGGCGTGCCGAGTCTTAAGGGGAGTCTCACGCATCTGATGTGACTCTTCTAACACCATCTGCGCGAAATTCGAACCGCCAGCCGTCGCGGAACGCATGGAGGTTCGACCGAACAGTCGCTGCCAAAGAGGTGGACGACGAAGTGCGAGGTGGCAGTTGAAGGACCACGTAAGCGAATGACAAGAGCAACTCCCACGAGGGGACGTCGTTGTTGACCGCCACAAGGTCGACGACGTCGCATAGGGACTCGGCAACCAAAGGCCTCACAGCCCGGGGGACTACACGCATTACCCTAGATTGTTGCGACGCAAGTATTAGCCTGTCGACCAGCGACTGTCTAGGCTGTGACGGGAGTCCTGGCGTGGATGAAGCAGTCGAAGACGACTCGGGAGTTGTAGACGTGGGACGACATCTAGCTTGCTGAATGGGAGCCCGCGGCGAGTGAAGTCTCGGCCGCATCTGGGGCAAGTGACCCTTACGGGAGGGTTACTTGCTACTGAAACGGACAGACGAGGGGAATGGGGAGCTGCGCCGGGGGATTGAGTGGGCTCAGGATTCATCATTTGGGAGCTGGTGCGGAAGACACCAAGCCTTGCAGCAACGGGGCTAGGGTGAGCAGGGGACGCAGTGCCTTCACAGTGCCTTGAAGAGTGTCGCCTAGTTTCGGGTTGATGCGAGCGAGCATGGACACGGCCTTGGACAAAGAACCGAAATCAAAGTTGTCGGTCGACTTAGGTGGGCGCGCCCGAACACGGGTGACGGCGCGGCCGCGCGAAACCGGTTCACTTGGAGCCCATCGGCGATGACGCTTGGAAGGGCGGCGAAAAGCGGCCTTGACTTGTTTAGAATGTCCTGTTTCAGGAGGTGGCGGAGCCTTCGCACGAACTGTAGATTTTCGCGGAGCGGGGATCGGCCGAAGAGGGGGAAGCACGACCTCAGCACGCGCTGCCGAAGGCTCCGGAGACTCATCCGGGGAGGCTGGTAACACCAGACGACGTACGGCCGCCGCGTAGGTGCTTGGTGCAGATGTGCCTGGCCGAGTGGATGCAGGATCCGGGACAACGACCAGAGTGGCCGCCGGCGTCGACAACTGTGCATGTTAAAGCATGCGCGAGCCGAGCATAACCTTGCTTTTCTCGCGGGCTAATGCAAAAACGGGGCAGCCCAAGTCCCCTCTAGGGTGGGGGCCACTGCAATCTACGCAACGAGCTCCGTTTCGACATGACGCGGCTAGGTGGTCGTGCGCACCACATCTTCTACATGCACGAGCGCGAGTGCAGGGAGTTGCCGTGTGGCCAGTGCGTTGGCAATTAAAGCAGACAATCGGTGACGAAGCTTCAACCGACACATCATGGTCTCTCCACACAATAAAGACCTTATTAGGGGGCGTCCTCTTGAAGAGAACGTGTATCCTCGTTGACGGCACTGGACGCTCTTTTCGTTCTTGAGCCCGGGCCTCGTGTCTCTAATTATCTTTATCGCACCGTACGAGGCAAGCTCGGATAGCAGACACTCGTCAGAAAAGGCCGGGTTTACGTCTTTGATGACGCCCCAAAACTGATCCATTGTGGAACACAATCCTACCACCAGCACGCCTCCCAACGCCCTGACAGACACCAAGTCGCTTGCGGCCGAAATCGTGGGCACAGTGGCCGTTATCCCCTTGGGACGGCCCCCCAACGTTGCCGTCGGCACCAGGTCATGAAGGGCCTTGAACACTTTCACCAGTTGTTCGCCCGAAAAGTCCGGGCGCCGGACCTCTTGCTGTTTGTTGAAACCTTCAGGTGCCGGAAGCGTAGAATCCTGTGACGCAAACCGCACTGTGTAGACTGGACCGAAGCCATTGTCAACCGATTCACGGAAGCGTGAAAGTTCCGCTTCAGCTTTAATCACTCGCCGAACTGATTTCTTGTTCACGACTGTCACGAAGCCGTCGTCACCAATCGTATCACAGACTCCCCGAGAGGGTCCAGCACCGTTACGAGAATCCTCCGTATCTGAGGCAGTACGGGCCCATTTGAGAGTAGGCTCCTGCGCGACTGGAATAGCTGGTGTAGTCTCGACAGCCACTATAACGTTGCTGCGAGGGTCACCAGCTGGGCTAACCACTTCCATAGGTTGGCAGGCAACCATATCAGATGCGCCGGGGACAGAGGCCGGTCTCACAGGCGACGTGCACGGCACGTTGAGCTCAGGTGCAGCGGCACCCGCAGACAACATCTTCAAACGTGACCGCATCGTGCGGCTACCCTCCGCTGCCATGGCAGACAGCGCCGCCAGCGCTGCAGACGAGGACGGCGTAGCAGACGCCGGCCGCTCGAACCGCTGCTCCCACCGTCTGCATTCACATCGCCGTTTATCAGGACGTTCGGCCGGAAAGGCCTAAGCGTTCAAAAACCAGGAAGGAACCCGAACAAATACACAGAGCACACCGCACCGGGCACTTGAACACGAAGAGAAGCACTCGCACAAAGTTTGTCCGGAAAAACTCGTCAAAACCACTAAAACGAGAGGAATATGCACAGAGCTCAAGCAGGACACAACCGTTTGTCGCCGTAGCAGACGACGAAAAGTGTTTATATAGCTTGCAAATCCCTCGCCACGACATTTGCGGGACCTCCCAAGGCAGCGTCGTCTAGGTACCAGACATTGAAAGGGCTCTGTAGGCTATTTACCAGATTAGAAATGCCGAGGCAGAACAGAGCGGGTCCCAATGGGTCTCCCTGCTGAATGCCAGTTTGCGACTCTATGATCGTATCTGCGTCCCAAGGACTGAAAAATCTCTATAACCCTATCATCGGATAGTCGTATTCAAGAGGACTGAAAAATATCTATAACCCTATCATCGGATAGTCGTAGAGCTCTTCTCTTTACTTCGTCGAAAATCTTGTCCCTTCTTATTGTGTTGAACGCGTTTTGGAAGTCCAGTTTGACTCGTACCTTTGTCGGACCTTCTGTTTTCAGAAAAGCGCGTGTAACGTGCACAGTAGTCTCTGCTCCTCTTCTAATGGCAACACCCATTTGATGGGGTAAGACCGCAGCAAGTAGCCATCGCATGTTCATAGCCATCGCAATCTTTGAAGCCATTCTTAGTAGAGTTAGTCCGCATTCTATGGGCCTGATGGAATTATCCTTCTTTTGGAGGGCAGTTAAACTTGCGTCATAAAAACGGGTTGGCAGAACGATGGCAAAGCCCCATTGAGCACTCTAGCCACAAGCATGCCTAGCTCTTCTAGTAGACGCTCTAAGCATGGAGTCGTTTGGCTAAGCATGTCTCGAAGATATCGAGGTCGTAGGCCGTCTAAACCGGCGAAAGAGAAAGATCGAATGATCTCTAAAACGAGAGGTCCTTCAATTTTAACCAGGCTTAGGAGTGGCAGGCTGTTGCAGGTCTAACTGTTTTTATTATTACTATTATTATTAACACCCAGGTTGGGTAAATTTTAAATAAGTACACTAGTCTCAATCAGTGGTTCTTCTGCGTCACGGGATCTTCCCTCATCTTGCGAGTTCAGCTATTGACTGCACTGCTGAACATGCTGCGGCGTGGTATCTATCACAATGGCCTAAGCATCTCGCGCACCTACAATACTCCTGATGATTGTGGAATTCTTGTGTGCTGCATAACACGTGATGGAACCCGTGGGCTGCAAATGCCGTAGTTAGTTGCCCATTCTTATATTCGGCTGCTCGTCAGGTTGTACTCCTCATCGCTATCGTCGTGTATATTCCTATATCTATATCCTTTCATTTCCCCCCACTTCATAGTGAAGGCCACGAAGACCGACGTCTTAGGTAAACCCCGTTTTACTTGTAATTCCTGTGTCATTAGAGCCCGCCCCCCCTCTAATATATGAACTATTCTATTCCTACAAGAGTTAGCTAACCCCAAAACCCGCTTCATGAAGAAAAATCGAACAAGTAGTAACTGTAGGTCTGCCTCTTCTAATTTCTCCCATATAAGTGATATACCAAATGTTGCTATTGGTTCTACTTTAATTTTGAAAAGGACGGACGCGGTATGCATTGACAACATTTGCGGGTTTTGAATTGCTGCTGCCGCTTGAATACTCTGCTTTCAATATGTTTTCAAAAACTGCTACCATTTGACATTATAGTGACCCCTAAATAGGTGAATTTATTTACAAAGTTTACTGTATTACCCCTAGCTCGAAGAGCATCGTCTTTCGCCAATCGACTTCCTCTTCGAAATTTTACTGTTACTGTCTTTTGCCAGTTAATACTAAGTCCAAGCTCGTCCATATAATCGATTAGCCATTCCAGTCCCTGCTTTACCCTAAATAAACTCCTGCCATAAATCGCAATGTCATCTGCATACATAAATATATTTGCCCACACTTGGGTCCATCCCTGCCTCACCCGTTTAGGTAGCCCTCCCAATTGTACCAAAAAAGCAACGGGCTAAGTCCGTCTCCTTGAGCCACGCCGGTAGTTTGCTTTACTCTTCCCACACTCCCTATACCGTTGTCGATGTATACTTAGTCTCCCCAAGAATAGTACTTAAAAGTTTTAGTAAACGATACGGAACTCCTTCTAAGGCTTTTCTATAATCCTACTTCGTGGTGTTAAGTCAAAGGCAGCTTTAAGATCTATAAATATTGCGTATAACGGTCTTCTCGGTTCTGATAGTTTCCCAAATTTCTGCCAGCAACTGGCGCAGGGCCGTATGGGTCGACTTCGATCTTCTGAACCCATGGTGTTCTTCTGGTATTGCGTTTCTGGTTTCGAGGAAATGCTCTAGTCTATCTGATATTATCCCCGAGAAAATGTTATAGGGGCAACTCTTAAGTGTTATTCCCCTCCAAGATTCCGGCTCAGTTTCTACGCCTTTTCTGTTTGGTATGACAATCAAGGTATCCCCCTTCCACGCTTTAGGTATTTCCCCGGATTTTAGGCACTCGTCAAATAAAGCTTTCCAGCATTGTGCGAGTGCCAGCGTTTACTTCAAATGCTCGTTTCATATCATATCGTTCCCGGCAGAGCTTTGCCTCTAGGCGCCCTTTCAATTGCCCTGAAAACGTCTTCGATTGTGACTGGTCGAATTACCCATTCCCGTACAAGTTCTGTTTCCTCGTCCCAAGGCCCGTTGAATAATGTTATTTCTTTTGGGGTAGTGTCGGCTCCCTGCAGCACACTAGCAAAATGCTTAGTTAATCGCCCAGTCTCCACTGGGCACTGCCGTTTTCTTTCTTGTTTTAGCCACTTGTGCGGTTGTTTCTCTGCTTCTTGCAACAGCGCCCACTCCTGGCTTTCCCAATATTTTTGTTTCTCTTCCTTGTATGCCTTTTGTGTCATTTTCATCACCATACTTGCGAACGGCCTTAATACAGAAAAAATCTTCAAATATTCTCTAGTTAGTCTGTTGGCATCTTTCGCTGCTCTACACCGATTGTTGAACTAGGCCCTTCCTTTTCGTTCTTAATGCGGAACCAGTGCTTTTATCAGATTCGTTAATTTACGCTCATATGACTCAATTTGAATCTCCCCTGGTGGGCACGCTTCCCCCACGCCCTCTAAGAAGATCTTTGTCTTGTCCCGGTCCCCGGCCTACGGCTATACTCCGTACTATTACTAACTTTGAATGCTATTCCCATAGGTATGTCTTCTAAGCCCCGCCCCTTTCCTAAATGATGTATTTTCTCCCAAAAATGTTATATCCTCTACGTTTCCGTCGGTGGCAAAAACGTCAATTACTGACGCCCCAGTACCACATTCAAAAGTGTTTAGGCCTGGCTGGCTGACTAACCAGCATTCTATCTCCGTTATAATATCCAAAAATGCTTCAGTTCGTTCCAGATTACCCCTATCCAACCTCGCATTGAAATCCCCCGCTAGAATCATTGGTGCCTTTCTCGACACCGCTTCAACTCCGAGCATAATACGCTCTGTCATGACTTCAGTGGACCCTTCACCTGCCGGTTTAACATAGGCTGCCACAATTTCAACCTCCCTCGACGCTATTGCTACTAAGTTTTCGGCTATTATTCCTATTGTCATCTTTCCAATTTCTGCTCTCGTAAATACTGAAAACCCTCCACTTGGCTTGCCCCGTCTCTCACCTTTATGTGCTAGTGCGTGGTATCCGTAGAAGCCCCCCAAAGAGAAAGGTTTAATCGCCCAAGTTTCCGTCAATATTAGAATATCCACTCCTCGAAGTGCCTCCAAGCCTAACGAATCTAATACGCCATGCTCTTCGCAGTTCCACAGCACTACTTTGATAACCGGTGTAAGCTTTTCTCGATTGCAGAAGGATATTGCTTCTTACGTTCTCTTGTGGAGTCCAAATGTTTGTAATCGGTGCACTCGTGTTCTGATTCTTGGGCCCAGTCTCTCCCGGGCGTCACTAAGTCTCTGATCCACAGGCCGTGGTGCTGGTTTTATTGCCATCATTTTTATTTGTTAGGAGTGCCGCAGTTTCTTTTACATTGCCACGGAGTGCTAGCTGGATCGACTCAGCCAGCGAGAATGCGTCCACTGAGCTCTGTTGAGGCTGTGCCATTGCCCCGCTTACTGCGCGTATGACTACAGGCAGTACATTTTCTAAAACCTTTGAGGAGCAGTCAGTCGTGCGGGCGGTCCGTCTAACCGTCCAAAGACAAGTGGTGGGAAGCGGACCGCATCAAGCCACGCAGAAGACGCTCGTAGTAAAGGTATGCGTGTTTGCGAGGCGGAACCTCGCCCGGTAAGCATGAAGGACGCCAGCGAGGCAACCGAGGAAGCCTGTAACGGTGAGAAATCTCACAACGATTCGGAGTTTACCACGGTGACCCGGCATAAGCGCTCTCGCGCTATGAAGGTGCCGCCAAGAGTAAATTTTGACAAGCAGTAAGCTGTTATAATCTCCGCAGCTGACAACGCCCTTGAGCACAACTTTAACGAGATCCGTGGCGACATCGCGACGATCGTCGGGGGGGAAATAGAGGAGCCTTGCTTCACGGAAAACGGCGAACTGGTCATAGTCGGGGAGAGGGAAGATGACAGAGCGACTTTACTCTTGCTATCGGAGCTAGCGGAAGTTAAGGTCTCATCAAGAATAAGCGGAACACGATCCACAATAAAGGGCAAGATCACCGGGGTTCACACCTCAATCTCGGAATCGGCGATATTATCGGCGCTGAAGTCCTCCGGAGTGACACAAGTTTCTCGATTAAAAGCGAAGAACCCCAGTACCAACGCCGAGCATGTTATTTTGACGTTCTCTGGCAACAGCTTTTTGGCTGAGGTGCGTCTGGGGCTTAAGCGACACGGAACTGTACTATATCATGAACCCTCGCAGTGCTATAAGTGTTATAGTCTAGATCACTTCGCCGCTAACTGTAAAGCCCCAAGGCCTAAGTGTCGAAAATGCGGCTCTATGGAGCACCTCAGAAAAGACTGCAACGCTCAGGCCCGCTGTTGTTTGTGCAACGGGGAGCATGAGGCTACGTGGGGAGCTTGCCCGCAAAGGCTGCTGCAAAAAGCTCGATCTTGAAAAGTAGAAATTATTCTACTTTTCAAGATCGAGCTTTGTATTAAAGTTGCTTAATGGTGTCGTAAATTTTGTAGCACATATTTCTGTAGCCCCACGGGGTATGATTCTGGCAAGCCTTACACTTCTGCGGGCATGTGATAAGACTTGTACTAATCATTTCGAGTCAGGTTGGGTGTCGGTTTTTGATGTAATGGCTATCTGGTTATTCGGTCCCGGATTATTATCCGTACGGCTGATGATTGTACGGCCATCTCAGAGTCGTTCTCGGTGGCATCTCGAGTATTGTGGTATTGTTGGCTAGTCATTATTATTATTATTATTAGCCCCTGGGCAACCACCCCAGTACAGAGGCTGTATGCTTTCAGTGTTTTTGCCAATTTCGCCACATTTCACGCATTTATTATAACAACTCGTGTAAAGGTCACAGTGATACATACTCACAGGGTAACAATGAAGACTTCTATGGGCATTAGGGTCTCGGATTACTTTGAACCACGAGATTTCCACATTTGGCACAGCTACTACACCGCAAACTAGCAAGATGCATGTCTTAACGAGTGGATTAAGCAGAATACCAACGTTTGGGCTCATTTAGCGGGTCGACAGAAACCAACGTAGACTTCCTACCAGAAGTTTTTCTTCGTTGTGCTCAAGTAGTAAATGAAGTTTTTAATTTATGTAAAAAAATACGCCGTAAAAAATTGTTTCGGGCGTTCCAATTCTATTTCGGAACGAAACAAGCTGCAATTCTGAAGAGAGCGTCGAATTCTGCGCCCTCGGCGAGGGCAATTGCGGCGGTGGCCTACGTGCAAACGAACGTGCGAAATGTGCAAAGCTTCCTCAGGAAAACACATTGGCAAAAAAAAAACAAGAAAAAACAACGATTGACCGCTGACTGATGAAAACTCGTCTTGGCTTCGCCCACGATAAAATGTTATGGGCCACTGAGTGCCCACGATACGATCTTTTCGGATGAAAAAAAGTTTAACTTTGATGGACTGGATCGATTTAACTATTATTTGCACGATGTCTGCAAAGAAGAACGAATTTTGTCAAAACATCACTCAGGTGGCGGTTCAGTGGTGATCTGGGCTGCTGTCGGGTATTATATAAAGTCGTGGATTGTGTTTTTAGGTGGTAGTGTTTATTCGACGCGCTACGGGGATTTACTAAAAGAGCATTTGGCGCATTTTAAGCTGATGGGAGGGCCAGACTTCGCTTTTACACGCGATAACGCCGTGATTTACACCGCCAGGCTGATCGGAAGCTGGTTCGACCAACGTCACCTTGAAGTTCTTCGCTGGCATGCACTCTCACATGATTTTAATATGATCCAGAGTGCGTGGAGCTGATTCGAACAATAGGTTTACACCGATAAAAAACAATTTTCCAAGGCTTGGGACGAGTTCTTGCAAAACGTCATCCAAAATATTTTTAACACTATACCAAACTGCACTTTTGAGGTTATCCGATTTAATGGATAGTTCACTGAGTATTAAGTATAGTTGCTAAATGCCATGAAATTAGCCCAAATGCCGTTAATACGCTTAATTAATTTGTTAAAACAGGTACCTTGCTAGTGGCCTTATAATTTTTTGCGGTGTAGCTGTGTCAAATGTGAAAATCTCGTGGTTCAAAGTAATCAGAGACCTCCAATGTCGATAGAAGTCTCCGATGTTACTCTGTGAGTTACATGTATCACTGTGATCTTTACAAGATTGGTTATAATATATGCGTGAAATGTAACAAAAATGGGTGGCCCTATATTTTTCAGGGACTGTATGTCTAGCATACAATTTTTCGGGTTCTTTCACGTCGTATTTGTCCAATGGTTCTCTTCGTGCCTGATGTTTTTTGTTATAGGAGGTTTCGGGGATGCATGATTCTCGTGCGCCACTAGCAGCCTGCGTATCTAGTGTAGGACTTACATACCCATTCAACCCGGCTTCCTTTCTACCCCGCGGGCTCGATAATACTTGGCATTACTTCGAAACAGTGGGATTGGCGTCTCTGCTGTTCTCCTTCACTCAGTTCTAACTCCGTCTTTTATCATGCATGTTTACCTGCGGTTGGATAGAGGTATGCTGCTATTTTGTAAACCGTCCTGTGAGGGTGCCTCGAGACTATGAGGGCCCGACTGCTCCCTCCTTCCGTTTCTCGGCTCTTCGTCTCGACCACTCGGGCCACTTATATATGTCGTCTTTTTCTCGCGTTCTCGTTACTGTACTTGCATGGGAGTAGTAACAGAAGACTTTCAGTTTATGCCGATGTGTGCCTTTTTAAATTGGAAGCGCCACCAATTTTGGTTTACAGTCTAGACAGAGTATGGCGGCACTTTGCAAAGCAAACTTTACTACGCATGCCTCTAACGGCGCCACTATGCCAAAGCCTGGCAACGTGGGTGCAAGAAATCGCTCTAGCAATGGTGACATCTTTCTCACACCACTGGTATAGGTCAAAAATATCTACAATGACCCGGCGTGGTGGGAACTTACCGGTGAAATAGCACACAACTAGAATTAAGGAACTAACTAACATATGTATTCAAATAATAAAATAATGCTGTCAGTAACTGAGATTGCACAAAACAATGCTACTACTGAAGTTAGTTTTGTCTTAAACAAATTTGTGTCACGATCTGACCTGTTGGATTTTCTTGCTTTGAGGTTCACGTTTAAGCAGAGTTGTTGTCACACTTCTCTGGCTCTTTTTGTGCATTAAGCTTTGTTACTTCGAATTACAATTAATGACTTTTTAAAGACAATTATCTAGGCATTAATGGTCAATGACTAGTTCATTATGTAATGTATAGTGGTATATTTTAATGGAATGGGTTGATGGAGGATTCATGACTTTGAAGCAAATTGTAAAGTAAGCCAATTGATATAATGAAAAACTTTGGTAAAAGGCTTGAAACTAGTGATGTGTTGTGCAATGCTATTTTATCAATTGTTAATTTACACACAGACCATGGTAAATGAATCATCGCGATCTTAAATCTTGCAAGCTGTGAGTTTGTACCTTTGCGTTTCTACTTTTAGTTTTTTCAAATAACTTAAGCGTCGTTAAATGCAATCTCGCAAATGTGAAAAAAAAAGTACTTGCATATACAGAAAACAATGTATGCGTATACAGAACACTAAACATAGTAAGGGGTAGTGAGGACCTGTTCAGCTTTCACACAGAAACTGCGGTACGGCCTTCACAAAGCGTAGAACGTCAAAAAGCTTTGCAACACCTAGATTGATCTTGTTCTTTACGCAAAAAACGTATGCAATTACAGCATTGACTGCAGATGTAGTTTGGGCTTTAGCACGGTGCTATCCACTAAATACGAGGTGTGTTCGCGGGATTTTCGCGGGTTACGTATATTCGAATTTCGATTTTTTTGTGGCATTATGTTGGTACTCATGTCTCTCACTTATGCCGACAAGCTCGGCCATTTTGAATGTTCACTTAATTGTTGACAGCTGCTTTGCTTGCACGTGTTTTGGATCGTCTTCGATTTTTACCTATTCAAAAAAAATTATCAAAGAACATGTATCAAATTTTGTGTGAAAAACAAAATTAAGTGCGCGGATGCATTCCGAATGTTGACTGTGGCATACGGAGAAGCTACTTTGGACCGAAGCAACGTTTATCGGTGGTATAAAATGTTCTCAGAAGGCCGAGAAGATGTGAACGACGAAGAGCGTGCCGGACGCCCGAGCACTTCAACAACAGACGAAAAAATTAATGAAGTGGAGAAAATGGTATTGGCCAATCGTCGAATCACCGTTAGGGAAGTTGCTGAGGACCTAAACATATCGATTGGCTCGTGCCATTCGATTGTTATCAATGATTTGGGCATGAGACGGGTCGCCGCGAAATTCGTACCAAAATTGCTCAATTGCGACCAAAAACAGCATCGCATGAACATTGCTAATGAGATGTTGGACTCTGTCCGCGACGACCCAAATTTGCTCCAGAGGGTCATAACTGGTGACGAATTGTGGGTTTATGGTTATGACGTGGAAACCAAAGCTCAATCATCTCAATGGAAGCTGCCGCACGAACCAAGACCGAAAAAAGCGCGCCAAGTTCGGTCGAATGTGAAAGTTTTGCTGACAGTTTTCTTCGATTGCAGGGGCGTGGTGCATCATGAGTTCTTGCCACAGGGTAGAACGGTCAATAAGGAATATTACCTGCAAGTTATGCGCAATTTGCTCGAAGCAATCCGCCAGAAACGCCCGGATTTGTGGAAGAACAAAAATTGGCTTTTGCACCACGATAACGCCCCTGCTCACACATCGTTGCTTGTGCGCGAGTTTTTGGCCAAAAACAACACACTAATGATGCCGCAGCCACCGTATTCCCCAGATCTGGCCCCCTGTGACTTTTTCTTGTTCCCTAAACTGAAGAGGCCCATGAAAGGACGACGTTACGCTACGCTTGACGAGATAAAGACGGCATCAAAGGAGGAGCTGAACAAGATTAAAAAAAATGGTTTTTTGAAGTGCTTCGAAGATTGGAAAAACCGTTGGCACAAGTGTATAATATCTCATGGGGATTACTTTGAAGGGGACAAAATAGATATTCATGAATAAATGATTAATTTTTGAAAAACACAAAAGTCGCGATACTTTTTGAACACACCTCGTATGGCCTTATAGAGGACACCAGTTTCGACGTCGAGAATAATGAGCCTGTTTAAAAAAAACCCGAAGCTGGACCTGAAAAGGTCCGCATCTGTGAAAAACTAAGTACATTTATAGCATACCATACAATACCGACACTGCGGCCTCGAGGCTGTTTAGGGCTCTCAACTATGTAAAGTTTTAGCATACATTAAAAAAAAATACAATGACTGCTAGGATTTTCTAATCTGCACAATTTCAATTTCAGATGGCAAACTTTTTCCAGCTTTTGAAGAACCGCCAAAAAGTCTTAAGATTTTCACCCCCTTTATTTGTAAACCTTGGAACTTGTATCTACAGAAAAGATACACTATTGACTGCGAACTAATCGCTCGATATGATGGTGCCGACGACCTGTTTAATGAAACCGGAGACCGCGAACTTGACAAGTACGTTTTTTTTTAATCTAAGGAGACCCTCCTCCAATATTTAGAGCTCTACTAAGCCCAGACAATTAAATAAAATTTCACGGACGACAAATACATTGCAAATACACAGCACCGCTTGCTAAGTTAACACGGCCGATAAGAAGGCTTGTGGTTCAAGTTATATATAAGGCACCACCACAAGGCCGACGACTCTTGAAGCTAACCCATATGTTGTACATATGGGTTAGCTTCAACCGTCGTCGTAAAAGCAGATTTTGTAGCAGTAATATCTTAATCCGCAAATGTGTTACGCTCTGTTTTCGTACAGGTGTTTCTGCTTAACACCGACACACGTAAAAGGCACACTCGATTGCAGCTTGACAAAGAGATACCAGGATAATTCAGGCATGTTTTATCCAATGCCTGTTGTGCTTAGCCTGCCTCACTTCCTTCACGGGGATCCTTTGCTGCTAGCCAACGTCAGCGGTCTCCATCCCAATAAAGAGAGGCACCGGTTCTACATTGATGTCCATGCAGTAAGCTTGTCATTCCAGTTCATAGACATATAATTACCGAAAACTCTAGCTTATATTGTTCATTTTACGGTAAAAAGATGGCTGTGGACTTTCGTGTACAGTTTTCATGTAAACATTTTAATTGCACTGCATGTCTGCTACATACTGTATTTAATAATACCTTATTGGCTATTTCTGTTTGCCCTTCTCTGAAGTCCAATCTTTGATTATTGTTTCATGCGTTATGCCGCCCCGGTAGGCAACGGACCTCTTGAAAATGTTATGTTTCTTCTGCCCAATATATAAACTTGAACTAAATTAGAATGCGCAATATGATCACCTATATTTACAAATACATAGAATATTAAAAACGCTTTATACGGTTAAAAATTGCCTCTATATAGTTGTCTATGCGTGAACTTCCGCGTGTCATCATATTTTATTTACCATAGCTTCCATTGCGTGCAGACTTGACTCGTTGGCTTGATGCATTGTTCCTAAAACTGCTGCTGAGTTGCCACGCAAAGGATCGTTAGAACAGCGCTGTATCAGAAAGCCTCGGGGGTTACCTATCGCATATGTCAAACAGCGACCACATTTTTCGGGGGGCTGTAACGTTTATCCCCGCTAGCTATCTTAAATGCGAAAAGGTAAAAGCGATACTTCCAGGTACACACTTTTCTATTCACTAGGGGAGAAGAAAGATCGCCTACAACATAGGTTCCATCGTTAACTCTTACAGTTTAGTTCTAATATTGGCATGTTGTGACAAAGTCTTCCACCCTCCTGACAGTACAAACAACGGTCCAACTACATACTATAGTGTCTACTCATTGTGGCGCGGTTTAAATCAGTCCTAACTGACTGCAACCAATGGCCGAAATGTATATATGAAGTTTGGTCATTGGTCATGGGTATTTGTATATACACTTATTATAAATAATATTTTTAAATAATAAATAGTATTGATACATAATAAATCGACAATAAACGGCCATAGCGTCTGCGTCAAAGCCCCAATGCCCCCAACCGTCCCAACGACCACCAACCAATGGCAACACGTCTCAGCCAACCAATCGAAAGAAAAAGTTCGATTCAAGATGCTCGACTCAAGTCAAATTCTAATCAACCAGTATTCCTATAAGACACAATCACAAACCGATGCGAACTCCGATCGATTTTAGAACGGAATCTGGTACATTTTGGGCCGCTAGCAACCAATAAATAAACCGAGAAGGTGTGGACCAAATGATCATTTTCTCGGCTGTCCTAAACACCTATGTTGTAATTTCTCGCTCATCCGAACTCTAGCCTCTTCGCAGTGTAGTTGCCTTAGTACTGAATTCTACACTCCTGGTTGACTGAGCGCAACGGCCATGTTACACCGTTACTATCCTAACTATATAGGATAATAAATAAAACCGAGCAAGGTGGCTTAGTGGAAAAGCCTTTGCCTTGCATTCGGGAGGACTGGGTTTGAGACCCAAGCCGGCCACTCTTAAATTGATTTGCATGGTTTCCAATTTAGACAAGGTAAATGCCGGAGTAGATTAAAAATTAGCCATGACATAAAAAACGTACACTGGTATTATTAGCCATACGGCAAAAAGCCTTATATATATACGAGGTGTGTTCAAAAAGTATCGCGACTTTTGTGTTTTTTCAAAAATTATTCATTTATTCATGAATATCTATTTTGTCCCCTTCAAAGTAATCCCCATGAGATATTATACACTTGTGCCAACGGTTTTTCCAATCTTCGAAGCACTTCAAAAAACCATTTTTTTTTATCTTGTTCAGCTCCTCCTTCGATGCCGTCTTTATCTCGTCAAGCGTAGCGTAACGTCGTCCTTTCATGGGCCTCTTCAGTTTAGGGAACAAGAAAAAGTCACAGGGGGCCAGATCTGGGGAATACGGTGGCTGCGGCATCATTAGTGTGTTGTTTTTGGCCAAAAACTTGCGCACAAGCAACGATGTGTGAGCAGGGGCGTTATCGTGGTGCAAAAGCCAATTTTTGTTCTTCCACAAATCCGGGCGTTTCTGGCGGATTGCTTCGCGCAAATTGCGCATAACTTGCAGGTAATATTCCTTATTGACCGTTCTACCCTGTGGCAAGAACTCATGATGCACCACGCCCCTGCAATCGAAGAAAACTGTCAGCAAAACTTTCACATTCGACCGAACTTGGCGCGCTTTTTTCGGTCTTGGTTCGTGCGGCAGCTTCCATTGAGATGATTGAGCTTTGGTTTCCACGTCATAACCATAAACCCACGATTCGTCACCAGTTATGACCCTCTGGAGCAAATTTGGGTCGTCGCGGACAGAGTCCAACATCTCATTAGCAATGTTCATGCGATGCTGTTTTTGGTCGCAATTGAGCAATTTTGGTACGAATTTCGCGGCGACCCGTCTCATGCCCAAATTATTGATAAAAATCGAATGGCACGAGCCAATCGATATGTTTAGGTCCTCAGCAACTTCTCTAACGGTGATTCGACGATTGGCCAATACCATTTTCTCCACTTCATTAATTTTTTCGTCTGTTGCTCGGGCGTCCGGCACGCTCTTCGTCGTTCACATCTTCTCGGCCTTCTGAGAACATTTTGTACCACCGATAAACGTTGCTTCGGTCCAAGGTAGCTTCTCCGTATGCCACAGTCAACATTCGGAATGCATCCGCGCACTTAATTTCGTTTTTCACACAAAATTTGATACAGGTTCTTTGATCCATTTTTTTGAATAGGTAAAAATCGAAGACGATCCAAAACACGTGCAAGCAAAGCAGCTGTCAACAATTAAGTGAACATTCAAAATGGCCGAGCTTGTCGGCATAAGTGAGAGACACGAGTACCAACATAACGCCACAAAAAATCGAAATTCGAATATACGTAACCCGCGAAAATTCAAAAGTCGCGATACTTTTTGAACACACCTCGTATATATATATATATATATATATATATATATAATCATCGCCTTCTGGATGCGATTTGAGATAAACACAAGCCTAGAATTTATGTTATTTTGTCGAGCTCTTCAGCACATTTAAGATGTTTAGGAAAGTGGATCGTGATTTTCTCGTTAGATTTGAAACGTCATTCAAAACGAATATTAGATATGTTTGACGTTATCTACACGACGACGGGTCGTGGAAAGAATGTGTTTTTAATGCTTGTAGCGGCAAAACAAATTCTGTGTCATATGTTTTTATGGAGAGCCCTTCAACTCCATGGAAGCTTCATGGAATATATATTCCGCTCACGCGGTGGGTTCATCTGCCTGTCCTCGATTAGCTTACCTTCGGGAGAGAAACCTAATTGTACTCGAAGCCCGCACATTGCAACAGGTAAAGATGCTGCACCCAACGGCCGAGACTACCGATATATCCCCCATATGAGCCCTGTCCGTAGACAACACATCTCAGGCTTCACAACAACCTTCTTACGCTACCGTCCTCGGCGGGACATCTCAATCACACGATGACGCAGCCGACAGCTACTACTCCAGGCTCTCATATCAATCCCCACCAGAAAAAGCGGCAGGTCGACAGAACGGTCCTGCCGGAGAAGGCCCGTTGTAAGGCATCGCCGAAGCATACCATACGCACACATAAAATGGTTCAGGCTGTGCCCGCTTACAAAAGCACCTCCATCGGACTATGTCAGTTTTTAGATATATATTTTTTTATAGAAGTAACTGGTGAACTGCGTTATCCACACCGGGCGACGTTGTTAAAGCCTCGGAAGTGTGGGACTCGCACCCACTAAAATCCAGTCGTCCTCTTTGCCCCTTGACGGGGGGTAGCCGTAGTACTGTCTTCTCGAGATTCTCACCTGGCCACTACTCTTGCCATTTAGGCTGCTCGGCTTTGTGCGGCGGTTATTTTCGCCTCAGAGATACCTTGTGCGAATCTTCTCACCAGAATCCAGGATTTGTGATCTTTGAGGAGCGCCTCTACAAGGGCCTGACACGTCAGGGGGTTCTGCAGTCCTAGATTCCGGGACAATAGCTCTCGCTCAGTGTCGAAGAAGGAGCACCGCTCATAGCAGTGCCTTACATCTTTCGGCTCTCCCGAATTGCACATGCGGCATACAGGGGAGTCAATTTTACTAATGCGGTTTAGGTACTGCTGAAAACAGGCGCCATGACCTGTTAACAGTTGCGCGAGTGGGTAGGTAAGCGAGCCGTGTTTGAGGCTGCAGCATTTTTTAAGATCAGGAAGTATTGATCTTGTTCATATCCAGGATGACACGGCTGGATTGCTTCCCATTGCTGGTTTCATTCGCCTAGTGTGTCGGTTCTGCTGACTAGTGTGCCCTCCTTCAGAACGTTGGTTACAGGGTTTCTTGATGCCAATTCTTTTACTTTTAAGTCCCAGCGAATTTGTCTGGAGAGAACCTGTAGGGCTGCTGTGGAAGCCGTGCGACTTGCTCGTGTTATGTTAAGCGCCATAGGTCTTTGGGTCTTGTTGAGGAGGCGACGTGTTGTAGCTCTTGTAGTCGTGCGTTTCCATAAGGGTGCGGCGTATAACATGATGCTGTTTATTACTGTTGCTAAGAGTCGGCGCCGAGAGTCGCTTGCTCCTCTGGTCCATGGGAGGATTTTCCGTAACTCTGCTGAGGCTTTGGCTGCTTTTCTAGCTGCATAGCGCACATGAGGTGTTCCTGTGAGAGCTCTATCCAGGATGACGCCCAGGTACTTGACCACGGGCGTGGGTGTTATTGGATGGCCTTCCAGGTGTAAAATTTGGTTGCGTGGATGAGGCTACAGACCGTTTAGAAGGATTGCTTTCGTTCTTTGTAAAGCCAGTTCGAGGCCAAGCGTGCGGAGGTGTTGTCAAATATCCGTCAAGGCTCCGTTGGCTGTACATTCGAGCAAATCCTCCGGCAGTGACGGTGTAGTCCACTCCATCGTATGTAGATGCTCGGTCCTTTAGATACGACGCTCGGATACGTTGTAGGTAGGGAGACACGCCTTTATTTCCAAGTGCCTGGTTTATGGCGTCCTACGAGAGCGTATTAAACGCGTTTTTGACATCAATGAGGACTGCCAGGCAGTGCGCCCGGTTTGCGATAGGTGAATTTCTTTGTATTTCAGCTATGTTTAGAACTTTGCTGATAGCTGAGGGTGTGGTGTGCCTGGCGCGGAAACCATGCTGGTTTTCTGACAGCGCCTTCTTGCCTTCTATTTCTGTAACTAGTCGCCTGTTGATAATGAGCTCAGCTGCCTTGGATAGGCAGGGGAGCATGCTTATAGGGCGGTATGCTGAGGGGTCTCCTTGTGGCTTCCCGGGTTACGCGGCAAGGGTTAGGCGTGCCGTTTTCCAAGGCTTTGGGTATTCTCCGCTGGTGAGAATTGTGTCCATCATGCGTTTGAATACCTTTGGATGGTTCTATAGGAGTACGCGTACTGCTTGAGGGGGAGTTAAAGTAAGAAGTAATGTTTTTGGGTTGACCCTCAGCCGAGATTTAACGTCCACGGAACTGTTTTTCACATTGCTTCATAGACGGATCCCTTTACATACAAATGTGCAACGGTGGGGCTCGAACCCGCGTACCTATGTGTCTCCTCCGGTTGCGAGGTGCAGACTTAAGCCACTACGCCACTATCTTTGTAAGAAAACGCATGATTATAAAAAATAAAATATCGTCTAGCTAACTGCGTAAGGGAAACAGCTCTGTAACGTATCGAGATGGTAAATAGGACACAGCTGGCTGCATAAATGGCACACATTTAAAATTGTAGAAGTCTTTTCGATGGCAAACTTTAGGGAGGGATCCGTGAAATGAATAGTGGGTCACATAATGTCAGTTAGGTTGTAGTGGTCTATGCCAGTGCAAGATCAGTGGTGGCGATATGAAGAAGTTTCCGGGATTGCTTGATCTTTCTTTCTCAAGTTTTCTCTAAACTGAAGAAGTATGGGGGTTTCTGGGAGACTAAGTCTAATAACCAGATCCTTTACAAGAAGTTGATTAGATGTCATGAAGTAAACTAGCCGTTTTTCGCGTTTCGTGGCAATCCAATGGCTAGATTGAAAAACCTGGCTTTTACCTTATCTATTTTGTACAGCTGTGATAAGCTGAGATGCTCGCATATGACCGGGACACCCTAGGCCGCCACGAAAACAATTTTCAGGCCAAAAAGTGCTTTTGGTGTGCTCAGAGATTTTTTTGACTCTTGTCTTGAATGTGGACATCGAGACTAAACTTTCCTGCGTCCGTTTAGGAATGTGTTGTCCGAAGGGTGTGCCCTTATGCGTATGCTCCTCTAGAACTCCAACTTCTTACGACTGAACATGACAATATCGTTAGCGTATAGTATGATGCCGGTACGTGCTCCTTGTAAATTATTGGCGGCAGATCGCCGAGAAGAGTAGAAAGAACGGAAGGCTAAGATTGTCACCCTAAGCATAACCGGTGGTCTAGATAATTGGCTCACGCTCACAAATCGAATTGTCAAGAATTATCGGGTTTGCTTGGATAATGAAATAGAGCGATTATAGTTAGTGTCTTTGGACCAACATTTGTATTAACAACCTTCGGGAGTACAACATTTTGCGGAGCACTGTCAAAAGCGGACTTCAGATTAAGAAATACGGCATATAAAAATCTTTCTCGTAACTTATGAAGTTCCGGGTTTTTTCTTTCATATCGAATAATAACTTTGGGCATGCTGTTATGACTGATCTTCCTTGGCGTGTTGTGAGCTATTCAAAGGCGTGTTGTGAGCGCCGATGCTAAAATATTATAAATACAACTCTTCTTGGTAATGCCCCTCCAGGACCGGACATCAATAGGATAACCCCTTTCTTTGGGAATTATTCCAATGATGTACTCCCGCCATATTTCCGGGACATGATCCTCATTTAAAGAATAAGCCAAATATGTATAGTGTCTTTGAGGTGTTTGTTTCGGACAAGGTCGGGACCGAAAGTTTTATTCCTTTTACTTTCACTAAGATTCTTTTAAGTTTAAGACTTAATTTACTGGCTAAATTAAAGACCTTATTACAGCGTTTAGAGCGGCGGTTACAGCTGCTACAGCTAGTCAACAATCTACGATGAATTGTGCAATTATGAATGATCATGACAGCACAGCTCAAGGCGGAGTAGCGTCACGCGCAACTTCATACTATAAACTCTTTACTACGCGACGGGCGATACATGCGGCGTGGCCTAACAGGGCATATATCAGCAAAGCACCCGTCCGCCATTGAGGCTATCTCCTCCAAATCGACCACATCTGAGCCCCCTTGTTTACAACCTGCGCAAGTATGGGGAAATAATCAAGTTGTTAGGGAGCAAATCAGGCATGTTCGTATTAAACCAAAGTCAGTCAGGAGGCAAGTGGCACGAGGCTCTCGTCTGCGTAATATCAGCAGTTTTATCTGATAACGACGTTAAATCATGGTGTGACTTTTTCTTTCGCTTGCGGGAATCTTTGCCTCCCCCGCGCCCGGAACAATGCTTCATTCCTCTCAGTCATCATCCGCAACAATCTTTACGATTTATCTCAAGGTATGCACCTGCCAGGACGTGATTACAATTTCTTATTGTCGTGTTTCGACTCCCAAACTATTCAGGAATAACGCCGTGCGCCAGTCCATTATTAAACTTTCCGAAGAAGATGTTTCTGGCTCCGCCAGACTCATTGTATTCGCAGATACCAAAACCCCCGGCATTGACAGTATAGACTTTGCGAGAGCAATACCCATTCGCTCCCGAGGACCTAGAATGGCCAACACTAACTAGAACCCTCTGCCCTTTGGCACGTCAAAGACGGAGATTTAGGTGGTTATTAAAAGCTCCGCCGTAGGATTAGACTTTGTCTAAACCCCGGTTGCTATTGGACTTTCTTTCCCCGTCCCTTAAAGGCGTCGCCGCCAGCCTGCTCTTTGCGTTGGAAAAGGTCATTCGTTTTTAGGGCACCCCCTTCCCCTCCCTCCAACCGCAAATATTTGGCGACAAAGCCGTTATTTCTCTAGCAACTACTGCGCATTAATTAGATCGTCGGCAGGGACCGAAGTAGCCATTCACGCAACCCGTGCGTTTTTTAATCACGCACACCCCTAAAGGTATTTGTGAAGCTCGAGTTTAGAAACGCTTTTAGCAGTATACGTTGAGCTTAATTTATAAAGATAGTTGCATCTCATGCCCCTCATAATTAATTACACCACGGCAAATTGGCATATCGGCTTTTTTCCCACCTGGTCTTACCTGAGCAACTGATTTTATCTGCCACCGGACTGCAGCAGGGGATCCCTTAGCACTACCTCTGTTTTGTCTTGGTGTCAGGGATCTTGTAGATCAGGCTGATCTACAAGATCCCTGACCTCTGGTACCTTAACGATGACCTATTAGGACGAAACGTTCGCACAGTAACAGAACGTTTGACGGGTCTTTAACTTTGGTGTAACATCTGGTTTGGAGTTAAGTCCGGCCAAATGCGAGATATGCTTCTTTGGCTCTACCCATGAGGCCTTTCCCGATTTACAGTCACTTCGAGACCTCCTGCTTGGTTGCAAAATAACCGTTAATGACGATCTGGAGTGTGCGAAGGGCTCACAGCAGCAATGAAAAGCTCGAGATCAAAGCTGGGAATTATTGTTGCCCGTCTTCCAATTTTGGGGGCCCTACTACATCAATTTGTTTCGTCGGCTAAATTAGGGTCCAAAAGAGAGGTGCTTGAACTTGGACGAACTGAATGACACACCCCCAAAAATTGTGTGTACAGAGAATATTTTTTAATTATATTATTAAGTAAACGCTGGTACCCCATTTTTTCACCCACTGACTCGTGAAACTCGTGGCGAGTACGTTACTGAAAATGTATTTTCGTATTTTTTCATTTTGAACCCATGTTATAATATATCTCTAGGTGACGTCGCTCTGAGGACGCGCGTTTACAGCGTCTAAACCCTAGTTATACACACAATGAGGTGAACCCTGCATATGTTTCAGCCACAGGTAGAAATCTTAACACACCTGAAACAGAATACTCACGATGAAAAGTAACCTCGCGAATAGTATGATCAATACATTTGTAAAGCCAGCATGATATAAACGCCGCGCTGCTGTCAATGCTAATCAACTCTTTTTTGCACAAAAAGTAAATGACATATGTCATATCTCACGCGAAAGTACTATATTATGAACGCAGAGTACATATGGCCCGAGGCTTGACCCGGGCAGTGCACAGTATGTAAGTTTTTGATATATAAACAAAATAGTTCTGTACATGCGGTAAATATGCAATCATTAAATATAATCTAGCAGCATTAATTACAAGATTCGTCAAAGAGTTCGTAGCATGGAGTACGTGCAAGAGACAAACAAATCTCGTTTTATTCCTCTCTTACAAAAAGGTCTGACATGTAACAGTTGCGCGACCTGCTACAAACGCCATTCGAAATCAACTCTCATTGTACTTCTTTGTTATTTCCCAAAAACGTTTCTCTCCGGCGCTGTAGTCGGCATGCGCATTTTGAAATTGTAGATAGTCTACACTACAATATTTTTGAACCACTTGTTTAGCAGTTATTGGAAATTACCATCAGTACGCTAAAAAATCTGCTACCTATTTTTTCAGGGATCCGGTTTAACAGTTGACATGAGATTCCGGGTTCAAGTGAATATGAGGCTGGTGCCTTTGGAAACAGAACGAGTGCCAAGCATAATCTTGCCCATCTTTTGGATAGAAGATGTATGTGCTTTCCTAATTTATATCTGGTAAAAATTTGTGCTTTAGTACCAAATAGGACATTGTGCTTGTTGAAACCGATGTACTATTCAAGGGACCTGTATTCATGTAGAAGGACATTTAGGCTACACAAACAGCAGCTGAGCTGAGTACACATAGAGCAGCTGGGCCCTCGACGCACCTTCTCATGACAGGAGAGCCTCGGCAAGACACACGGGCCGCTAAAATATGATTATTATCTAGATAATTATCTAGATAAACTAACGTCAGTTGTCAATAGAATATATAGTTCATTCTAACAGATGTCAGTTGATTTTAATCGAATGTGAGTTATGTATACATTACGTAAGTTAAATTAAATAGTTTTTAAGTTAGTTATATACTATTCACTAGTCTATGTATTATTCATATAAATTCCGCGACTCGTCATCAGACCTTTGTCAATATTAGCTTTTTGTTAGTAATATATCCAAGAAATTGTCTTTTTATTCGTCTTCTATTACAAAATGCTGGCTCTACTGAATGCGTCGTGATAAACCAGGAAACAACCCCGAAAAAGTAGACATTCATTCTGTGAGGCAGTAAACTGTAGCGACACAATTCATTTGCGCGGAGCGTAGCCCATAGATGCATAGTTTGTAGTTGCACTTCTGTACGCATACACCGTCAGTATTCGACTAGATAAACAGCCATCAGACGATCGCCATATATGGCAAAGAGAACGCCATATATCATCTTATTTATTTCACTCATATTGAGTATGCATATAACATAGATAATTATATAGATTATACAATTATATAGTCAGCTGCTCGCGGCATGTTATTCGAGAGAGGCAGTGCAGCGATCTCTTCGCAAGGGCCAGGCAGGCAGACGCATGAAACTTCGTACACGCCTGAGAGCACAGTCGACAGATGCACTCCGTGTACTCCTCGTGGAAGCTCGTATTCGAACAGACCAGGTGATGATAGCCATGAACTATATATCTGGTATAGACATGGCGATTGTCACATGCAAGACCAGACCAGAGGTGAGAGGCACTGAAAATATCCAGGTCTCCAACCTCTCGTCGGGCTTGTTCAACTTTATTTTCCCATTCTGAGATAAAGCTCTCGAATGGTATTGTACGCGGCGTCTTCAATCTCAATCGAATTATCCCAACAACCGGTGCACAGCCAGACATAAGGCACACAAAGCGGCTCCTTGCCCGCATTGACAGGCAAAGTACCCGCTTCATGTACATTGTGAAACACCTTTCAAGCAAACCAAAGTTTGCCCGGGTGAGGTGTTCCCATATTCTGTCAAGACCATACATCAGCGCTGGAACAATCTTGAGGTAGAAAAGTGCCACTGCCGTCGGGACCGACAGTCGCCGGACGTCGCCTACCTCTCTCATATAGAGAGATTAGAGCTGTGCGCACTGTTTCGACGATGTGAGCAGTGAAAGTCGTCCCAGTATAATGAAGCCGAAGCCCCAGCTACCGGAAAGAGTTGACGAATTCTAAGGATTGGCCGCCGCAACGTATAACGTCTTTAGCAGCCAATCGACCTCCTCTTCTGAATTTCATAGCCTTGGTCTTCATGGCGTTTATCTCGAGCCCCCTTGAGACAAGGAACACCTCCGCCAGAGAAGTGATGCGCTTGATGGCACCCAGGTCGTGATGGGCGACCACTATGTCATCTGCGTACATCACAACTGTGGCCTTCTGGAACTCCCGTCGAATATGATCGACAAAATCGGCAAGCAGTAGAGTGAAGGAGACGCAGCTCAATGGGTCGCCTTGCGGGGTTCCCACATTTTGCCTTACCTGCAACACTTCCTGCTCACCTGGCACCAGTAAGGTGTCCTCATCAAAGAAGCTCGAAATTACGCGCAGAAAAGAGCCACCAACCCCTGCGTATCGGAATGACTTCACCAGGAGATCTCGAGGTGCTTTGTCGAAGGCTTTGACGCAGTCTATAAAGACTGCATACAAATGACCTCCGGGTTTTGCCACAGCTCGCTCTATCTCTGACTGAAGCACATGGATTGCATCACGCGTTCCTCGACCTCTTCGAAAGCCGAATTGCTCCGGTGGAAGGGTCTGGTCGACAACGTACTCGATCCGTTTTATAACCAATTTACAGAAGATCTTCTTCAGCGTCCTTTCAGACGCTATACCGCGGTATAAGTGTGGGTCTCGTCTGTCATCGCCATGCTTGCCCTTAAATAAAAGAGAAAGCCTGGATGTATGCCAGACTCGTGGCATTTGTCCCGTCTTCATGATTTCGTTGAAGAAATCACAAAGATGGTTTGCCAAGAGTGGCTCAGACTGCACCCAGTGTTCATAGTACACCTGGTCTGGTCCCGCACTCTTTCCTCTCGGAAGAGAGTGCAGAACTGAGTGCTGACTTACTTCTTCTACCTCAAAGGGCAGATTCATAGTCTCCTGCTCCAATGTTAGCGGGTGCTCAATCATTGGAGCCAGGCGTACCGTCTCGCAGTTATATAGAAGACCGGTCAGGTGACTCGTTACCTGTTCGTCGCTGAGCAGGTGGTTCGCCCCCTTACGAGGTCTTACAACGTAGGCTGAGGGCTTGCGTTCTGCTCTTCCAAGCAGTCGAATTTCCTCCCGCCTAGCGTATTCACGCTTGTGCTTAAGGCATAGCTTTATATAAGCTTTTCTACTGTTAAAGTAGTCAAGCCTGCGTCTGGCTAGCAGCTGCGGTGGTGCCTCTACCCTCGCTTGGCGCAAGAGCTCGAGCACCCCACGGTGGGCGAGATAGCAAGCTTGAGAAAACCACTGTCGTGATTTCCTCTGCCCCGGTCTCTTCCACTTCACTGCACTTCTCATGGTTCTCTCTAGCAGTTTACAGCAAGTATCCACATCACAGCCCACCTCTAAAAGTGAAAGGTCAACATGCCTCGTGGCAACCAGGTGTGGATCCCCTTGCTGTCTGAACCAAATATCTGGAATATTCGCGACTGCTGACACCGGTAGGTGCTTCCTTGCAGCCACCTCGAGAACATCGAAGCTTTTTACTTCGCCATCGACAAGGTTGTGAAACAGTAGGTCAATGGTGCTGCTTCCGTTATGACTTATATACGTGTGGTCTTCACGTGCATTTGCACATCTCAGACCAAAGTATTCCATCAACTGGAGCAGCACCTCTCCTTTATCGTTAGTAGCCCCACCATCAATTCGGGCATTGAAGTCGCCACCGACGATGGTTGGCATAGACAGGTCGAAACCTGATATACCAGAACTCACCGTGTTAGCGACCTCTGCCGAGTCAAGTTGTAGGGGAGGTAGAAGACGGCTATGTTCACCCTCATAGACGAGAGGCCTACACGGAAATCGTTCTTCCTCACACATTGCGCCGGCGGTAAACATTTATGTAGGTAGATTGATAATTCACCCACTGGTCTACCACGACCTCCAGCAGGTAGAACTGCCAGCTGGTGGAACCCTCGCATATTATTGATATGCAGTTCCTCCCGCTGGTAGGTCTCCGTAAGGAGTGCAATGTCCACCGACGTAAACATGTCAACTGGCGCTAGGTCTATTGCTCCTCTTAGTCCCTCACAGTTCCAGAGAAGTAGCCGTAGAGAACTAGTAGTCTCCACGTTAGCATCTCTAGGTCTGTGCAGTCACTTGCGAAGAGCCGGACCGCCAGGCGCGATAAAACTTTCCATGACCATTTTCTCGTAGGGAGCACCACCAGCCCAACGACGAAATAGGATACCTTTAGGCCAGAATTCACTCTTGCTGCACTTTGCGTACTCGCCGTCACCCAGCACTACACAGAACACGGCATCATTCCCCTGCGTCCGCATTTTAAATACTGCCTTTACAGAAATGCTCCTGTTAACGAGCCATGTGTGTAGGTTGACAGCTGACGTTTTCGCCGCCAGCCGTGCTACTCTGAGCGCGCTGAACCTGCCTGGCCCAGCATACACTTCAAGATCTCCTACTCCATCAGCTGCACTGCCTTTCTGCATACGATGCTTTGTTTTGCCGCTCCTCCTCCGTTGGACGGTGACAAATCCATCGTTGTCTTCCTCGTCTTTTCTTTTCTCTGCCGCTGTCTCCGTTGGCGACGTTGCGGCCACTGCCGCTTCCCTTGCCGTTGGTGTGTTGTCATCCATCGGCTCATTTGCTTCGAGGGTAGTGGCGGTGTTGTTGTTGCCGCCGCCGCTACTGCTACCGCTGCTGTTAAGACCAGCTGCTGTAGCACTGCGCTTGGCACCGTAGAGACTGCTCTTGCCGTTCTCTCCGGTGGCGCTGTCGTAGATCGGCTTTGTTGACACAAGCAGATCTCCGCCTTCCGTCAACCGTGACTTCTTGTTGTTCCGCGCTTTCCGTGTTCCGTTCGTTTTCTTCACGCTAACCTTTTCGTTTAGCGTGGAGTTTAAACACCCCTCGATGGTCTCGGGGTGCGCAAGTTGCTTCAGAGGAGTCGCTTCATTGCCGGCGACTCTTCGCTGGAGCTCCGAGTGTGATGCCCACAGCTTCACTAAATTCCACTGTAGCACACACAAACGTTCCTTCATCAGGACGAAGTTGGGTTCCTCTGATTCACAGGAGCCGCACGACACAAACTGTACGTCCTCGGGGGCACGGGGTCTAGGCACCCCCCGTGAAACCCAGTAGAACAGCCATTGTTACAAATAACCAGTTGTTCTCCCGTTTTAAACGGGAGCGAACACTTTGCACATTCGAACATCACGGTAGCAGACGACAACATCTCTCTCATCTCAGAACGCCATATATGGCAGAGCTTACAATTCACGAAACCACTTTCGGGCCGTATTATTTCCTTAAAAGGGGGCATTGACAGGCCGGGAAGATCCCTGGATTTAAATTCCTTGGACATATTTTTATGGGTTTTGTAAAGATCCGATCCTAGAAGAGTGCCCTCAAAACAATCCTTAAGTCCTAACGTTTGGGCGATCGGCTGAATTATGTATTGCGGCGACAGCTCCCTGTACTTGAACAATTTGCGAGCTTCCGCAAGACCTGTACTCGCGTCAGCGCAATGTAACTGCTGGCAGGTGTACATGAAATCGTCGTGTCCCATATTAGCAGACGGCCCCTTTCCCATGGTGTTAGGGTTTTTCCATCTGGGCGTAGGGGGCTGTTGACGCACACGCCGAGGGGCTCTTTCACTAAAGGAATCTGGGCGGTCTGCAGAGCACGGTGTACGACAATGTTAATGGCGAATTATCTTAAATGACGACCGGCAGCACAACGCGTGTTCCGCTGTAGCGGTAACTTCGGGAATAAATTGCAGATGTGATCTGCACAAACTGCCTCCCCAAGCCGTAACCCCGAGACGATGCGGAGTGTGCTATTGTCCAGCATCGTCCCCAGTTGCGGGGAAGGGAGTGCTTGTAGCTACTTTCCGCTTAATGGATCAAAACAAGGAACGCTTGTTTTCTGCGCTAGCTTGATCCCATTTTGTACGATTGCAGCAAAACTGCGTCTGCTAAATGACTCCGATAGTTGAATCTCTTTACTTGGAGCAGATGGTTCGACTGGTTGCTATCCGGGTTTGGCTGAATCACGCGACTGGCAGATTTTTTAAGAAGCTCTTCGCGATCTAAGCAATGAGGACACGATCCCCAGGTCGCCTTACGGCTGCCCTTACATAGGCAGCACCGCGCTGCGTCTTTGCAATCCTTTCGCAAGTGGTTAGCAGATCCGCACCGTCTACAGCGAGGAACCTTCAAAGGGCTATCCGGCTTTATATGATCTAAACTGCAGCATTGATAGCACTGGAAAGGCTCCCGGTGTAGAGTAACGCCATGGGTTTCAAAACCCACATGAACCTCCGTCGAAAATTTTTTTCCCGAAAATGTCAAGATGACACTGTCCGCCGCCATGACAAATTTGGTTTTGATGTTGTCGGTGACGCCGACTGACCCAAAGCATTCATAATTGTTCCCACATTAGCGTGGTGCGTGCCCTGTGTATTTCTTCTTTAACGGTCGATCTGGAGCCACTAGCCTGGGCGCTTATAGGCATCCCGCCCGGTGTCTGCAAGCTGAGCAATGTGGCCCGGTCCTCCCTGTCTTATGCAACAATAATGACATCTCCGTGTAAAAAAAAGTGGTTATTCCATTTTGCCTGTAATATGCTTTACAATATCTTCATGTATTAGGTGATGTATATACTTTTGTATACTTTTTACAAAGTGTTGCTGTAGATAACAGCATTAAAGTTTGACTTCAACAAGTTATCTACAGCAAAGAAAATAATCACCTCGGCTCTCTTCTTTGCGCGAACAAATAGGATGTTTTTCTGCATTGTAACCAGATTTGCAACAATTTTCCCCTTTGGTACGACCTTATTCCAGCTTTTGTCGGATTCTTCATTTAATGACAGAGTAACGCCCTCCACCGCCGCGTTGTTCTTTCCAAAAATGATAGTTCTAGAGTTCTATGCCTCCTTGGCACCAGTACCACCTCATCATCAGCACATCTCCGTGCCGTTTGTGTCTTTGCCAGTTTGCCACTTTGTAGTGAACTGTTTGCCGCTCTCTGGATGGTACAAATATCTAAGCACACTACGCCAATCACAGTACCGAATTAGCAATTAAAGTTGTCACGACCTCGATCCGCAAGTGACCGCTCTTGGAAACCGCTTGCAGACAACCTAACGTTAGGGCCAATGGTAACGTTAGGACCAATGGGTAAGGCGACCGTCAAGTGCCTGAGGGAGCTCGGAAAAAGACTAACTTCTGTGACAAAGGATGCGCGACCCGGGGAGTACCTACTGCAGCGTATCTTTATAGAAGTTTAACCTCATCCAACGAGGATGTCAATTCCTGATTCTTGAATTCTTGGGGGTCCTTTGCAATATACGTTCTAAAATCCCCGTTCTTTGGCTCATTAAACCTCTCAAAACACTGGGTAAGACCAATGGCAGGGTCTCCTCCAATATTTCATGCGCTTCCGTCCAAGCTTTTTTTAGAAGAAAACTTACAATCATATCATATCATATCACCTTTATTGAAAAAGGGGTATTACAATAGAAGCAAAGTCGTTTTGAATCTGTGAACGACGTGCAATCCTCCAGGCAAATGTGTTGTTTACAACGTCCACCCGAGCAATCTCGTGGGGGTGGATGGAAACGCCGCTCCGGAGATTATTTGGTCTTAGAACAAAATACCTAGTAATAAGTTTCTGACGCGCTAGTTGTTTAAACATGCGGTAATCGGCATGGGATTGGTATTCACTAACACTAGGCAATGTGATACGCTCGCGTGGTAGACAACACCGGCGAGCAACTCGTTTCACGAACTTATCCTGCACGCTCTGCAAAAGGTCAACATCTCGTTTATAGAATGGCACCCATACGTGACAGCAATAAGTCCACTTTGGTACCACTAAGGTTTGATACAGCTTTAGGTACACATTATGATCCTGTATAATGAAAGACCGCATTATGAGATTACATATTCGAGACGCGGCCTTGACAACCTCAGCCATGTGAGGTCTAAACTTCATTTGGCGGTCGAAGATTACCCCGAGGTCCTTGTAGCGTGAGACTTCAGGAATGGGTTGGTTGTTTAGCATATACTGAGTAGTATCTGGCAATGTCTTGAGAACAGCAGATTTGGAAGAAGATAATTGCATGCGGTTGTCCTCTGCCCAAAGGGATACGGTGTCAATCGCTTTCTGTAGTATAGCTATGTTGCTGTCGTTTTTTGCCTCAACATAGATTTTGAGATCGTCCGCATACAGCTTATATGTAACACCAATATCTCGAAGCATTACCCCGAGATCCTGTACAAATATAGTGTACATTAGGGGGCCTAAGCATGAGCCCTGCGGGACGCCAGATACACACCTGCCGACCGCGGAATAGCTATTCTCAACTTTGACGACAAATGTACGGTCTCTCAGGTAAGCTCTGCACCAGTTTATGATTCTGGGGCCGATACCTAACGCTGACATCTTTGTCAGAAGCAGATGATGGTCAACGCGGTCAAATGCACGTGAAAAGTCAAAGTAAACGACATGCAGAGGGATGTTGCGATTTCGGGCAAGCGCCCAATCGTGAGCTACTTCCCATAACTGGGTACCCGTTGATCGACCCTTTGTAAAACCATGTTGTGAAGAGTCCAACAGGTCTTTAGAATCAAGAAATGTGTAAAGCTCAGCCACAATGATTTTCTCCATTAGCAAACAAGGTATTGAACATTGAGACACAGGTCTGTAATTTTCTGGCGCTGCACGAGAACCCTTTTTGTGCGTCGGGGTGATAATAGACTGCCGAAAGAAACTCGGTACTTCACCGTCTTCGAAGGAGCGAGTAAATATCAATGATAATGGTTCAGCCAAGCTGACAGAGAGCTCTTTGAATAAAATTGGAGGAAGGTTGTCGGGAGTCCGCGAGCATTTTTTCTTAAGGCTGTTGAGGTGCACTATTACCTTCTCCTTGTTAAAAACAATGTCATTTATAAGAACGGTCGGGATCTGATTAACGGTGTTGGGAATTCCAGACGGCTGAACATATACGCTAGCAAAAGTAATCTTTCATAGCTGCCGCTTTGTCGGAGTTTTCTGTGACCGTGTGTTTGCCAACTATAAGTGGTGCCACTCCAGACTGCAGTGTTAAACGGCGACCAGCATATCTAAAAAAGTCTTTGGCATTACGAATGTTTAGGTTGGCCTCCTCTAGCCGCCTTTTGCGGGTTGCGGCTCGTGCCAATTGAGTGGATAAGCGCGAGTGTGCACGGGACGATGGCGTCAGACTATGTAGGCGACTAGGTGCGTCCTCTATGAACATTTGCAAGGTAGATGGTTTAGGCTTTCTTAACGGAGTAAACATCTCCATGAGAAATATAATGGCATTCACAAATGACGTATACTGTGATTCGACGGAGTCACAGTGAGATAAAAACGAACGCCAGTTGGTAGCTGCAATGTTAGCCGCGATTGCGTCATAGTCCGAATGGAAGTAATCTAGGGAAGGGCTAGCGGACTTTTGAGGTGTGTCAATAAGTATTTTAAAATACACAGCAAGGTGATCTGACTTTACGGGTGGCTCGTCTACTAAAAGCTCTGCTATAATATCTTCGTTGTCAGTAAATAAAAGGTCTAAAATGGTACCGCTGCGTGGTCTAGTTGGTACGTTCACAAGTTGTGATAAACCACTAAGGGAATAAAATAAGCTAAAAATGTATTCTTTGGTGGTTTCACTTGAGGACAAGTCAATACATCTCCAATTAATATCAGGTTGGTTAAAATCTCCCGTCAGAATGACCGGAAAGTCTACTTGCAAGAGCTCATCAAGCAAATCACAAAGTGTAGTCATTCGCTCAGCAAGTTGTGTTGCAGAACCCGTAGGTGAAAAATAACAACAAATAAGTCGGCACTTTCGATCTGTTCCGCATAGTATGTCGATAGCAATGGTCTCTGTAGATTTATCCGTAATAGAAACTTCAATAGCTTGCAATTCGGATGTAGCGAGAATGCACACACCACCACCACGACTGTTGCGGTCTTTACAATCAAGCAGTTGCGCGAATTTTGATATTTGGGCACATTGGTCAGCATATACATGACTCATTTGGACTACGTTGTTCGACAATACTTAAGTATCTTTGGTTTAAATCGCTGCAGACGCCACAGCAACAAAATGACATCATTAGGGCCATCGGCGGTAGACGACGTTCTAACGGCAGCACCTTCGACAAACAAATTCTGGTTTCATGTTGATACACCCAGTATTTCATATTTACCCTACTCTAAGCATTACCGTAAACTAAAAAATATTTTTTTTTATCAAAACGCCTGCGCTCCGCTGCTCACCAGAGATATAATAGAAGGGTGCAAAATTTGGGTTTCAAATTTTAGTCATGTTCCTGTAAAATTGAAAGAATCTCTTTATGTCAACCCATTTCATTTAAATATTAGCTTTTTAACGAAATCCAGGGCCCTCTAACGAAATACATTATATATATATATATATATATATATATATATATATATATATATATATATATATATATATATATACAACCCTTTATTGATTATGTATATATAATATTATTGCGGATGCTCCTTAGGCGAACTTACCATCGGACAGGAACAAGCTGGTGCGCATACTTAAGCAATGTAGCATCGTCCGTTGGTCGGCGTTGGCTGCCTTTCTTTGCTCGCTCGCGACGTCTGCTCTTCTCTGCTGTCTTCTTCTTTAAACACCTAGATCGCAAACAAGGAAAGAAAAATGCCCGTTTTCGGATATTCCAATTATTATGCATGCTTATATGTATATTTGGTTTGCTGAAACACATCTGTTTGAGACGCGCGTGTATCTCAAGGCTAATGCTGTTGATCTGTGTGTCTTGTTTGGTATCTGGGACTAAATTCCGCATATGCTACATGTGGTCGTTTGGATTTGAGATTATTCAGATAGACTATCCCACGGTAGTGGAGTTTTAAGCACAAGTTTACCATACTATATTCTCAAATATTTATTAGTGGTATAATTTAAATTTATTAATTTGCGAGAAGCCCGTTTACTTCGTCCGATGCCCGTTATGCCGTGTGTAAGTGCCGCGACCTAAAACTGATGCTTTATTATAGTGGGTTGATTATGTGCTTTTTTAGCCGATGGTTTTGTTTTGGTTATTGTAGACCTATGGCTATTTCAAAAAGCTAACGTACGCAGTACATCCAAAGCAGCAATTATAGAGCACGACCGTGATCTAGCCAAAACAGATCTCGATAAAAAGTTCTACCCTCGACGATCTCTTGTTGAATTTTAGATCAGTAAAACACTGAATTCTGAGAAATAAACGCGGACGTTTTCGGGCAGTCATAAATGAAGCTGTATTTTTGAAATTATTATTGAGGCCTTGAAGAAGCGAAAAAAATGTATTTGCTTTTGTTGAGGTTAATTTTATGATCGGTTTTAGGTGCTAAACATTAAATGGTCGCCCAAAAACGTAGATTAAAAGCTTAGATTTATGATTGACTCAAAAGACTTAATTAATATTATGATTTATTAACAAACACTTAAGTTAAATAAATTATAAACAAGTACATTAATCACAATAAGTGGCTCTTCCACATCACTGGATCTTTTATTATCTTGCGAGCTCAGCTACTGACTGATCTGCTAGACATGCTGCGGCGTGTTATTTATTGCAATGGCCTAAGCATCTCGCACACCTACAACACTCCTGAGGATCGTGGAATTCTTACGTGCTGCATAACACGTGGGCTGCAAATGCAAACGTAGGTAAATGCCTACAGGTACTTTTATATCCGGCTGCTCGCCAGGGTGTACTCCTTATTGCTACCGTCGTGTATATTCCAACACATAATTTTTCCCCCACTTCATAGTATAGGCCACAAACGCCGTCGTCCTAGGTACACCCCATCGTACTTGTAACTCCTGTGTCATTAGAGTCTTTCCTCTAAAATATGAACTTTTCTATTTCTACAAGCATTAGCTAACCCCAAAACCCACTTCATAAAAAAAAACAAGAGTATAATAATGAATATAATATAATTGATTAATTAGCGCAACTAATAACCCCGGCATGCGCGACTTCCGAACAAGACACAAAATGATATCTACATGACTTACCCTTCGTCTTTAACCAACTGCGGTCAGGCGTTTCTCGATACCGGTGTGACCTTCAGGAGCTTCATTTTAGACAAATACTTCAGATTAACGAAGTCAAAGAGGAATGATTTTTTTATTTTAGTTATATAGAACTTTCCGAGCTATTTCTTCTGGGGTCCAAATTGGTGTCACTCAATTTTAGATCTAGTCTAATATATCTTAATTGCAGATAGTATTTTTTAGAATATATATTTATTGCAAATAGTATTTTTTTAATAATATATGTATATTGCAAATAGTATTTTTTAGAACTTAGTTCGGAATGAGATATTACCGTCGACGTTCGCGCAGAGAGCGATGTCGCACGGGACGTTCGTCTCGCAATTCTCACCTCAACCGTAGAGAGCGCCACAAGCGAGGAGCATCCGCCAAGCAAAACTGTTTAGTTCATAATATCGTTGATATCTCCAGTCGTATAAATTCTATGAACGAATATATTTAGATAGGCATACTGTGCATGTGTAACAGAAGTGCGATGAAATTGATAATGAAATAAAAATATGAAACTTGATTACTCGTGTTACTTGCTGGCATTGACGTCGCCACGTGGCTTCCGTGGCTGCACTGGCACACGCGCATCCGCGCACTTGGCGTTTTCTAGACGTCACCGGCAAGGAAGGCTACCAAGAGTTATAAACCCGCACCCAAGTTTTTTTTCATTATTAGATTGTTGGTGGCGCAACATTTGGTGTCATAAGAACAAATAAGCAGAACACCTGCGCTCTTTATGAGGAATTTCCGCAGTGCCGCGAGTTTTATTAATAATAATACTAGATAATATATATATATATATATATATATATATATATATATATATATATTTTATTAGTAACACATACTTTATTTTTTATTCAGTTAAACATACCGGCTAGACCTAGCTACGACAGAAAGGAGAGTCCCTTACCCGTGGGCAACAAACCGGTGAACGACACCGTGTTTTCGCATCAAATTTTGACAGTTATCCTCTGTGACTGATACTGCGGAAGAGAAGCAAATTATTCGTAAGAGTTAAAAACATGATGAAGCATAACATTTAAATCGTTTTTTCGTCGTTCGACTTTTCGAAAAGCGTGGCCTTCAGTTCCTACAGACTTGATGCTCAATAGTGAATAAACATACGGTGTGGTCGTTTCTTAGGGCTTTGTAATTGTCCTGGTCCCCCTACGCTTTGAGTGTAACACCGCCTGCCATGCAGAAGATCGCCATAGTTCGCAGCATAAATGTTTCGAATCTACACATCCTAGATCGGCAGTTTTTCGATGACCCAGGATGTCAGGATCATACGGCCACAAGAGTGCCGGCCTCCTTGCAGTTCCTTTAATGGTGTAGCCTCCTTGCAGCTTAGATTATGGTTATCCTCTGAATCAGCCATGTGCGTGCTACAAAGACATAAATAAGCGGCGAAAACATTAGGATTTAGGCAGAGGCTGCATAAGGTCGTTTAGAATTATTCAAACATGCCTACGCATTTTTAAGCTCATTAAGCTTACGACGCAGCAAGAAGAAAACCGTCTGAGCGTTAATAAGGGGTAGACAATCATGCGACAAGCCAGAGACGAGACACCATACGGCGGATGAGACCAGGTGCTTCCAGAAGGAAGACAGTCTTCCGGCTATCATCGGAGACCCGCCTCGTCCACTGCTCAATCAATTAGTTCCACTGATAGACGGCTCTTTCGCAGATATACACAGGACTTTCTTCGCTACAGAGTACCCATCGTGGCAAATTTTGAACTTCCGGGTGTCCCAATAATATTTGAGGACTCGATTCTCGGTGCGATTTTTTTTGTGGTTAACCTATTACTTATCAAAGTAATAGTCTGCCAGAGTTTATAACAGCTGCTCTAGCCTCTCTTTATGCTTGCAATGGAGAACCGCGGGATGGCAAGGGTCCTCGCCAGGGGCCACGCTTGTAAGATGATACATCAATTCGAACTCTGCTCTGATCTCAGACTAGGTCAGTTGAGCGTTAAGCTTCACGTCTGTGGATGGTAAACATGACTATCATGAGGAGAAGCGCCGTTGCCGTCTTAGGGACGATTATTTAATATTATCAACGAGCGTTGGTAACTTTACTTAATACGGAAATATACATACACACAAATATATATATATATATATATATATATATATATATATATATATAGCTTTACTTAAGCCGCATCATATTCAAGCAAGGCAAATCTAAAATAGCCCAAAAGCTAGTTAGAATCCTCAGAACCCGCCAGTATGGGAAAACCTGGCTCTCGGAGCAGCATAGCGGGTTACGGCGATGGGCGTGTGCCGAGGGTACCGCACGGTAAAAGCTTCGATGCTCTCGGAGTGGCTGCAAGGAAGCACCTAACGGCGTCAGTAGTTGAAAATATTTCTGGTATTTGGGCAACAGACCGAGGCGAACCACAATTGGTTGCCACGAGGCCTGTAGACCTTTTAAATTTAGCTGACGCTAGCTTCAAGATGGACCGTGATGTGGATACTTGTTGTAAGCTGCTAGAGAGAACCAGGAGAAGCACAGTCAGGCAGAAGAGACCGGGTAGAGAAGCTCACAACAGTGTTAATCAGGGCTGCTCTCGCCCACCGTAGTGTGCCTGAGCTCTTGCACCAAGTGAGGGTAAAGGCATCCCCGCAACTGATTGAACACAAAACTTCAATAGTAGAAAAGCTTACAAAAAAACAATGCTATGACCACAAGCATAAATACGCTAAGCGGGAGGAAATCTGACTGTTCAAAAGAGGAGAACGGAAGCCCTCACGTGCAACCTTGTAGAAGGGGCAAATCACCTGCTTAGCGACGAATAGGTAAGGAGTCACCTGACCGGTAATTTACAAAACCCACTGAGCTGTGTCTTCTTTACTACTCTGCTTGCCGATTTTATCGGCTCTGCTCGAAGGCCATAATTGTGCTGTACGCATATAACATAGTGGTTGCTCATTACAATCTGGATGTCATCAAAAGCATCACTTCTCTGGCAGAGGTGTTCGTTCTCTCCTCAACTCTTGGAATTTGTAAACTCTTCTCGGTAAATAGGGCTTCGGCTCCATTTTACTGGGACATCCTTCATTGCGCACATCGTCGAGGCAGTGCGCACAGCGCGTCTTTCTTTTTAAAGAAGTATCTTTGTCTGGCGGCGATGGAGGTTGATACGAACTTTCACGAGGTGTGCACATAGTACGACGTATCATGTGCCTTTTGGCCTCTAAGAAGGGACCACTGCACTGCAGCTGAGAACTGTATAAGTGTTAATGTTATATACATACTTAATATCAGTACCCGCCGGCCCGAATAGACGGGCCAGCGGATCCTCCACCCTCCCCCCTATCGAGGTTCGGAATGGAGGTACCATACTACTCCGCCCTACCGATAAGACGCGATCACCTCTCGATTCCGCGTTACACCCCAGAATATACACTCACCCCCCCCCCCCGAAGGGTGGCTCGACCACTCCAGAGCAGGGGTTCCCCACGTGTGTTATTGGGAGTTTACACCGCCTAACCAACTTTCAAGTGGGCGCGTGAAGGTCCCCGCAGCGCGCGAAAGTCGCGCACCAGCGGACCGACGCCGGAAATAGAGTCATAGTTACTCCCGAGAGTTAATATTATTGAGGTATAAATGTGTATTCCTTGTCTTCTCCTAGCTCCTACTAATTATTCCATGGGACCGAGAATACAGCCGGCGTTTCCTCGGCACACTGTAACTGACAGCGGTTGCCGTAAGAACTCGCCTTCGCGCTGATTGCCTGTGAGATCTGTAATCCGTCTGCCCAGCTCACTGATGAATCTCTTGGTTGCCTTGTTTACCTGACCCACTGTTTCCATATCTATTGAGACTACGATGTAATCCTTCTCCAGTTCTTGGTACTTGCGCTGTTTCCCATTTTCTGCGCGCTCGGCAACCCATCCCGCCTCTAGTGAACTGCGGCGTATATAGGAGGGAGCCACTGTGCAGGGAACTGTAGCATTCCATACTAAGCACTTGCCGTTAGCCCATAGCGGGATTGATACACCGTCAGGTCTTTTGTCGTCATCAAGTCCTAATCTGGGTTTGAGCGTGCTTGATATGTCAGCCCTGCGTGAGGCTCTTCTTATAATTGCATGGATTTCAGCGTGTCTAAAAACTCTTCCATGGCTTTTGATGCAGCTAAGAGGGCGAAGTCTATCTTCAGTTACTGTAGTACCACATGCGCTGCAATTGTAGGGGTTGCAAATCAGGGCACCTATTTAAAGAGCTGTTGCCATGCGGAATCAGGCGTTGTATAGCATGGTACCAAGCTGCGGGCAGGGGAGACATTTTAGAAACCCACCACTAAATGTGTCCCGTGCTGCCAGAAAGACAGCTTTTTCCACTGACGATCTAACAGCTCTCTAGTTGCAGCGCTGCATCTGTAGAAGTCCAATGTATGTTGTGTGAAATGTTCTTGCCAGGGGCCTGGTCCAATCGTTTGTCTAGCAAGTCCAGGTCTTTCTTCGCCAGCAAACACTAAACCTCTCGGTTCAAGTGTAGATGGTATACCCATATAGCATGGTGCCCAGTTGCGGCGAGGGTAGAGCCCTTAGGTATCCGCTACTAAAGGTGTCTCGGGCAGATATAAAAACCGCTCTCTCCGTGGGGGATTACATGCTATCAAGAAGATTTCGACCCACAATGTTGCACCTATAACCGTCAAGCGTATGCTGTGTAGGGCGCTCCTCCCAGGGACCAGGGCCTATGACGTATCTTGCAGCTAGCTCGGCCTTGTCTTTCGTCACTTGTTACATGACGAATATTAGGCTCGACGATGGTCCCAACGAACTGTGCAAATTCTAGTAGCGAAGCTGCATAACATACGGGCGCAAGCTCTGCCACGGACCTGATGCCAAACCCCCCCTTCCCTAAGGGAAAGGGTTGCCCTTTGCCAGGTATGGTCAGTCAGAGTGACGTTCAGAACTTTGCCTAGAATTTCCCTTGCGGTGTGGTCGAAGTCCTGCAGGCCGGCCCGCTCGTTGCTCGCTGGGGAGGTCCGCAGGATGTAATTCAACCTTGGCGACCCTAAGCTGTACTTCCAGAGACACAGAGCTGCCTGCGGGTGCATTGCGATGAGGCGGGATTTGGTCCGCAGAAGCGCGTTGCGCTTAACTGTTATCGTCTCAAGAATTCTTCGAGCTCCAATTGGGGCACCTAGAATTTTCACGTCCGCCTGATCAACTCTTCGATCCGGGCAAGATGTTTTCGATGGTTCTGAACATTTCGCCCTGCTCGTGCCTGCTCTGCCTACGATAATGATTTCGCATTTAGAAGGATTAAGTTTCAGTCCTCCATCGTCTGCGGACCTTAAAACATTGAGAATGTCACTAACAACTGAGTTTACTGGGCCTCCCAAGGTGGCGTCGTCCAGATACCAAACGTTCAATGGACTGTCCACACGGATCACTAATTATTATTATTATTATTATTATTATTATTATTATTATTATTATTAAATGTCGCTTTGACTAGAAAAATGCAAGCCAGTTTTCATATATTCCTTAGTGGGCCCGGTCGGCAAACCCAACAAACTCCAAACAAGGTACTTCGGACTGTATACGATTGTGAGAGCGACTGGCCCAACGACCGTGGAGGTTGAACCGACCGAGACAGCGAACACCCCACTGACCCCGGCGGATACGTCCACGTATACATAATCACGGTTTTTATCCAGGCCATCCAAGTGACTCATCAGGCTGCCGCGATTGTCTAACTCCCGGTAACGTATGCAAATCACCAACTCCTACAAAGCAACTTCCGCTTTTAGAGAACCGACTTGTAACACATGTAACTTAGACTGTAAAATAGGCTGTTTAGGACGAAGTACATAACAATGACGATGATAACAGTGGATTCACAATTCACACTTTCCGTAAAGAGAAACGCTTGTCGGCAAAAGAACTGAAACTACTACACAGGCTTAAAGACGATATTAATGCAGGTACCATATGCACCCTCAAAGTCGTCTTTCACAGGCAACACATCGAATGTGATACCCTCGTTAACTTAGAAGAAGGGTCACAGCTAACTTTATTCAAGGGAATTTACACATTCTCCCCAGAGGTAGATTTTCTGGTGGCAGGTCATGTATGCCCGTTTGGACTTACAAGTAATACAAGTAAAGGCCTAATTGCCAGAGAGCGAACAGCGGAGGTCCGAAGAACGAACACCGAAGGTCCCTCAGGGCACTTGTAGGACCAGAGACACCGCCAACTACAGCGGCGGGCCTCTAACCGCTCTTAGAGAACGCGTGCGAGGTCTCCCTAGGCCGTGCCGCACACCCAGGACGCCGAGGCATGCCAAGATACTGGTGGACTGCTGCGGCATCTCACTCGCGCTTGATCCGCGCATGATGAAGAGGCCTATGGAGCTGAGTACAAGAAACTGCGAGCCTCCTGTGCAAGAGAATCTTCAGGAGCAAAGAACGCTTAAGCAAGGATGGACTCCCTGGAGGAGCTGGAGGATGACCCCTGGGGCCGCCAGTATAGGATGGTTAGAAAGTTCCCCCTTCAAGCGAAGGATAGAAATATCTCCGGAAGAGGCACGGGTAGCGACCAAAGCGCTCTTACCCCAACACCCATCGATCGCGTCCCCTACCTAGAGGCCCCAGAGAAGAAGAAGAGGACCCCCCGGAGGTCACGCTGCAAGAGGTGCAGGATCGGATAACGCAGTCAGCAGTCAACTCGACCCCGGCGCTCTAAGAGAGCACGTGAGTCAAAATCTTCTTGAGGCTTACAAAACTAAGACCCTTCAAAGGGGGCTGGCTTCAGGCGCTACCTTCCCGTCAGCTTGGCATCATGCTGGAATTAAACTCCTTCCGCATGGTGACGGCCCTTAGAATAGGCGCCCCCGTTTGTCCGCCTTTCTTATGTCTGCCATGCGGCCAACCTGTTGACTCTGGCGGTCTACACCTGTTAAGCTGTCTGAAAAGTCCCGGCAGAACTACAAGACGGGCTGAACTTTACGCCATAGTCAGAAGAGCTCTTAGACGGGGAGGAACACCATCTAAACCCGAGCCGAATGTTCTTAATGGCAGCAGTGACCTGCGGTCTGACGGGGTCACCATCCCGCTATGGTCACACGGAAAAAGCCTTATATGGGATATAACGGTTCCATGCACGGCGATCTTATTGTAGTTACGCCACAGCGCAGTTAAATCGGGATGGGTAGCAGAGCGCGCGGATTCAAAAAACGAAGAAGTATCTCGAGCTATCTAGAATTATCACTTTGTACCTATTACGTTAGGGACGCTTGGCCTCATTAGCTTAAGTACAGCGAAAATCCTGAAAGATATCGGAAAACGAATAGAAGACGTTACGGGCGATCGACGCGTGTAGAGAGAACGTGGCTTCCTCATAGGCGCCATGGATTGACAGAAAGCGACCAGAGTAGGATGATCCTGGCATAAACGTTCAAGCCCCATAATTGCAATAATGATAACAAACAATTAACTTGCCTATTATTTGGCGTTTACCAGCTCACTAGCGCGCTGTATTGCTACTACTGATTGGATATTAGTTCTAAACACATTAGGATGAATTTGGCAAGCTTCTTAGGCTTGGCGAGACTTTGATTTCAAACGGTTTATTATTATTCCATTTTAAGTTTAGAGGGAAAAAAGGGGAGCTACCAATCCAGCTTATCTTCGAGGCAGCCCCTCATTGCGCCCATTATTGCTGCCGCATTGCCGCGCTGAACCGCCAGAGATAGCCGCTAAAGTATTGAGTCAGGAGCTCATTTTTCCCCCTGTCGCTAGTTCGATTCGTTTGCCAATCTTTGGAAGAAGCTACCATGCGTCAGGGCCGGATTTTCCGAGCGGCAAATGCTCTAGTCTCCAGGTTCGAAAGGGCAAGCGTGTCAGTAATTGTCACATCCCAAATAAGCGCCTTAACCCTTTCAAAACGAATAAAAATAAGACCGTCCAGACTCTTGCCGTCGCTTTTGAAGAGGCCGGTTGGCTCTCGAATGCACAGCTTTATACCTGACCTAAAGACCCAGGCTGTAAAGTCATCAACCTCGCTGGGACCGATTTGGCGACCTTCGCTTCTACCACGTGTGTTCCTCACGGACACCGGTGCTCTTCGGTTAGCCTTGCCCCAACCCAAAATTATTTGACACATATATTCTTAATAGTTTAGAATTTTTCTCCAGCAGCACCGCTAATTTACGGGTTAAGGATTGGGTCTAATTTTGGATAGGGCTGTCATAGAAACACGCCATGTGCGCCACGAACCAAAAAAGCAGCCAACGCCTCAGCGAAGCTTTGAAAATTCATCCCGCGGATCAGAGGTGCAAGAGACACTTGGCGTAGTCTCTTTGCATCAGTAATTAGCACTATGCTATAAGCCACAGCATCATGCTATATCCCGCACCCTTATAGGTACGCACAACTACCAGGGTTAAAACACGCCGCCTCTTCAAGAGACTTAAAAATCTATGGCGCTCAATGTGCATGGTTGTTAGGGAGCAAATCAGGCATGTTCGTATTAAACCAAAGTCAGTCAGGAGGCAAGTGGCACGAGGCTCTCGTCTGCGTAATATCAGCAGTTTTATCTGATAACGACGTTAAAGCATGGTGTGACTTTTTTCTTTCGCTTGCGGGAATCTTTGCCTCCCCCGCGCCCGGAACAATGCTTCATTCCTCTCAGTCATCATCCGCAACAATCTTTACGATTTATCTCAAGGTATGCACCTGCCAGGACGTGATTACAATTTCTTATTGTCGTGTTTCGACTCCCAAACTATTCAGGAATAACGCCGTGCGCCAGTCCATTATTAAACTTTCCGAAGAAGATGTTTCTGGCTCCGCCAGACTCATTGTATTCGCAGATACCAAAACCCCCGGCATTGACAGTATAGACTTTGCGAGAGCAATACCCATTCGCTCCCGAGGACCTAGAATGGCCAACACTAACTAGAACCCTCTGCCCTTTGGCACGTCAAAGACGGAGATTTAGGTGGTTATTAAAAGCTCCGCCGTAGGATTAGACTTTGTCTAAACCCCGGTTGCTATTGGACTTTCTTTCCCCGTCCCTTAAAGGCGTCGCCGCCAGCCTGCTCTTTGCGTTGGAAAAGGTCATTCGTTTTTAGGGCACCCCCTTCCCCTCCCTCCAACCGCAAATATTTGGCGACAAAGCCGTTATTTCTCTAGCAACTACTGCGCATTAATTAGATCGTCGGCAGGGACCGAAGTAGCCATTCACGCAACCCGTGCGTTTTTTAATCACGCACACCCCTAAAGGTATTTGTGAAGCTCGAGTTTAGAAACGCTTTTAGCAGTATACGTTGAGCTTAATTTATAAAGATAGTTGCATCTCATGCCCCTCATAATTAATTACACCACGGCAAATTGGCATATCGGCTTTTTTCCCACCTGGTCTTACCTGAGCAACTGATTTTATCTGCCACCGGACTGCAGCAGGGGATCCCTTAGCACTACCTCTGTTTTGTCTTGGTGTCAGGGATCTTGTAGATCAGGCTGATCTACAAGATCCCTGACCTCTGGTACCTTAACGATGACCTATTAGGACGAAACGTTCGCACAGTAACAGAACGTTTGACGGGTCTTTAACTTTGGTGTAACATCTGGTTTGGAGTTAAGTCCGGCCAAATGCGAGATATGCTTCTTTGGCTCTACCCATGAGGCCTTTCCCGATTTACAGTCACTTCGAGACCTCCTGCTTGGTTGCAAAATAACCGTTAATGACGATCTGGAGTTACTAAGTGTGCGAAGGGCTCACAGCAGCAATGAAAAGCTCGAGATCAAAGCTGGAAATTATTGTTGCCCGTCTTCCAATTTTGGGGGCCCTACTACATCAATTTGTTTCGTCGGCTAAATTAGGGTCCAAAAGGGAGGTGCTTGAACTTGGACGAACTGAATGACACACCCCCAAAAATTGTGTGTACAGAGAATATTTTTTAATTATATTATTAAGTAAACGCTGGTACCCTATTTTTTCACCCACTGACTCGTGAAACTCGTGGCGAGTACGTTACTGAAAATGTATTTTCGTATTTTTTCATTTTGAACCCATGTTATAATATATCTCTAGGTGACGTCGCTCTGAGGACGCGCGTTTACAGCGTCTAAACCCTAGTTATACACACAATGAGGTGAACCCTGCATATGTTTCAGCCACAGGTAGAAATCTTAACACACCTGAAACAGAATACTCACGCTGAAAAGTAACCTCGCGAATAGTATGATCAATACATTTGTAAAGCCAGCATGATATAAACGCCGCGCTGCTGTCAATGCTAATCAACTCTTTTTTGCACAAAAAGTAAATGACATATGTCATATCTCACGCGAAAGTACTATATTATGAACGCAGAGTACATATGGCCCGAGGCTTGACCCGGGCAGTGCACAGTATGTAAGTTTTTGATATATAAACAAAATAGTTCTGTACATGCGGTAAATATGCAATCATTAAATATAATCTAGCAGCATTAATTACAAGATTCGTCAAAGAGTTCGTAGCATGGAGTACGTGCAAGAGACAAACAAATCTCGTTTTATTCCTCTCTTACAAAAAGGTCTGACATGTAACAGTTGCGCGACCTGCTACAAACGCCATTCGAAATCAACTCTCATTGTACTTCTTTGTTATTTCCCAAAAACGTTTCTCTCCGGCGCTGTAGTCGGCATGCGCATTTTGAAATTGTAGATAGTCTACACTACAATATTTTTGAACCACTTGTTTAGCAGTTATTGGAAATTACCATCAGTACGCTAAAAAATCTGCTACCTATTTTTTCAGGGATCCGGTTTAACAGTTGACATGAGATTCCGGGTTCAAGTGAATATGAGGCTGGTGCCTTTGGAAACAGAACGAGTGCCAAGCATAATCTTGCCCATCTTTTGGATAGAAGATGTATGTGCTTTCCTAATTTATATCTGGTAAAAATTTGTGCTTTAGTACCAAATAGGACATTGTGCTTGTTGAAACCGATGTACTATTCAAGGGACCTGTATTCATGTAGAAGGACATTTAGGCTACACAAACAGCAGCTGAGCTGAGTACACATAGAGCAGCTGGGCCCTCGACGCACCTTCTCATGACAGGAGAGCCTCGGCAAGACACACGGGCCGCTAAAATATGATTATTATCTAGATAATTATCTAGATAAACTAACGTCAGTTGTCAATAGAATATATAGTTCATTCTAACAGATGTCAGTTGATTTTAATCGAATGTGAGTTATGTATACATTACGTAAGTTAAATTAAATAGTTTTTAAGTTAGTTATATACTATTCACTAGTCTATGTATTATTCATATAAATTCCGCGACTCGTCATCAGACCTTTGTCAATATTAGCTTTTTGTTAGTAATATATCCAAGAAATTGTCTTTTTATTCGTCTTCTATTACAAAATGCTGGCTCTACTGAATGCGTCGTGATAAACCAGGAAACAACCCCGAAAAAGTAGACATTCATTCTGTGAGGCAGTAAACTGTAGCGACACAATTCATTTGCGCGGAGCGTAGCCCATAGATGCATAGTTTGTAGTTGCACTTCTGTACGCATACACCGTCAGTATTCGACTAGATAAACAGCCATCAGACGATCGCCATATATGGCAAAGAGAACGCCATATATCATCTTATTTATTTCACTCATATTGAGTATGCATATAACATAGATAATTATATAGATTATACAATTATATAGTCAGCTGCTCGCGGCATGTTATTCGAGAGAGGCAGTGCAGCGATCTCTTCGCAAGGGCCAGGCAGGCAGACGCATGAAACTTCGTACACGCCTGAGAGCACAGTCGACAGATGCACTCCGTGTACTCCTCGTGGAAGCTCGTATTCGAACAGACCAGGTGATGATAGCCATGAACTATATATCTGGTATAGACATGGCGATTGTCACATGCAAGACCAGACCAGAGGTGAGAGGCACTGAAAATATCCAGGTCTCCAACCTCTCGTCGGGCTTGTTCAACTTTATTTTCCCATTCTGAGATAAAGCTCTCGAATGGTATTGTACGCGGCGTCTTCAATCTCAATCGAATTATCCCAACAACCGGTGCACAGCCAGACATAAGGCACACAAAGCGGCTCCTTGCCCGCATTGACAGGCAAAGTACCCGCTTCATGTACATTGTGAAACACCTTTCAAGCAAACCAAAGTTTGCCCGGGTGAGGTGTTCCCATATTCTGTCAAGACCATACATCAGCGCTGGAACAATCTTGAGGTAGAAAAGTGCCACTGCCGTCGGGACCGACAGTCGCCGGACGTCGCCTACCTCTCCATAAAGAGAGATTAGAGCTGTGCGCACTGTTTCGACGATGTGAGCAGTGAAAGTCGTCCCAGTATAATGAAGCCGAAGCCCCAGCTACCGGAAAGAGTTGACGAATTCTAAGGATTGGCCGCCGCAACGTATAACGTCTTTAGCAGCCAATCGACCTCCTCTTCTGAATTTCATAGCCTTGGTCTTCATGGCGTTTATCTCGAGCCCCCTTGAGACAAGGAACACCTCCGCCAGAGAAGTGATGCGCTTGATGGCACCCAGGTCGTGATGGGCGACCACTATGTCATCTGCGTACATCACAACTGTGGCCTTCTGGAACTCCCGTCGAATATGATCGACAAAATCGGCAAGCAGTAGAGTGAAGGAGACGCAGCTCAATGGGTCGCCTTGCGGGGTTCCCACATTTTGCCTTACCTGCAACACTTCCTGCTCACCTTGCACCAGTAAGGTGTCCTCATCAAAGAAGCTCGAAATTACGCTCAGAAAAGAGCCACCAACCCCTGCGTATCGGAATGACTTCACCAGGAGATCTCGAGGTGCTTTGTCGAAGGCTTTGACGCAGTCTATAAAGACTGCATACAAATGACCTCCGGGTTTTGCCACAGCTCGCTCTATCTCTGACTGAAGCACATGGATTGCATCACGCGTTCCTCGACCTCTTCGAAAGCCGAATTGCTCCGGTGGAAGGGTCTGGTCGACAACGTACTCGATCCGTTTTATAACCAATTTACAGAAGATCTTCTTCAGCGTCCTTTCAGACGCTATACCGCGGTATAAGTGTGGGTCTCGTCTGTCATCGCCATGCTTGCCCTTAAATAAAAGAGAAAGCCTGGATGTATGCCAGACTCGTGGCATTTGTCCCGTCTTCATGATTTCGTTGAAGAAATCACAAAGATGGTTTGCCAAGAGTGGCTCAGACTGCACCCAGTGTTCATAGTACACCTGGTCTGGTCCCGCACTCTTTCCTCTCGGAAGAGAGTGCAGAACCTGACTTACTTCTTCTACCTCAAAGGGCAGATTCATAGTCTCCTGCTCCAATGTTAGCGGGTGCTCAATCATTGGAGCCAGGCGTACCGTCTCGCAGTTATATAGAAGACCGGTCAGGTGACTCGTTACCTGTTCGTCGCTGAGCAGGTGGTTCGCCCCCTTACGAGGTCTTACAGCGTAGGCTGAGGGCTTGCGTTCTGCTCTTCCAAGCAGTCGAATTTCCTCCCGCCTAGCGTATTCACGCTTGTGCTTAAGGCATAGCTTTATATAAGCTTTTCTACTGTTAAAGTAGTCAAGCCTGCGTCTGGCTAGCAGCTGCGGTGGTGCCTCTACCCTCGCTTGGCGCAAGAGCTCGAGCACCCCACGGTGGGCGAGATAGCAAGCTTGAGAAAACCACTGTCGTGATTTCCTCTGCCCCGGTCTCTTCCACTTCACTGCACTTCTCATGGTTCTCTCTAGCAGTTTACAGCAAGTATCCACATCACAGCCCACCTCTAAAAGTGAAAGGTCAACATGCCTCGTGGCAACCAGGTGTGGATCCCCTTGCTGTCTGAACCAAATATCTGGAATATTCGCGACTGCTGACACCGGTAGGTGCTTCCTTGCAGCCACCTCGAGAACATCGAAGCTTTTTACTTCGCCATCGACAAGGTTGTGAAACAGTAGGTCAATGGTGCTGCTTCCGTTATGACTTATATACGTGTGGTCTTCACGTGCATTTGCACATCTCAGACCAAAGTATTCCATCAACTGGAGCAGCACCTCTCCTTTATCGTTAGTAGCCCCACCATCAATTCGGGCATTGAAGTCGCCACCGACGATGGTTGGCATAGACAGGTCGAAACCTGATATACCAGAACTCACCGTGTTAGCGACCTCTGCCGAGTCAAGTTGTAGGGGAGGTAGAAGACGGCTATGTTCACCCTCATAGACGAGAGGCCTACACGGAAATCGTTCTTCCTCACACATTGCGCCGGCGGTAAACATTTATGTAGGTAGATTGATAATTCACCCACTGGTCTACCACGACCTCCAGCAGGTAGAACTGCCAGCTGGTGGAACCCTCGCATATTATTGATATGCAGTTCCTCCCGCTGGTAGGTCTCCGTAAGGAGTGCAATGTCCACCGACGTAAACATGTCAACTGGCGCTAGGTCTATTGCTCCTCTTAGTCCCTCACAGTTCCAGAGAAGTAGCCGTAGAGACCTAGTAGTCTCCACGTTAGCATCTCTAGGTCTGTGCAGTCACTTGCGAAGAGCCGGACCGCCAGGCGCGATAAAACTTTCCATGACCATTTTCTCGTAGGGAGCACCACCAGCCCAACGACGAAATAGGATACCTTTAGGCCAGAATTCACTCTTGCTGCACTTTGCGTACTCGCCGTCACCCAGCACTACACAGAACACGGCATCATTCCCCTGCGTCCGCATTTTAAATACTGCCTTTACAGAAATGCTCCTGTTAACGAGCCATGTGTGTAGGTTGACAGCTGACGTTTTCGCCGCCAGCCGTGCTACTCTGAGCGCGCTGAACCTGCCTGGCCCAGCATACACTTCAAGATCTCCTACTCCATCAGCTGCACTGCCTTTCTGCATACGATGCTTTGTTTTGCCGCTCCTCCTCCGTTGGACGGTGACAAATCCATCGTTGTCTTCCTCGTCTTTTATTTTCTCTGCCGCTGTCTCCGTTGGCGACGTTGCGGCCACTGCCGCTTCCCTTGCCGTTGGTGTGTTGTCATCCATCGGCTCATTTGCTTCGAGGGTAGTGGCGGTGTTGTTGTTGCCGCCGCCGCTACTGCTACCGCTGCTGTTAAGACCAGCTGCTGTAGCACTGCGCTTGGCACCGTAGAGACTGCTCTTGCCGTTCTCTCCGGTGGCGCTGTCGTAGATCGGCTTTGTTGACACAAGCAGATCTCCGCCTTCCGTCAACCGTGACTTCTTGTTGTTCCGCGCTTTCCGTGTTCCGTTCGTTTTCTTCACGCTAACCTTTTCGTTTAGCGTGGAGTTTAAACACCCCTCGATGGTCTCGGGGTGCGCAAGTTGCTTCAGAGGAGTCGCTTCATTGCCGGCGACTCTTCGCTGGAGCTCCGAGTGTGATGCCCACAGCTTCACTAAATTCCACTGTAGCACACACAAACGTTCCTTCATCAGGACGAAGTTGGGTTCCTCTGATTCACAGGAGCCGCACGACACAAACTGTACGTCCTCGGGGGCACGGGGTCTAGGCACCCCCCGTGAAACCCAGTAGAACAGCCATTGTTACAAATAACCAGTTGTTCTCCCGTTTTAAACGGGAGCGAACACTTTGCACATTCGAACATCACGGTAGCAGACGACAACATCTCTCTCATCTCAGAACGCCATATATGGCAGAGCTTACAATTCACGAAACCACTTTCGGGCCGTATTATTTCCTTAAAAGGGGGCATTGACAGGCCGGGAAGATCCCTGGATTTAAATTCCTTGGACATATTTTTATGGGTTTTGTAAAGATCCGATCCTAGAAGAGTGCCCTCAAAACAATCCTTAAGTCCTAACGTTTGGGCGATCGGCTGAATTATGTATTGCGGCGACAGCTCCCAGTACTTGAACAATTTGCGAGCTTCCGCAAGACCTGTACTCGCGTCAGCGCAATGTAACTGCTGGCAGGTGTACATGAAATCGTCGTGTCCCATATTAGCAGACGGCCCCTTTCCCATGGTGTTAGGGTTTTTCCATCTGGGCGTAGGGGGCTGTTGACGCACACGCCGAGGGGCTCTTTCACTAAAGGAATCTGGGCGGTCTGCAGAGCACGGTGTACGACAATGTTAATGGCGAATTATCTTAAATGACGACCGGCAGCACAACGCGTGTTCCGCTGTAGCGGTAACTTCGGGAATAAATTGCAGATGTGATCTGCACAAACTGCCTCCCCAAGCCGTAACCCCGAGACGATGCGGAGTGTGCTATTGTCCAGCATCGTCCCCAGTTGAGGGGAAGGGAGTGCTTGTAGCTACTTTCCGCTTAATGGATCAAAACAAGGAACGCTTGTTTTCTGCGCTAGCTTGATCCCATTTTGTACGATTGCAGCAAAACTGCGTCTGCTAAATGACTCCGATAGTTGAATCTCTTTAATTGGAGCAGATGGTTCGACTGGTTGCTATCCGGGTTTGGCTGAATCACGCGACTGGCAGATTTTTTAAGAAGCTCTTCGCGATCTAAGCAATGAGGACACGATCCCCAGGTCGCCTTACGGCTGCCCTTACATAGGCAGCACCGCGCTGCGTCTTTGCAATCCTTTCGCAAGTGGTTAGCAGATCCGCACCGTCTACAGCGAGGAACCTTCAAAGGGCTATCCGGCTTTATATGATCTAAACTGCAACATTGATAGCACTGGAAAGGCTCCCGGTGTAGAGTAACGCCATGGGTTTCAAAACCCACATGAACCTCCGTCGAAAATTTTTTTCCCGAAAATGTCAAGATGACACTGTCCGCCGCCATGACAAATTTGGTTTTGATGTTGTCGGTGACGCCGACTGACCCAAAGCATTCATAATTGTTCCCACATTAGCGTGGTGCGTGCCCTGTGTATTTCTTCTTTAACGGTCGATCTGGAGCCACTAGCCTGGGCGCTTATAGGCATCCCGCCCGGTGTCTGCAAGCTGAGCAATGTGGCCCGGTCCTCCCTGTCTTATGCAACAATAATGACATCTCCGTGTAAAAAAAAGTGGTTATTCCATTTTGCCTGTAATATGCTTTACAATATCTTCATGCATTAGGTGATGTATATACTTTTGTATACTTTTTACAAAGTGTTGCTGTAGATAACAGCATTAAAGTTTGACTTCAACAAGTTATCTACAGCAAAGAAAATAATCACCTCGGCTCTCTTCTTTGCGCGAACAAATAGGATGTTTTTCTGCATTGTAACCAGATTTGCAACAATTTTCCCCTTTGGTACGACCTTATTCCAGCTTTTGTCGGATTCTTCATTTAATGACAGAGTAACGCCCTCCACCGCCGCGTTGTTCTTTCCAAAAATGATAGTTCTAGAGTCCTATGCCTCCTTGGCACCAGTACCACCTCATCATCAGCACATCTCCGTGCCGTTTGTGTCTTTGCCAGTTTGCCACTTTGTAGTGAACTGTTTGCCGCTCTCTGGATGGTACAAATATCTAAGCACACTACGCCAATCACAGTACCGAATTAGCAATTAAAGTTGTCACGACCTCGATCCGCAAGTGACCGCTCTTGGAAACCGCTTGCAGACAACCTAACGTTAGGGCCAATGGTAACGTTAGGACCAATGGGTAAGGCGACCGTCAAGTGCCTGAGGGAGCTCGGAAAAAGACTAACTTCTGTGACAAAGGATGCGCGACCCGGGGAGTACCTACTGCAGCGTATCTTTATAGAAGTTTAACCTTATCCAACGAGGATGTCAATTCCTGATTCTTGAATTCTTGGGGGTCCTTTGCAATATACGTTCTAAAATCCCCGTTCTTTGGCTCATTAAACCTCTCAAAACACTGGGTAAGACCAATGGCAGGGTCTCCTCCAATATTTCATGCGCTTCCGTCCAAGCTTTTTTTAGAAGAAAACTTACAATCATATCATATCATATCACCTTTATTGAAAAAGGGGTATTACAATAGAAGCAAAGTCGTTTTGAATCTGTGAACGACGTGCAATCCTCCAGGCAAATGTGTTGTTTACAACGTCCACCCGAGCAATCTCGTGGGGGTGGATGGAAACGCCGCTCCGGAGATTATTTGGTCTTAGAACAAAATACCTAGTAATAAGTTTCTGACGCGTTAGTTGTTTAAACATGCGGTAATCGGCATGGGATTGGTATTCACTAACACTAGGCAATGTGATACGCTCGCGTGGTAGACAACACCGGCGAGCAACTCGTTTCACGAACTTATCCTGCACGCTCTGCAAAAGGTCAACATCTCGTTTATAGAATGGCACCCATACGTGACAGCAATAAGTCCACTTTGGTACCACTAAGGTTTGATACAGCTTTAGGTACACATTATGATCCTGTATAATGAAAGACCGCATTATGAGATTACATATTCGAGACGCGGCCTTGACAACCTCAGCCATGTGAGGTCTAAACTTCATTTGGCGGTCGAAGATTACCCCGAGGTCCTTGTAGCGTGAGACTTCAGGAATGGGTTGGTTGTTTAGCATATACTGAGTACTGGCAATGTCTTGAGAACAGCAGATTTGGAAGAAGATAATTGCATGCGGTTGTCCTCTGCCCAAAGGGATACGGTGTCAATCGCTTTCTGTAGTATAGCTATGTTGCTGTCGTTTTTTGCCTCAACATAGATTTTGAGATCGTCCGCATACAGCTTATATGTAACACCAATATCTCGAAGCATTACCCCGAGATCCTGTACAAATATAGTGTACATTAGGGGGCCTAAGCATGAGCCCTGCGGGACGCCAGATACACACCTGCCGACCGCGGAATAGCTATTCTCAACTTTGACGACAAATGTACGGTCTCTCAGGTAAGCTCTGCACCAGTTTATGATTCTGGGGCCGATACCTAACGCTGACATCTTTGTCAGAAGCAGATGATGGTCAACGCGGTCAAATGCACGTGAAAAGTCAAAGTAAACGACATGCAGAGGGATGTTGCGATTTCGGGCAAGCGCCCAATCGTGAGCTACTTCCCATAACTGGGTACCCGTTGATCGACCCTTTGTAAAACCATGTTGTGAAGAGTCCAACAGGTCTTTAGAATCAAGAAATGTGTAAAGCTCAGCCACAATGATTTTCTCCATTAGCAAACAAGGTATTGAACATTGAGACACAGGTCTGTAATTTTCTGGCGCTGCACGAGAACCCTTTTTGTGCGTCGGGGTGATAATGGACTGCCGAAAGAAACTCGGTACTTCACCGTCTTCGAAGGAGCGAGTAAATATCAATGATAATGGTTCAGCCAAGCTGACAGAGAGCTCTTTGAATAAAATTGGAGGAAGGTTGTCGGGAGTCCGCGAGCATTTTTTCTTAAGGCTGTTGAGGTGCACTATTACCTTCTCCTTGTTAAAAACAATGTCATTTATAAGAACGGTCGGGATCTGATTAACGGTGTTGGGAATTCCAGACGGCTGAACATATACGCTCTCAAAGTAATCTTTCATAGCTGCCGCTTTGTCGGAGTTTTCTGTGACCGTGTGTTTGCCAACTATAAGTGGTGCCACTCCAGACTGCAGTGTTAAACGGCGACCAGCATATCTAAAAAAGTCTTTGGCATTACGAATGTTTAGGTTGGCCTCCTCTAGCCGCCTTTTGCGGGTTGCGGCTCGTGCCAATTGAGTGGATAAGCGCGAGTGTGCACGGGACGATGGCGTCAGACTATGTAGGCGACTAGGTGCGTCCTCTATGAACATTTGCAAGGTAGATGGTTTAGGCTTTCTTAACGGAGTAAACATCTCCATGAGAAATATAATGGCATTCACAAATGACGTATACTGTGATTCGACGGAGTCACAGTGAGATAAAAACGAACGCCAGTTGGTAGCTGCAATGTTAGCCGCGATTGCGTCATAGTCCGAATGGAAGTAATCTAGGGAAGGGCTAGCGGACTTTTGAGGTGTGTCAATAAGTATTTTAAAATACACAGCAAGGTGATCTGACTTTACGGGTGGCTCGTCTACTAAAAGCTCTGCTATAATATCTTCGTTGTCAGTAAATAAATGGTCTAAAATGGTACCGCTGCGTGGTCTAGTTGGTACGTTCACAAGTTGTGATAAACCACTAAGGGAATAAAATAAGCTAAAAATGTATTCTTTGGTGGTTTCACTTGAGGACAAGTCAATACATCTCCAATTAATATCAGGTTGGTTAAAATCTCCCGTCAGAATGACCGGAAAGTCTACTTGCAAGAGCTCATCAAGCAAATCACAAAGTGTAGTCATTCGCTCAGCAAGTTGTGTTGCAGAACCCGTAGGTGAAAAATAACAACAAATAAGTCGGCACTTTCGATCTGTTCCGCATAGTATGTCGATAGCAATGGTCTCTGTAGATTTATCCGTAATAGAAACTTCAATAGCTTGCAATTCGGATGTAGCGAGAATGCACACACCACCACCACGACTGTTGCGGTCTTTACAATCAAGCAGCTGCGCGAATTTTGATATTTGGGCACATTGGTCAGCATATACATGACTCATTTGGACTACGTTGTTCGACAATACTTAAGTATCTTTGGTTTAAATCGCTGCAGACGCCACAGCAACAAAATGACATCATTAGGGCCATCGGCGGTAGACGACGTTCTAACGGCAGCACCTTCGACAAACAAATTCTGGTTTCATGTTGATACACCCAGTATTTCATATTTACCCTACTCTAAGCATTACCGTAAACTAAAAAATATTTTTTTTTATCAAAACGCCTGCGCTCCGCTGCTCACCAGAGATATAATAGAAGGGTGCAAAATTTGGGTTTCAAATTTTAGTCACGTTCCTGTAAAATTGAAAGAATCTATTTATGTCAACCCATTTCATTTAAATATTAGCTTTTTAACGAAATCCAGGGCCCTCTAATATATATATATATATATATATATATATATATATATATATATATATATATATATAATATATATATATATATATATATATATATATATACAACCCTTTATTGGTTATGTATATATAATATTATTGCGGATGCTCCTTGGGCGAACTTACCATCGGACAGGAACAACCTGGTGCGCATACTTAAGCAATGTAGCATCGTCCGTTGGTCGGCGTTGGCTGCCTTTCTTTGCTCGCTCGCGACGTCTGCTCTTCTCTGCTGTCTTCTTCTTTAAACACCTAGATCGCAAACAAGGAAAGAAAAATGCCCGTTTTCGGATATTCCAATTATTATGCATGCTTATATGTATATTTGGTTTGCTGAAACACATCTGTTTGAGACGCGCGTGTATCTCAAGGCTAATGCTGTTGATCTGTGTGTCTTGTTTGGTATCTGGGACTAAATTCCGCAGATGCTACATGTGGTCGTTTGGATTTGAGATTATTCAGATAGACTATCTCACGGTAGTGGAGTTTTAAGCACAAGTTTACCATACTATATTCTCAAATATTTATTAGTGGTATAATTTAAATTTATTAATTTGCGAGAAGCCCGTTTACTTCGTCCGATGCCCGTTATGCCATGTGTAAGTGCCGCGACCTAAAACTGATGCTTTATTATAGTGGGTTGATTATGTGCTTTTTTAGCCGATGGTTTTGTTTTGGTTATTGTAGACCTATGGCTATTTCAAAAAGCTAACGTACGCAGTACATCCAAAGCAGCAATTATAGAGCACGACCGTGATCTAGCCAAAACAGATCTCGATAAAAAGTTCTACCCTCGACGATCTCTTGTTAAATTTTAGGTCAGTAAAACACTGAATTCTGAGAAATAAACGCGGACGTTTTCGGGCAGTCATAAATGAAGCTGTATTTTTGAAATTATTATTGAGGCAACCATCATTGTAACGAAAGCCTTGAAGAAGCGAAAAAAATGTATTTGCTTTTGTTGAGGTTTAATTTTATGATCGGTTTTAGGTGCTAAACATTAAATGGTCGCCCAAAAACGTAGATTAAAAGCTTAGATTTATGCTTGACTCAAAAGACTTAATTAATATTATGATTTATTAACAAACACTTGAGTTAAATAAATTATAAACAAGTACATTAATCACAATAAGTGGCTCTTCCACATCACTGGATCTTTTATTATCTTGCGAGCTCAGCTACTGACTGATCTGCTAGACATGCTGCGGCGTGTTATTTATTGCAATGGCCTAAGCATCTCGCACACCTACAACACTCCTGAGGATCGTGGAATTCTTACGTGCTGCATAACACGTGTGCTGCAAATGCCGTAGGTAAATGCCTACAGGTACTTTTATATCCGGCTGCTCGCCAGGGTGTACTCCTTATTGCTACCGTCGTGTATATTCCAACGCATAATTTTTCCCCCACTTCATAGTATAGGCCACAAACGCCGTCGTCCTAGGTACACCCCATCGTACTTGTAACTCCTGTGTCATTAGAGTTTTTCCTCTAAAATATGAACTTTTCTATTTCTACAAACATTAGCTAACCCCAAAACCCACTTCATAAAAAAACAAGAGTATAATAATTAATATAATATAATTGATTAATTAGCGCAACTAATAACCCCGGCATGCGCGACTTCCGAACAAGACACAAAATGATATCTACATGACTTACCCTTCTTCTTTAACCAACTGCGGTCAGGCGTTTCTCGATACCGGTGTGACTTTCAGGAGCTTCATTTTAGACAAATACTTCAGATTAACGAAGTCAAAGAGGAATGATTTTTTTATTTTAGTTATATAGAACTTTCCGAGCTATTTCTTCTGGGGTCCAAATTGGTGTCACTCAATTTTAGACCTAGTCTAATATATCTTAATTGCAGATAGTATTTTTTAGAATATATATTTATTGCAAATAGTATGTTTTTAATAATATATGTTTATTGCAAATAGTATTTTTTAGAACTTAGTTCGGAATGAGATATTACCGTCGACGTTCGCGCAGAGAGCGATGTCGCACGGGACGTTCGTCTCGCAATTCTCACCTCAACCGTAGAGAGCGCCACAGGCGAGGAGCATCCGCCAAGCAAAACTGTTTAGTTCATAATATCGTTGATATCTCCAGTCGTATAAATTCTATGAACGAATATATTTAGATAGGCATACTGTGCATGTGTAACAGAAGTGCGATGAAATTGATAATGAAATAAAAATATGAAACTTGATTACTCGTGTTACTTGCTGGCATTGACGTCGCCACGTGGCTTCCGTGGCTGCACTGGCACACGCGCATCCGCGCACTTGGCGTTTTCTAGACGTCACCGGCAAGGAAGGCTACCAAGAGTTATAAACCCGCACCCAAGTTTTTTTTCATTATTAGATTGTTGGTGGCGCAACATTTGGTGTCATAAGAACAAATAAGCAGAACACCTGCGCTCTTTATGAGGAATTTCCGCAGTGCCGCGAGTTTTATTAATAATACTAGATAATATATATATATATATATATATATATATATATATATATATATATATATATATTTTTTTTTTTTTTTTTTTTATCAGTAACACATACTTTATTTTTCATTCAGTTAAACATACCGGCTAGACCTAGCTACCACCGGCTAGACCTAGCTACGACAGAAAGGAGAGTCCCTTACCCGTGGGCAACAAACCGGTGAACGACACCGTGTTTTCGCATAAAATTTTGACAGTTATCCTCTGTGACTGATACTGCGGAAGAGAAGCAAATTATTCGTAAGAGTTAAAAACATGATGAAGCATAACATTTAAATCGTTTTTTCGTCGTTCGACTTTTCGATAAGCGTGGCCTTCAGTTCCTACAGACTTGATGCTCAATAGTGAATAAACATACGGTGTGGTCGTTTCTTAGGGCTTTGTAATTGTCCTGGTCCCCCTACGCTTTGAGTGTAACACCGCCTGCCATGCAGAAGATCGCCATAGTTCGCAGCATAAATGTTTCGAATCTACACATCCTAGATCGGCAGTTTTTCGATGACCCAGGATGTCAGGATCATACGGCCACAAGAGTGCCGGCCTCCTTGCAGTTCCTTTAATGGTGTAGCCTCCTTGCAGCTTAGATTATGGTTATCCTCTGAATCAGCCATGTGCGTGCTACAAAGACATAAATAAGCGGCGAAAACATTAGGATTTAGGCAGAGGCTACATAAGGTCGAATGAAGACAGTCTTCCGGCTATCATCGGAGACCCGCCTCGTCAACTGCTCAAGAAATGAGTTCCACTGATAGACGGCTCTTTCGCAGATATACACAGGACTTTCTTCGCTACAGAGTACCCATCGTGGCAAATTTTGAACTTCCGGGTGTCCCAATAATATTTGAGGACTCGATTCTCAGTGCGATTTTTTTTGTGGTTAACCTATTACTTATCAAAGTAATAGTCTGCCAGAGTTTATAACAGCTGCTCTAGCCTCTCTTTATGCTTGCAATGGAGAACCGCGGGATGGCAAGGGTCCTCGCCAGGGGCCACGCTTGTAAGATGATACATCAATTCGAACTCTGCTCTGATCTCAGACTAGGTCAGTTGAGCGTTAAGCTTCACGTCTGTGGATGGTAAACATGACTATCATGAGGAGAAGCGCCGTTGCCGTCCTAGGGACGATTATTTAATATTATCAACGAGCGTTGGTAACTTTACTTAATACGGAAATATACATACACACATATATATATATATATATATATATATATATATATATATATATATATATATATATATATATATATATATATATATATATATATATATATGTATATATATATATATTTTATCAGTAACACATACTTTATTTTTCATTCAGTTAAACATACCGGCTAGACCTAGCTACCACCGGCTAGACCTAGCTACGACAGAAAGGAGAGTCCCTTACCCGTGGGCAACAAACCGGTGAACGACACCGTGTTTTCGCATCAAATTTTGACAGTTATCCTCTGTGACTGATACTGCGGAAGAGAAGCAAATTATTCGTAAGAGTTAAAAACATGATGAAGCATAACATTTAAATCGTTTTTTCGTCGTTCGACTTTTCGATAAGCGTGGCCTTCAGTTCCTACAGACTTGATGCTCAATAGTGAATAAACATACGGTGTGGTCGTTTCTTAGGGCTTTGTAATTGTCCTGGTCCCCCTACGCTTTGAGTGTAACACCGCCTGCCATGCAGAAGATCGCCATAGTTCGCAGCATAAATGTTTCGAATCTACACATCCTAGATCGGCAGTTTTTCGATGACCCAGGATGTCAGGATCATACGGCCACAAGAGTGCCGGCCTCCTTGCAGTTCCTTTAATGGTGTAGCCTCCTTGCAGCTTAGATTATGGTTATCCTCTGAATCAGCCATGTGCGTGCTACAAAGACATAAATAAGCGGCGAAAACATTAGGATTTAGGCAGAGGCTACATAAGGTCGAATGAAGACAGTCTTCCGGCTATCATCGGAGACCCGCCTCGTCAACTGCTCAAGAAATTAGTTCCACTGATAGACGGCTCTTTCGCAGATATACACAGGACTTTCTTCGCTACAGAGTACCCATCGTGGCAAATTTTGAACTTCCGGGTGTCCCAATAATATTTGAGGACTCGATTCTCAGTGCGATTTTTTTTGTGGTTAACCTATTACTTATCAAAGTAATAGTCTGCCAGAGTTTATAACAGCTGCTCTAGCCTCTCTTTATGCTTGCAATGGAGAACCGCGGGATGGCAAGGGTCCTCGCCAGGGGCCACGCTTGTAAGATGATACATCAATTCGAACTCTGCTCTGATCTCAGACTAGGTCAGTTGAGCGTTAAGCTTCACGTCTGTGGATGGTAAACATGACTATCATGAGGAGAAGCGCCGTTGCCGTCCTAGGGACGATTATTTAATATTATCAACGAGCGTTGGTAACTTTACTTAATACGGAAATATACATACACATATATATATATATATATATATATATATATATATATATATATATATATATTTATATATATATATATAGCTTTACTTAAGCCGCATCATATTCAAGCAAGGCAAATCTAAAATAGCCCAAAAGCTAGTTAGAATCCTCAGAACCCGCCAGTATGGGAAAACCTGGCTCTCGGAGCAGCATAGCGGGTTACGGCGATGGGCGTGTGCCGAGGGTACCGCACGGTAAAAGCTTCGATGCTCTCGGAGTGGCTGCAAGGAAGCACCTAACGGCGTCAGTAGTTGTAAATATTCCTGGTATTTGGGCAACAGACCGAGGCGAACCACAATTGGTTGCCACGAGGCCTGTAGACCTTTTAAATTTAGCTGACGCTAGCTTCAAGATGGACCGTGATGTGGATACTTGTTGTAAGCTGCTAGAGAGAACCAGGAGAAGCACAGTCAGGCAGAAGAGACCGGGTAGAGAAGCTCACAACAGTGTTAATCAGGGCTGCTCTCGCCCACCGTAGTGTGCCTGAGCTCTTGCACCAAGTGAGGGTAAAGGCATCCCCGCAACTGATTGAACACAAAACTTCAATAGTAGAAAAGCTTACAAAAAAACTATGCTATGACCACAAGCATGGATACGCTAAGCGGGAGGAAATCTGACTGTTCAAAAGAGGAGAACGGAAGCCCTCACGTGCAACCTTGTAGAAGGGGCAAATCACCTGCTTAGCGACGAATAGGTAAGGAGTCACCTGACCGGTAATTTACAAAACCCACTGAGCTGTGTCTTCTTTACTACTCTGCTTGCCGATTTTATCGGCTCTGCTCGAAGGCCATAATTGTGCTGTACGCAGATAACATAGTGGTTGCTCATTACAATCTGGATGTCATCAAAAGCATCACTTCTCTGGCAGAGGTGTTCGTTATCTCCTCAACTCTTGGAATTTGTAAACTCTTCTCGGTAAATAGGGCTTCGGCTCCATTTTACTGGGACATCCTTCATTGCGCACATCGTCGAGGCAGTGCGCACAGCGCGTCTTTCTTTTTAAAGAAGTAATCTTCGTCTGGCGGCGATGGAGGTTGATACGAACTTTCACGAGGTGTGCACATAGTACGACGTATCATGTGCCTTTTGGCCTCTAAGAAGGGACCACTGCACTGCAGCTGAGAACTGTATAAGTGTTAATGTTATATACATACTTAATATCAGTACCCGCCGGCCCGAATAGACGGGTCAGCGGATCCTCCACCCTCCCCCCTATCGAGGTTCGGAATGGAGGTACCACACTACTCCGCCCTACCGATAAGACGCGATCACCTCTCGATTTCGCGTTACACCCCAGAATATACACTCACCCCCCCCCCCCGAAGGGTGGCTCGACCACTCCAGAGCAGGGGTTCCCCACGTGTGTTATTGGGAGTTTACACCGCCTAACCAACTTTCATGTGGGCGCGTGAAGGTCCCCGGAGCGCGCGAAAGTCGCGCACCAGCGGACCGACGCCGGAAATAGAGTCATAGTTACTCCCGAGAGTTATTATTATTAAGGTGTAAATGTGTATTCCTTGTCTTCTCCTAGCTCCTACGAATTATTCCATGGGACCGAGAATACAGCCGGCGTTTCCTCGGCACACTGTAACTGACAGCGGTTGCCGTAAGAACTCGCCTTCGCGCTGATTGCCTGTGAGATCTGTAATCCGTCTGCCCAGCTCACTGATGAATCTCTTGGTTGCCTTGTTTACCTGACCCACTGTTTCCATATCTATTGAGACTACGATGTAATCCTTCTCCAGTTCTTGGTACTTGCGCTGTTTCCCATTTTCTGCGCGCTCGGCAACCCATCCCGCCTCTAGTGAACTGCGGCGTATATAGGAGGGAGCCACTGTGCAGGGAACTGTAGCATTCCATACTAAGCATTTGCCGTTAGCCCATAGCGGGATTGATACACCGTCAGGTCTTTTGTCGTCATCAAGTCCTAATCTGGGTTTGAGCGTGCTTGATATGTCAGCCCTGCGTGAGGCTCTTCTTATAATTGCATGGATTTCAGCGTGTCTAAAAACTCTTCCATGGCTTTTGATGCAGCTAAGAGGGCGAAGTCTATCTTCAACTACTGTAGTACCACATGCGCTGCAATTGTAGGGGTTGCAAATCAGGGCACCTATTTAAAGAGCTGTTGCCATGCGGAATCAGGCGTTGTATAGCATGGTACCAAGCTGCGGGCAAGGGAGACATTTTAGAAAGCCACCACTAAATGTGTCTCGTGCTGCCAGAAAGACAGCTTTTTCCACTGACGATCTAACAGCTCTCTAGTTGCAGCGCTGCATCTGTAGAAGTCCAATGTATGTTGTGTGAAATGTTCTTGCCAGGGGCCTGGTCCAATCGTTTGTCTAGCAAGTCCAGGTCTTTCTTCGCCAGCAAACACTAAACCTCTCGGTTCAAGTTTAGATGGTATACCGGCTTTCCTGAGAGACCTTATAATAACACTGTTTAGTTCAGCATGTCTGGACGATCTACCGGCGCTTTTCAGGCATCTCAGCAGGTGTAAGCCACTGGAATCTACCATCTCTCCAAACAGTTTGCACTGAAACGGCTCGCAGACGGGAGCGCCAATTCTAAGTGCTGACATTATGCGGAAAAAGTTGGGATCCAGCATGATGCCGAGCTGAGACGAGGATAAGGCTTTAACCCAACCCCCACTGAAGCTATCTTGTGCCGCTAAGAGTACGGCGCGGTCTCTCCGCGAAACACGCCCCTCTAAGATCTCCCTGCTCTTTTTTTTGCTCCTGAGCTTATCAAGGTGCATTGGCTGGGATATTCTTCCAAAGGGCTCGGGTCCAGCATGGTTATAATAGTGCCCCGTGCTTTACTGGTTTCTTGTTTTAATTGTGGTCGAACTGCTTCTTCGACTAACGAGGCTGCGACCGGACCAAATCGGACCAGTAAAGCAGCGTAGCAGGAGCTAGGTCAATAGCACTTCTTCTTCTTCTTCTTCTTCTTCTTCTGTTTATTATTATTATTATTATTATTATTATTATTATTATTATTATTATTATTATTATTATTATTATTATTATTACAATTGTGAGGTCTGAACATGTATTAATAAATAATTAAATATCTCGGTAGCAGTCTCTTCCTCTCAAAACATTGGCCCGATTATACAGGCAGCATTAGCTCTGCACATCGCCAGCGAGAGCAACTGCCGCAGGAACTCACTCTCTCGTCGGTCGCCTGTGTTCTCCTGTATCCGCTCGCCAAGCTCTTTAATGAATCTCTTTGTGCTTTACTACTAGCGGGACCTAGTGTTTCCATCGCGATAGGCACGACGTGGTATCTAGGTTCTAAGTCGCTGGACTTTCGCCTTTTTCTCGATCTGCATGTTCGGCGACCCAGCCGGTCTCAAGGGCACTGTGTCGCAGGTAGGACGGTGCGACAGTGCAGGATACTGTTGTATCCCATGCCAGACACTTACCGCAAGACCACAATGGAATAGTAACTTCGTCGGGCCTCCTGTCACTGCTTGCATCGAGTCTGGGCTCCAGCGTACTCGGTATGCCTGCACGACTGGAATAGTAACTCCGTCGGGCCTCCTGTCACTGCTTGAAACGAGTCTGGGCTCCAGCCTACTCAGTATGCCTGCACGACGCAGGCCTCTCCTGATGATCGAGTTAAATTCCGCGTGCCTAGCGGCTCTTCCTTGGGTTTTGATGCAGCTTAGGGGGTAAAGGCCGTTACTATCTACAGGCGTTCCACAAGCTGAGCAGGTGTATGGCTCGCATATGGGAGCTCCAATTCGGACCGCTGTCACCATGCTGAAGGAGGTATTGTCCAGCATGGTGCCCAGTTGCGGCGAGGGTAGAGCCCTTAGGTATCCGCTACTAAAGGTGTCTCGGGCAGATATAAAAACCGCTCTCTCCGTGGGGGATTACATGCTATCAAGAAGATTTCGACCCACAATGTTGCACCTATAACCGTCAAGCGTATGCTGTGTAGGGCGCTCCTCCCAGGGACCAGGGCCTATGACGTATCTTGCAGCTAGCTCGGCCTTGTCTTTCGTCACTTGTTACATGACGAATATTAGGCTCGACGATGGTCCCAACGAACTGTGCAAATTCTAGTAGCGAAGCTGCATAACATACGGGCGCAAGCTCTGCCACGGACCTGATGCCAAACCCCCCCTTCCCTAAGGGAAAGGGTTGCCCTTTGCCAGGTATGGTCAGTCAGAGTGACGTTCAGAACTTTGCCTAGAATTTCCCTTGCGGTGTGGTCGAAGTCCTGCAGGCCGGCCCGCTCGTTGCTCGCTGGGGACGTCCGCAGGATGTAATTCAATCTTGGCGACCCTAAGCTGTACTTCCAGAGACACAGAGCTGCCTGCGGGTGTATTGCGATGAGGCGGGATTTGGTCCGCAGAAGCGCGTTGCGCTTAACTGTTATCGTCTCAAGAATCCTTCGAGCTCCAATTGGGGCACCTAGAATTTTCACGTCCGCCTGATCAACTCTTCGATCCGGGCAAGATGTTTTTGATGGTTCTGAACATTTCGCCCTGCTCGTGCCTGCTCTGCCTACGATAATGATTTCGCATTTAGAAGGATTAAGTTTCAGTCCTCCATCGTCTGCGGACCTTAAAACATTGAGAATGTCACTAACAACTGAGTTTACTGGGCCTCCCAAGGTGGCGTCGTCCAGATACCAAACGTTCAATGGACTGTCCACACGGATCACTAATTATTATTATTATTATTATTATTATTATTATTATTATTATTATTAAATGTCGCTTTGACTAGAAAAATGCAAGCCAGTTTTCATATATTCCTTAGTGGGCCCGGTCGGCAAACCCGACAAACTCCAAACAAGGTACTTCGGACTGTATACGATTGTGAGAGCGACGGCGGATACGTCCACGTATACATAATCACGGTTTTTATCCAGGCCATCCAAGTGACTCATCAGGCTGCCGCGATTGTCTAACTCCCGGTAACGTATGCAAATCACCAACTCCTACAAAGCAACTTCCGCTTTTAGAGAACCGACTTGTAACACATGTAACTTAGACTGTAAAATAGGCTGTTTAGGACGAAGTGCATAACAATGACGATGATAACAGTGGATTCACAATTTACACTTTCCGTAAAGAGAAACGCTTGTCGGCAAAAGAACTGAAACTACTACACAGGCTTAAAGACGATATTAATGCAGGTACCATATGCACCCTCAAAGTCGTCTTTCACAGGCAACACATCGAATGTGATACCCTCGTTAACTTAGAAGAAGGGTCACAGCTAACTTTATTCAAGGGAATTTACACATTCTCCCCAGAGGTAGATTTTCTGGTGGCAGGTCATGTATGCCCGTTTGGACTTACAAGTAATACAAGTAAAGGCCTAATTGCCAGAGAGCGAACAGCGGAGGTCCGAAGAACGAACACCGGGGGTCCCTCAGGGCACTTGTAGGACCAGAGACACCGCCAACTACAGCGGCGGGCCTCTAACCGCTCTTAGAGAACGCGTGCGAGGTCTCCCTAGGCCGTGCCGCACACCCAGGACGCCGAGGCATGCCAAGATACTGGTGGACTGCTGCGGCATCTTACTCGCGCTTGATCCGCGCATGATAAAGAGGCCTATGGAGCTGAGTACAAGAAACTGCGAGCCTCCTGTGCAAGAGAATCTTCAGGAGCAAAGAACGCTTAAGCAAGGAAGGACTCCCTGGAGGAGCTGGAGGATGACCCCTGGGGCCGCCAGTATAGGATGGTTAGAAAGTTCCCCCTTCAAGCGAAGGATAGAAATATCTCCGGAAGAGGCACGGGTAGCGACCAAAGCGCTCTTACCCCAACACCCACCCTTCGATCGCGTCCCCTACCTAGAGGCCCCAGAGAAGAAGAAGAGGACCCCCCGGAGGTCACGCTGCAAGAGGTGCAGGATAGGATAACGCAGTCAGCAGTCAACTCGACCCCGGCGCTCTAAGAGCGCACGTGAGTCAAAATCTTCTTGAGGCTTACAAAACTAAGACCCTTCAAAGGGGGCTGGCTTCAGGCGCTACCTTCCCGTCAGCTTGGCATTATGCTGGAATTAAACTCCTTCCGCATGGTGACGGCCCTTAGAATAGGCGCCCCCGTTTGTCCGCCTTTCTCGTGTCTGCCATGCGGCCAACCTGTTGACTCTGGCGGTCTACACCTGTTAAGCTGTCTGAAAAGTCCCGGCAGAACTACAAGACGGGCTAAACTTTACGCCATAGTCAGAAGAGCTCTTAGACGGGGAGGAACACCATCTAAACCCGAGCCGAATGTTCTTAATGGCAGCAGTGACCTGCGGTCTGACGGGGTCACCATCCCGCTATGGTCACACGGAAAAAGCCTTATATGGGATATAACGGTTCCATGCACGGCGATCTTATTGTAGGTACGCCACAGCGCAGTTGAATCGGGATGGGTAGCAGAGCGCGCGGATTCAAAAAACGAAGAAGTATCTCGAGCTATCTAGAATTATCACTTTGTACCTATTACGTTAGGGACGCTTGGCCTCATTAGCTTAAGTACAGCGAAAATCCTAAAAGATATCGGAAAACGAATAGAAGACGTTACGGGCGATCGACGCGTGTAGAGAGAACGTGGCTTCCTCATAGGCGCCATGGATTGACAGAAAGCGACCAGAGTAGGATGATCCTGGCATAAACGTTCAAGCCCCATAATTGCAATAATAATAACAAACAATTAACTTGCCTATTATTTGGCGTTTACCAGCTCACTAGCGCGCTGTATTGCTACTACTGATTGGATATTAGTTCTAAACACATGAGGATGAATTTGGCAAGCTTCTTAGGCTTGGCGAGACTTTGATTTCAAACGGTTTATTATTATTCCATTTTAAGTTTACAGGGAAAAAAGGGGAGCTACCAATCCAGCTTATCTTCGAGGCAGCCCCTCATTGCGCCCATTATTGCTGCCGCATTGCCGCGCTGAACCGCCAGAGATAGCCGCTAAAGTATTGAGTCAGAAGCTCATTTTTCCCTCTGTCGCTAGTTCGATTCGTTTGCCAATCTTTGGAAGAAGCTACCATGCGTCAGGGCCGGATTTTCCGAGCGGCAAATGCTCTAGTCTCCAGGTTCGAAAGGGCAAGCGTGTCAGTAATTGTCACATCCCAAATAAGCGCCTTAACCCTTTCAAAACGAATAAAAATAAGACCGTTCAGACTCTTGCCGTCGCTTTTGAAGAGGCCGGTTGGCTCTCGAATGCACAGCTTTATACCTGACCTAAAGACCCGGGCTGTAAAGTCATCAACCTCGCTGGGACGGATTTGACGACCTTCGCTTCTACCACGTGTGTTTCTCACGGACACCGGTGCTCTTCGGTTAGCCTTGCCACAACCCAAAATTATTTAACACTTATATTCTTAATAGCTTAGAATTTTTCTCCAGCAGCACCGCTAATTTACGGGTTAAGGATTGGGTCTAATTTTGGCTGTCATAGAAACACGCCATGTGCGCCACGAACCAAAAAAGCAGCCAACGCCTCAGCGGAGCTTTGAAAATTCATCCCGCGGATCAGAGGTGCAAGAGACACTTGGCGTAGTCTCTTTGCATCAGTAATTAGCACTATGCTATAAGCCACAGCATCATGCTATATCCCGCACCCTTATAGGTACGCACAACTACCAGGGTTAAAACACGCCGCCTCTTCAAGAGACTTAAAAATCTATGGCGCTCAATGTGCATGGATAAGTCACACGGCTTCCAAATCAGCCATTTATGTTCCCTAAAGCTAGGAAGCTTACGATTTGTATAATCAAGCAACACTTTAATTAGTGCCAGGACAGAAGCAGTACTATCCAATTCAAAAGAGACATCCTAAGCAAAGAGATGGGAAGCAATCTAGCTAAGCGATTCTGGATACTCGAAAAATCATTACTTCCTAAAAAACGGTAAAACCTTAAATATGGCTCGTTTTCCTAACCATTTGCGCAGCTCCTAACGGGCCACGATGCCTGCTTTTACCAATATCTCTACCGCATTTGTAAAACTGAATCTCCCGTACGCCGCATGTCCAACTCAGGAAAGGCTTAGAATCTGCTACGAACCTTGTTTAATACTAAGCAAGAGCTACTGTCTCGGAACCTAAGACTGGAATATTCCCTGACATGCCAAGCCCTTGCAGAGGCGTTCCTCAAAAATCATGAAGCCTGGTTTATGATAGGAAGAATAGCAGAATTTGTCGACAAAGTAGCTAGGTAAAGTAATTTCGAGAAGACAGTATCGCCGCTACCCCGACAATGGATAAAAAACAACTGGTGGGTTTCTGAGTCACACACTACCGACGCTTTAGTAACGACGCCCGGTGTAATAACGCCCGGAATAACTAACTACACAAAGGCTTGTAAGGAGCGCTACCAGTCAAGCTTCTCTTCGAGGCAGCCCCTCATTGTGCCCAATATTGCTGCTGTATTGCCGCGCTGAACCGCCAGAGATATCCGCTAGAGTATATAGTCAGGAGTTCTTTTCTCCCCCTGTCGCCAGTTTAATTCGTTTGCCAATCTTCAGAAGAGTCTGAATTTCTACGAAACTGCGTCTGTTAGAAGATTGTTCAAAGACGTTACAGTGGCTGTTTAACTATGGTCTTAAAAGTAGAAAGTCAAAAAGAAATGGGTGCCACGCCATACCAGTAAATGGTTTTATAAAAGTTGGATTCGAGAGATTTACGAGCCTAATTAACCGCTTAGTGGGTCATTTATTCACTAATATGCTGAACCTTCTCGGGGAGTCTGTGATACGATTGGTGACGATGGCTTTGTGACAGTCGTAAACAAGAAATCAGTTCGGCGAGTGATTAAAGCTGAAGCGGAACATTCACGCTTCCGTGAATCGGTTGACAATAGCACTGGTCCAGTATACACAGTGAGGTTCACGTCACAGGATTCCACGCTTCCGGCACCTGAAGGTTCTAACAAACAGCAGCAGGTCCGGCGCCCGGACTTTTCGGGCGAACAACTGGTGAAAGTATTCAAGGCCCTCCATGACCTGGTGCCGACGGCAACGTTGGGAGGCGGTCCCAAGGGGATAACGGCCACGATGCCCACGATTTCGGCCGCAAGCGACTTGGTGTCCGTCAGGGCGTTGGGAGGCGTGTTGGTAATAGGATTGTGCTCCACAATGGATCAGTTTTGGGGCGTCATCAAAGACGTAAACCCGGCTTTTTCTGACGAGTGTCTGCTATGCGAGCTCGCCTCGTACGGTGCGATGAAGATAAGGAGAGACACGAGGCCCGGGCTCAAAAACGAAAAGAGCGTCCGAGTGCCGTCAACGAGGATACACGTTCTCCTCAAGAGGACGCCCCCTAATAAGGTCTTTATTATGTGGAGGGACCATGATGTGTCGTTTGAAGCTTCGTCACCAATTGCCTGCTTTAATTACCAACGCACTGGCCACACGGCAACTCGCTGCACTCGCGCTCGTGCATGTAAAAGATCTGGTGCGCACGACCGCCTAGCCGCGTCATGTCGAAACCAAGCTCGTTGCGTAGACTGCAGTGGCCCCCACCCTAGAGGGGACTTGGGCTGTCCCGTTTTTGCATTAGCCCGCGAGAAAAGCAAGGTTTTGCTCGGCTCACGCATGCTTCAACATGCGCAGTTGTCGACGCCGGCGGCCACCCTGGTCGTTGTCCCGGATCCTGCACCTACTCGGCCAGGCACATCTGCACCAAGCACCTACGCGGCTGCCGTACGTTGTCTGGTGATACCAGCCTCCCCGGATGAGGCTCCGGAGCCTTCGGCAGCGCGTGCTGAGGTCGTGCTTCCCCCTCTTCGGCCGGTCCCCGCTCCGCGAAAATCTACACTTCGTGCGAGGTCTCCGCCACCTCCTGAAACATGACCTTCTAAACAAGTCAAGGCCGCTTTTCGCCGCCATTTCAAGGCGTCATTGCCGATTGGCTCTGAGTGAGCCGGTTCCGCGCGGCCGCGCCGTCACCCGTGTTCGGGCGCGCCCACTTAAGTCGACCGACGACTTTGATTTCGGGGGTTTGTCCAAGGCCGTGTCCATGCTCGCTCGCATCAACCCGAGAACTTGGAGACACTCTTTGAGGCATTGTGAAGGCACTGCGTCCCCTGCTCGCTTTGGCCCCGTTGCTGCAAGGCTTGGTGTCTCCGGCACCAGCTCCCAAATGATGACCCTGAGCCCACTCAGTCCCCCGGCGCAGCCCCCCATTCCCCTCGTCTGTCCGTTTCAGTAGCGGGTAACCCTCCCGTAAGGGTCACTTGCCCCAGATGCGGCCGGGACTTCACTCGCCGCGGTCTCCCCACTCACCAAGCTAGGTGTCGTCCTTCGTCTACAACTCTCGAGTCGTCTTCGACTGCTTCCTCCACGCCAGCACTCCCGTCACAGCCTAGACAGTCGCTGGCCGACAGGCTCATACTTGCGTCGCAACAATCTAGGGTAATGCGTGTAGTCCCCCGGGCTGTGAGGCCTTTGGTTGCCGAGTCCCTATGCGACGTCCTCGACCTTGTGACGGCCAACAACGACGTCCCCTCGTGGGAGTCGCTCTTGTCATTCGCTTACGTGGTTTTTCAACTGCCACTTCGCACTTCGTCGGTCACCTCTTTGGCAGCGACTGTTCGGTCGAACCTCCGAGCGTTCCGCGACGGCTGGCGGTTCGAATTTCGCATAGGTGGTGTTAGAAGAGTCACATCAAATGCGTGCGACTCCCCTGAGGAGTCGGCACGCCGCGTTTCGTCTAAACTGTCCGAGGGAGACGTTTCCGGGGCGGCCCGCTTACTATGCTCTACGGACTCGTTTGTTTCGGGAGACGAAGTCCTGGCCTCGCTTGCCGCCAAGCACCCACCTGCTCCATCGGACTCGGTTTTTCCGGACCCTCCTGACTCTATGACGCAGCGTCACTCTTCAGTCGATAATGCCTTGGGAGCTGTTGCCAGCTTTCCGGCCAGTTTGTCCGCCGATCCTGACGGCTTTGCGTCCGCGTCATCTGAAGGACCTTCTTGCATCCGTGCTTGGACCGGTGGCAAGGAGACTGGCCGCAGCACTTGCCAGAGTGGTGGACGTCTTGAGATGGGGTACACTGCCGACTGAGGTCAGGGAGATTATATTCGGCGCCAAGCTATTCGCACTCCGCAAAAAGGACTCATCGATTCGCCCGATCGCCTGTTCTCTCACGATACGAAGGATTGCTGCAAAAATAGCCTGTCGTGAGGCCAAAGATCAGCTTGGCCCGCACCAGCTGGGTTTTGGCTTAGCAGGCGGGGCGGAGGCAGCTGTACATGCAGCAAGAGCTTTCGTCCAATCAAGCCCGCCCCGAACGGCACTCTTGAAGTTGGATTTTCGCAATGCATTCAATTCTATTCGAAGGGATCATATACTTCGTGCAGTTCGTGATGCAGTACCGGAAATCTTTAACTTAGTGAATCACGCATATAGAGAGCCACCCGTCCTGTTGTTTGGGGCCCACACGTTGTCCTCGGCATCAGGTATACAGCAGGGAGACCCCTTGGGGCCGGCTCTATTCAGCCTGGGTATCCGTGATCTGGTCAACTTAATACAAGTGCCCTTCAACGCCTGGTACCTCGACGATGGCACACTCGGTGGACCGATGGAGGACTTACTCGAGGAAGTGCGCAGAATTCTTGCCTTTGAGACAGTCAGTGGCCTGGTGGTTAACACGGCCAAATGCGAGGTGTTCGCGCCGGGGACAGACCCGAACGACCCCACATTGAGTGCTTTACTTGCGTTACTACCGGGGTGTAGAGTCGTGTCTGAACACGAAGTTACGCTCCTTAGTGCACCGCTCCTACCATCTGCACTGTCGAGTCTACTCGACTCCATGATGGACAGATTGTGGGCGATGCAAGAACGTCTGCCTCTGGTCGGAGCCCACCAAGAGCTTTACCTACTCCGCTCGTCGTTCTCCGTGTGTCGCATCATACATATAATACGATCTATGGACTGTTCGGGTACATTCAACCAGTTTCTCCAACCATTCGACGACCAAGTGGTGGAGGCCCTCGAGACGGTTTTGAGTCTAAACTTACGACCACGCGAGGTGCGCCAGGCGGCTCTCCCCACCTCCATGGGCGGCCTTGGTCTTCCCTCAGCCCGCTCCTTGGTAGGCATTGCCGTGGCCGCCTCGATGCACGCTACTTCGGGTCATGTCCATTGCCTGCTCCCGCCGGGGGCTTGGGCATTGTTTGAGGCAACTCGCGACGCTATAGCGGCTGGACTCCAAGCTTCACCGCCTGATATGAATAGACTTGCCTGCCAGAGGGCCTGGGCCGAGAAGGTGCACGAATCTTCGCTTACTAAGTTGGTTGAAGAATGCAGTGACGACCAGGATAGGGCGAGCCTCCTTGCCGTCTCTCGCCCAGGAGCGAGCGACTGGCTACACGGACGCCCCGCTGACTCATTGGGTACCCGCCTTGACGACCAATCCACCCGGATCTGCGTTGGCCTGAGACTGGGAGCTGATTTGGTAGAGCCACACAGATGCACTTGTGGCGAGCCTGTCGGACGCCTGGCCAGACACGGCCTGTCTTGCGCTCACTCGGCGGGCCGGCGCCCACGTCACACCGCTCTGACATTCTTGCAAGGTCTTTGCGAAAGACCGGAATCCCTTGCGTCCTGGAACCGCCTGGTCTTTCTAGAGACGATGGCAAGCGACCCAACGGCTTGACTTTGATACCTTTCTACAAGGGTCGTTCCCTGGTGTGGAATGCGACGGTGACCGACTCTCTGACCCCCTCCCTTGTCGGTCCCGGCGCTTATCGCCCAGGAACTGCCGCTTCCCGTGCCGAGACATCAAAGATAAGAAAGTATGCGAACTTAGGCCGGGCGTACCACTTTTCACCCTTCGCATTCGAGACGCTGAGTGGCCCTGGGCCCCTCACAACCACGCTAATTTCTCAGGTTGGCGACCTTTACAGCAGGCTACGATGGACAAGAGGGCGGGCACTTTCTTCTGCCAACGGCTTTCCCTAGAGATTCAGAGAGGTAGCGCGATTTCGGTGCTTGGAACTATGAAAGACTGGATGGACCCGCGTCTTCGCGTCAGGGGTCGGGCAAGACTCCCACTCGGACACAAGTGATAGATGAGGAGTGAGCCATCGGTGCCGTGGATTTAAACATTCACATGTATATATTAAATTCCTAAATAATAATAATATAAATATTAATAAGCAGCAAACCCCCTAAACCAAACCCCGATCATTCTCAAGCCCGTCCCCAACTAATATTCATCTGCAACATCTGTAGAAAATCCGTAAGATCACTCCGCGGACTACACATACATAAAACCCGTGTTTACGGAAGACAAACCCACACACATTCCTTTGACCGGCCACCCGATGGCTCCGCTCCACATACTCCACCCAGGACCAGAGAGACCCAGTCGACATTACCTCTGATAACGATCCAAAAATGTTTACCCGTCTCCATAACTTTGCTGGCATTCATGTTGCAAATTCATAAACTAAAAAGCAACGATATCACATTGTGCCAATTTCCCAATGGAAAACGCTGGATAATCTTTCTGATAGACCGCAATACGGCCTCACACAGTCGCGCACGGACCACCTCACCGACCGTCAGGTTGCCGCAAGGGCTGAACGCAAGTTAGCTGAAGGAGACATACGCACGCACTCTACTTTCGACAGAGTCCTTTGTATTGCCCGAAGACCACACGACTCAGGAACTCAGAGGCAAGCATCTTTCTCCTTCGGCTCACGTCAGAGACCGCTTGATCAACCTTGAGCAACCTCCCTCGGAAAAACCTTTCATTGTTCCGGCACAGCTCGTAGTTAATGCGGTCTCACTGGCATCTGGTCCTGGACTGTATGGATTACGTCCTCGACATCTGAGAGGTATGCTGGAAAGCAGCCTGCCAAGTTTTTGCCGTGGGGCAACTCTGACAGCCCTGAAAAAATACGGTTCCATTAGACAGACATCGTGCGGCCTTATTTAACGTAGGCTGGTTGCGAAAGTAGCGATTGCCATTAATAGGACGGCAATCGCCAAGGCGGTGGCACCTCACCAGGTTGGGGTTTTGGTAAAAGGCAAAGCGCCAACTCGGGTTTTCACGGAGGCAGAGGGGCCCCCACGAGTCCTAAAAGAACTAGATTTCCAAAACGCTTTCAACACCATCCGACGCGATGTTATCCTTAATGAAGCTAAAGCGGTACCTGGACGATGGTATACTAGGCGGCCCGGCGAACGTAGTGGCTTCCGACATACGCGAAGTGCTTCAGTTTGCAGATGAGGGAGGCTTGACACGTAACGCCTCTAAATGCGAGCTGTAGGTGGAACCTCCCACCAACAGGATGAGGCATGCAAAATCATTGCAGACGCACTGCCTTATACAAAGATAATCGAGTTGCCTGACCTGGAAGTCCTGCGAGCGCCCATTGGCTTTTGAAAGATCTCTAAAACAATATTGGTAAAGCGGGACGCCCTCTAGTGTACCAAAACTCTGCTATTGGCGATGCACTCACGGGCTACTTTATGCCTATAGAGATACAGCCTAGGGTCACCTAGGCTAAACTACATTCTACGCACGTCCCCCACAGGTCAACACTGCGATAATTTGCAAGCATTTGACGAGGTGACAAAGGAGATACTGATTGAAGTTCTAAACGTGACCTTTACCAACAGATCCTTGAAAAGGGCCACACTTCCTCTCAGCGAAGGAGCTGCAAACCAGCTAAAGGTCTCATCGAACGTTAGTGTCGAAACCTGGCAACGGGACGCACAAATGAAGCTGATCCTCCACGGCTTTGAACAGGGCACCTCTAAGGAGGAACTGGAGCAAGCCGTCAAAAACCAGGTCCAGGGCAAGGGCGAGGTAACAGCAGAGGTCCCACGCAAAACGGCAAATAGAAACTGGATCTCTGCCCTGGTTATAAGTAGAAGGATCGGCGAGGCCCTACTGAAGAGAGGACGACTTAGTGTGGGTTGGTCAACGTGCCGGGTGACCAAACGGACCGATCTCCCATGCTGCAGGAGATGCCAGGAGATGGGCCATACGGCGAAGGATCGTGCTGAAGAAATGCCTCAAGACCGCAGATGCTATCGCTGCGGAGCCACTGGACATCTAGCGAGATGCTGCACTGCTGAGATCAGAAAGTGCTACGTATGCTCTGTGGCAGGGCACTCAGCGAAATCAATGGCATGTCCTGCCTACAGAAAAGGGGTGGATGATCTGCGAAGGAAGAAGATAGGTCTACTGCTCCGACAGGAGGGACCGCAGAAGAGTGTCAGTTGCCCGACAACAGAGGAGACTAGGGCAAACCACGAAACGGAGGAAAGTGGTTGGAAGAGACCAAGTAGGAGACACACGACGAAGTGTCCCACTTTGGCCAGAAGTGCAACGGCAGATGCAGCTATGGCGGCACGAACGGATCAGGAAATCTCGACAAGCCATGGAAATTAAAGTCTTGCAGGTTTATCTCAATAGATGCGGGCCGCACATGACCTCCTTGCGGCAGCAGTAGACCGGTTGGGAGTTGACCTATGCCTCTTGTCAGAGCCAAACGAGGCCCTGGAAAAGGCAGCGGACAAAAGGGTATGGACAGTAGACGAAAGAACGGACACCGCGATCTGGTGGACAAACCGTCGAAAAGACATCGCAATCCGGGGCAGGGGCCAGGGAAAGGGGTTCACCTGGATACAGATCGATGGGGGCGCAGTATTCTATAGCTCCTACTTCTCCCCCAACAGAGGCCAAAAGGAATTTGCAGAATACCTTAAGGCACTGGACGTCAGCGTCAGAACGCAGGATCATCAGGTCCAGATTATCACGGGAGACTTCAACGCGGCGTCTGAGCTTTGGGGTAGTAGGCGCACCAACTTTCGGGGACAATCCCTGATGGAATGGTTAGCTGAACGGAACCTTCTGGTTATGAACAACCCAAAAGCGGCCGCGACGTTCGCCCGCAGAGATTAGGAAGCCTTTATAGACCTGACGATCAGCGCCGCGAACTCACCCTACAGAGTAGTGAACTGTGATGTCCTCGAGCACGAAGAGAACCTTAGATAGAACCTCGACCACCGATATATTACATTCACGGTGACAAACGACGGATCACTCAAAAGCACGGTGCCTGCCGCTGGGTACCACAGGCCCAGATGGTCGGCTCGCAGGATGAGGAAGGAGAAGCTTAAGGAGGAGATAGTTGGGGCTGTAACGAACTGGAGGACACCTTCGACTAGAAAAGCTTAGACAAAATCCTCCGTAAAGCATGTGAGAAGGTAATGCCAGCTCCAGTACATCCGCGGTGGAGAAACGCTGCACCAAAGTACTGGTGGTCCCTCGAGGTGGCCGCTGCACGGAGAGAGTGCATTGGAGCCTGGCGCTGATACACTAGGGTCCGTGGGAAGGCCAAAAAGGCGAGCACGCAATCGTCTGGGCAGGAGTGGCGGGATAAAGCAGATGTTTGCTGGTCCGAATACAAGGCAACACGCGTGAACCTGAAGACCACCATCAGAAAGCTTCGGTGCTGACACCAACTGATCAAGGAGATCGAGCAGGACGTGTGGGGGAAGCCCTACAAAAGTGTAATGGCCAAACTGGGCAAGAGAGCTCTAACGATCCCACCTGATCTCGTAGAAACCATTGTGGCTCACCTTTTTCCGGTGCAGACGGAGGAAGGCAGAGACCCTATTACGATGAATGAGGAGGACATTCCTCCTGTAACGCTCGAGGAGATCCAGCGAGCGGCTGTAAGGATGTCAGAGGGCACGGCCCCAGGACCCGACGGCATACCCCCGGAGGCGATTAAAAGTCTAATGAAGGAGTGCTCGTCGGCCTTTAAAACGGTCGTAGACGCACTTCTAGGAGAGGAATGGTTTCTAGAAAAATTGAAAAAGGCCCGCCTGGCTCTTATTCCAAAGCCGGGAAAGGAGCCATGCTCGGCCTCAGCCTACAGGCCCATCTGTCTTCTTGACACAGTTGCCAAGGCCGTGGAGTCAATACTCGCGAGCAGACTCAATGACGCAATCGAGGAAAAGCAAATCTCGCTCTCAGAGGATCAGTACGGGTTTCGTAAAGAAAGGTCCACGCTCCAGCCCATTAGCAAGATAATCGCTAAGGCCGAAAAGGAGAGACAGAAAAGCCTCAGAGTTCGTAATCTTTGCCTCCTGATATTGCTGGATGTAAATAATGCGTTTAACAGCGCAAATTGGAGGGTGATCCTGAATGCAACGAAGAAAAAGGGAGTACAAGCGTACATTCGGCGTATGATAGCGTCGTATCTGGCCAAACGTAGCGTGAGCTACGACGGCAGGGAGTACGCGATGACTGCAGGTGTACCACAAGGTTCCGTGCTAGGACCTACGCTATGGAACTTAGCGTACGACGGCGTGCTAGAGATGAGCAGGCCTCGCGTTGTTGAGTTCGTCGCCTATGCCGACGACCTGGCGATCTTAGTCACCGCAAGGGATGCGGAGCTGTTGGAGGACCGAGCAAATGACGCCTTAGATAGGGTTAGCCGCTGGATGAAGTCGCACCACCTTTTGCTGGTTTTGCTTATTGGTAGAAAGCACTGCCGGGAGCTGGATATCCGTGTGGACGGTCACAAGATTTAGATACACAAGCAGGTCAAATACCTGGGTGTTATGCTCGACAGAAACTTAAGCTATACAGCCCACATTGATTATGCAACGACGAAAACGCATCAGGTTGCAAGCAAGCTCGCCAGGCTAATGCCAAGAACAAAGGAGCCCTCGGAGAAGAAGCGCCGTCTTCTAGCATCAGTCGCTGATTCAATTCTGCTCTATGGGTCAGCAGTGTGGGGACCAGCTGCACTGAAGGCCAAGAAGAATGAGAAAAAGTTAAGGAAGGCACAGAGAGTGCTGGCCATCAGGGTCGCCAGAGCGTACAGGACGGTGTCTACAGACGCTGTGCTGGTAATTTCCCGCATGATACCTTGGCCAAAACGGATAGAGGAGAATATCCTCTTATACCGGGACCAGACACTTAGAAAAGACGATGCAAGAATAAAGACTCTGGAAAGCTGGGAGGCTGAGTGGACTGGGGCTAAACGAGATGCACCAGGGTCGTGGACGAGATCAATAATCCCAGATCTCATCAAATGGTACCGATGCGAGTACGCGGAGACGACGTACTACCTAACCCAAGTTCTCACCGGTCATGGCAGCTTCCAGACCTACATGGTGAAAATTGGGAAGACTGAGGTAGACATATGTGACATATGTGTGCTTGTGATCACACGCTTTTTCCTTGCAGAGCTCTTGAGATCACGAGACAGACAACCCGCTCACGACTAGACGTGCAGTGCAATACGACAAGAGACCTACTCTCAGGGATGCTCAGCTCGAAAAAAAGCTGGGAGGCGGGCTCTGATTTTGTGGAGACTGTTATGAGAGCGAAGATAGGGCTGACGGAAGAGAGGCGGCAACGCATGGAGCGCCGCCAGGCCGAAGATTGAGAGCCAGACTAGCGGCTCCCTACATGCACTGAAGTAATACCACAAGTATCCCGGTCATGTAGGTTAGGGGGTCACCAGGTTTTTAGTGGGTTTGAGAGTCCCACACTATCCAGACCAAAGGGTGTGCGTTATGCATTTTTGTTCCTGGCCCCTGTAAAAATTATTATTATTATTATTATTATTATTATTATTATTATTATTATTATTATTATTATTATTATTATTATTATTATTATTATTATTATTATTATTATTATTATTATTATTATTATTATTAATATTATTATTATTATTATTATTATTATTATTATTATTATTATTATGTGTGAGGTTCTTTATTACGTGTGCTACCAGTACTGGATGTTTACATTGTTTAATGTTACGGTTACAGGGAAATGTGAATAACTAACTACACTTGGGTTTGTGAGGAGTTCTACCAGTCGAGCTTGGCCTCGAGGCAGCCCCTTATTGTGCCCATAATTGCTGCCGCATTGCCGCGCTGAACCGCCAAAGATAGTCGCTGAAGTAAAAAGTCAAAAGTATTTTTGTCTCCTGTCGTCTGTTTGATTCGTTTGCCAATATTCTGTAGGAGCGACCATGCCTCAGGACCAACCCCCCGAGTGTCTCAAACACTAGCGGCACGAAAATAAACTCGTTGGCGAGCTGGGCATATTTGTTGCTCTTAAGACGTTCAGCCTGGCGTGCCGCGGAGCCAGCGGCTGATGCACTGGCCTCCAGGTTCGAGGGGGCGAGCGTGTCGGTAATCGTCGCATCCCAAATAAGCGCTTTTTCCCTTTTAAAGGGGATAAGGGTGAGACCGTCTGGTCTCGTTCCGTCGCTTCTCAGAAGGCCGGTAGGCTCTCGAATACACGGCAATAAAACTGACCTCAAGGCCCGAGCCGTAATCTCGTTAACCTCGCTTGACGTCCTTCGCTTCTGCTGCAGGAGAGCCCGTGCGTCCCCCAGATGTCCACCTGTGCTCCACACGGACACCGTTGCTCCTTGGTAAGCCAACCTCAAAGCGATGCACAGACGAAAGCTTTCATGATCAAGTAAAGTACCGAAGTTAAAGGAAGGGATGGCTTGGAGTCATTTGCTGGCATCCTTCTAGACGACCGCGTGCAATCGGGCTTTGTCTGATGTGCTTAGTGCGTCAGAGAGTAAACGCTGGTACTTCCTAGAGACGATAATGTCATCATAAAACCTCTGCAGGTGTCTGTTTGCCTCTAGTAGTAAGCTTGCAAAGTTCTCGAATCTCGTATCGGCAACCTCTTTGGCATCCTGGAAGGCCTGCAGAGCCACGGCCGGGCGGATGCGCTGAACGGACAGCTAGCTGCCAGGTCTGCTGTGGAGCGGATTCCCAGACCCCCGAATCGCAAAAGAAAGCGTGGCTTGAGCCTAGTTGTTGGCGTCCAGGTTTAGATTAAGGAGGTCGCTAAGCCTGGTCCTTAGGCTTTTGTCCAACTCCCACAGCAGATCGTGGTTTGCCCCGACATCCGTGCTGCGGAGGATATGGACAATTATTGCTGAACCCAAATATGATTTTAATAGGTGATACGCAGTGTGGGGTCCAAGCAGGTTTAGCCGGGTTAGACGAGAGCGAAGGCTCTTAATCCTACCTTCGAGTTCCGAGCGAATGGCGGCAGACCCCACAGAGGACCCCAAACGAGCGTCATATCTGCTGCCTCGACGTGTTTGCCCCCGGGAGAAAGTGCCTCGAAAACGGATAGGTTGGGCCGACCCTTGTAAATAAGTTCGCACTTTTAGGGGTTGAGTTCAAGCCCACTCTTTAAACAGAATTCAACAACTCTCTTGATGTCTGTCTGTACCACCAATGCTTCTCCTTCAATGATGCCATCGTCTAGGTACCAATGACTCAAAAGAGACTGAATAGAATCGACCAGCTCCTTAATGGCTAAGCAGAATAGCGGCGGACTAAGCGGGTCGCCCCGCTGCACGCCACTGCACAAAAAAATTGTTCTATAACCAAATGCGAGCTCCGATCTGGATCTGTAGGCTCGGTCGATCAAGGGGGCCGCCTCTGGCCACTTGAAGTCGAGTTTGGCGACCACAAAATTGTTGGGTGCGCTAGTAACGAAGGCTCTTGTGGACTGCGGCTTCGATGCCATTAGGCGTATTAAAGCCAAGCTGGTGAGCCCCAAACCTCTAGCACACGATATCTGCCCCTAGTTTGACAGTTATTTTGTGCCGCAATTCTACGGAAGACTAAGGAGATGACAATTGGACGAAGCGACCCGTTCGGCTTTTTGACTGCGACAAGGCGACCACCAAAAACAATAGGGCGGATGGCCTCGGGTACTATACCGCTTCTGATGATGTCAACCACGTTTGCTAGGTCACGCAGTAGACGGCTGGCAATATTTGTATTGGTCGTGGGTAAAAGGTCTCTGAGATGGCGCGGCCGCAGACCGTCCATGCCGGCGGTAGAACCTGCCGGAAAGGTCCATACGGCCTAGCGGACCTGTTCTGCACTGGTGCCTGACGGCTTGGTGTAGGATGCGACTTAACGTGCGACTTAACACATCTGTGTTCTTCGATTCTGTCTCTGAGGCATGTGGTCCAACTAAGATTGTTTTGTTTTCGCGATGGGGTTCTGAGGACTATATGCGCGAAAACCAGTAAATTGGCCCAGCTGCGCGCGTCATTGTTATGGTGCACTAGAGAAAGTGTGTCGGCCAACGCCACGGCAACTGCGGACCGGGCGCTTTTAGGGATGGTGTTAAGTCGTTTGTATGTCTTGGTGTACTCTGAGAGTTTATCGCGCAGGTTGGTACCATCGATGTCGTCGACGGGATTGCTGCAGCGGGGTGCGAATGAGTGTTCGATGTCATGTGTCGTTTAATTGCTCTGCTTGTAAAGCTCGTTTGGCAATGCGAGCAACAGGCAACCCTGTTGTAGAGGGGAGCGGGGGCCAGACCCCTGTACCCGACCCGAGGCTGAATAGGTGGTCCGCCAGAGGGGGGTCGTCCTAGTGGCTCGGGCCGGCCTTATTTTCGGAGGCGTCTTGAGGCATGGTGTTTTGGACCGACAGACTTCTTTACTTCGAAGGCCGATAACAGCCTGATGACTGGACCGAGAAGATTGGCTAGATTGCGGGGAGCGCTGGCTGCTTGAGGGTCAAGGCCACTCAGCATCTTTGCAGCGCTGGTAAGCCCTGCGAGGGGGTCTGCCTTTCGAGTAGAACGCGCCTTCGGTGGCGACAAGTTCATCCAGGTAGTGCTAGGCGCTCGGCGGTTTTCCACCTGGCGCGGGCGCATTCTGCGTCGGCGATTCATGGGTTTCAATGCTTTCAGTGGGGCAAGCGTAATAGTCTTGTCAGACATTCCATCCGAACTAGGGGCAACGATCTCGCGGACCACTGAGGCGTAGGAACGAGGAACGTTCACACCCGTCTCGCACGGTGCCGTATACGTCCGGATTGCCGGTTTTTCTACAATAGTGGCCGCGGGGTACTCGGACTGGACCTAACGAAGGACTCGCGCACTGGTAATGATCTTGCTCTTTTCCCACGCTATGGCGTGAATCGGACACGGAGGGGACGCTGATCTGTGTGCACCTTCACAGCTTGCGCATTTTGGAGCATTTTTACGGTCCTTGACTAGATGTCGGTTACTGCCGCAATTCACACATGCCACTTGACCGCTGCAAGAGGATGCGTGATGCGTGATGGTCGTCTGCTAATGCGTTTGACTTCTATAACGCCTGCGAAACTGAGTTCCTGCAGTATCTCTTTTTTCTGGAAGTCCGGGCTAACATGGCTGATGGTTCCCCAGATGTTGTCGATATTCTTTGATGCCGCTTTGACTTGCAGCCCAGCTGGTTCAGTGATGCACATCAGTTTGCGTGCGTCCTCAAGCTTATCGACGGTAGCCAAGATTTGTCCATTCTGTGCCGCGATGTTAGCCTCTGCCACTTTTATGTGTAGATCCTAACACGTTGCCTCCGGGAAATGAACTGCCTTCTTCAGCTGCGCTAAAGGTAACACGGAAAACCTTGTGTGCACCTGAGACAACCCTTTGCTTGAGTTTTGCTAAGGCTTCTTTCTTTTTTCTAATATTGTGCTGCTTGCTTTTATTCATAAACTCCTTGAAATCCCCTTCCTCTGGCGGTTCCTGAGATGCCGTCTCGGTGTTTATACACTGCACTGAGTCTTGGGTATCGCTACTCTTTTGCATTTGGGTTGTCGACTTCCCCTGTTGTCCGTAGACACTGTTTCACCATCACTTTTGCGCGTCGGCGATGCGGTGGCCTCCGCAGTAGCACCATCTGCCTCGTTGTTGCTTTCGACTAAGGTGGTGACCATCCTCAATCGTGATTTATCAAGCGACTCCGGTCGGGCTTATCCTGACCGGATATCACAAGCTTCGACATGCCTGTGTTGTAACAAGCGCCGGAATACAAAGCAAACAAACGCTCTAAATAAATAAATTAAATAAAAAAAGAACGTGCAGGCTTGGGTATTGAACCCGGTACTGTTGGGTAGCAGCCGATGGCCCTGCAACTAGGCCACGACGACCTGATAGCTCGTGTAACCTCTAAGCTACAAATGTCCCCGCCAGTAAATATAAGTGTTTGGTCTGCAATGACGATGGCAACTTAAGTTTAGTCAGGGCTCGATTGATTCTTCGTTATCAGTATGCTACAGCTATGAAGTCACTTACGATCCATATGTGAGACTGCTATACGGGCCATGCGACAGATCGTTACTTATTTAAATTAAACAATGAATTTAATTTTTCGATAGACATGTCACCGGTGCATTAATTTCATGCGATTTATACTTAAAGGTACAACAAACGTAACAGAAAAAAATAATAAATACCTTTTAATTTACTTTGTCAAATCCCTGTAGAAGATATGGTAATCCTAATTGTCAACGTCATACAACGAATATCCTTATCTAAACATTGGTTTGGTTTTTCGATTTTTAGGTCTGCTATCTGCTGATTCGACTGTACCACTTCGCAGCTATTTTGGTACCTGCAGATTAGCCGCAACTATGCACTTATATGTCATGCGGATTGCTATCATAGGTAAGTGGTCCCTACGTTGCAACTAAGAATGTGTAAGGTATAGCTATTTTATGATAAAGTTCAAATGATGAAGGGCACAATTTGTGACGCAACGTGGTCTGAGGAGAAGTGGACAGCATTAGCCCATTTTCCGCTCAGTACGCCATCTCTAATTCAATTCAGCATTTATTTCACCACAAAATTGATAGACAGTTGATTCGGTTTTCACAAGGTGTCAGAATGTGACTTTTTGGTCTTACAATATAAATTTAACTTTGGATTATAAGGACGTTCCGCAAATTTCTGCGCACACAAATATATGATAGCTTCTAATATTAAACTCTCCGCAAAAGCTACAAACACATTCTTCAATATTAAAACTGCTTGGCTTTATGCATATGTAATTGTTGTACCCGTGGCAGGTTATTCGGCAGATTAGCGAGCGGTTCCTTTGCATGGCTCCTTTCCATTTACGTGAGCAAAAGGCCGGGCCATCAGTATAATTCTCAGCTACAAATTTATATTTCTGTTCTCTTTGTAGGCTCGATAGGAGTCTAGAATATGCGGTGTAAATGGTGTGTTACTAAGTGCTAGGTCTTCAATAAGTGTTCTCTCTCCGCACATCCTTAAGGCAAGTGTTGTCGACGCGCACTTTGGAAGCCGCAAAACACGCTTAACATATCTGGCCTTAAGCTTGTCTAGACTTTTTAAATGGCAGAGGGTCAGGTATGGTGCAATTGTAGAAAGGGAGTATGTTGCTACAGGGAGTACTTTGATTTTAAAGCAATTTATAGCTGTTTTTACGTCCACATCGTGCATATTGCCTAACAAAAACATTGCAGACGTAGCTTTTGCTTGTATGTCCTCGATATGTCTGCTAAAAGAGAGCCCGGGGGTTAGTGTGACGCATCGATACAAGAAGTGGCTAACTTATTTGACTGGTTGTCCATATACTGACAGATCATGATCCCTGGCCGCGTATGACCCTTTTCTGCTAAAGCGTAAGACCTGTGACTTTTCCGCGTTAATCTTGAGCTTGTTTTCTTCGCACCAGTTCGCAGCTTCCTTGAGGTAAAACTGTAGATGGTTACGGGATTCTGCTAAAATGACTAGGTCGTCAGCATAAAATGCAAAATGGGCTTTAAGATTACTCAGTAAGTCCGCGAGTCCAGTCACGTACAAAATAAAAAGAAATGGGCTAGCTGAGTCTCCCTGGGCTACGCCGATGGTTTGTGTTACGGGTGTTTGTACATAGTGGTCGCCGTTTTTCACCCAAATTATATGGTGCGCTAATATATTATGAACGAGGTTAAAAAGGGGGCCTGTTAAGTTAAAACGTTTGCGAAGCGTGTCTAATAAACGTTCTCTTGGCACGCAATCGAAGGCAGTTTGAAAATCTATAAACGCAGCGTATGTCATTTTCTTTTTAGAGGGACATTGTGATACATGATTTAAAACAAATTCAACTGCATCTGACGTCGATCGCCTCTTTAAGAAACCGTATTGTTCTGCCGGAAGTTTGTCTTCTACGCAAGGGTACAATTGATTAACGATGAGAGACGTTAATATCCTGTAAAAGACGCTTGTAAGTGCTATGCCCCTTAAATTATTTGGTTCAATTGAATCTTCGCTTAAATATAGGCTGGAATTTTGCCTTGTCGAACACATTCATTGTATAGTTTTGTCACAACAGGCCATAAAGCGTCAATATTAAACTTCAGGTGTTCATTAAGAATACGATCAGGTCCTGCTGATTTCCCGTTTTGCTTCGATATAATTGCGGCTTTGACTTCGTCCTTAGTAAAATCAACAATTTCTTCTAAAAGTTCCTGATCTGGCAATAGGACGTCTCTCGTTAATAGATTTGTAAAGTGGACTACCCACTCTTCGTCATTTTTCAATGGGTTTGAAGGCACTGGTCTCCTTGAAAGAAGTAGCCATGGTTTCCGCACACTTTCCGAAATTAGCCTAATGCGTTGTTGTTCCTCGTAATGCCGTTTCTTTTCTTTCTTCGTACATCTAAATATTCGTTTTTATTCCGCAAGTTGTAGAAGTTCAGTTGACGTTGTGGGTTTATACAGACAGATCACCTTCTTTATTTGTCGACACACAAACCACGGCTTGTGTCTCTGCAGTCTTACGTTATTTGGTTTTGCAGCCGTGTGGATAGACCACTTAATCGCTTTTTCAATCTAGTTTATATCATCTGTGCCGTAGGCCATTTTTAGTGCTTGTTCCAGTATATGGACATCCAATGAGCGAGATGGTCGATTAATTATAGGTGTCGCCATTTCTTGTCTTCGGTGTAATTTGAGCTCCACCTCACAGTGCTTGCGGTGTGCCGATTGTATTACGGTAAGATTAAAGATAGCCTCGACCGTTTGTGGTATCGATAACAAAACAATGTCAACCGTGCTGTATTCGTTCCAGTTAAAATATGTTGGGTTATTGCATTTATTATGAATGCTTAATCCAAGTTCGTTCACCGCAGTTTAAAACTTTCTTGCCTGGCTTCTCCTTTTGTCAAATCACAGTTAAAATCACCACCTATAATTATATTTTTATTTACATTTGGGCAGATTTCCATGCAGTTACCTATGTCCTGTAACCATCTATAATTAACATATTTGTATGCTTTCTTAGTGCCAACAATACCTGCAGTTGATCGCAACTAAACACCCCATCTAAGTGTTTACCCTTTTTCCTAAAATAGTTTTGAGTGTATAATGCATATACACCACTGACCACGTACAGTGATGAGTGTGGGTCAATTAAAACCCCATTTTCCCTCATTTTTGGATCAAGATTACAAAATACCTTGTCAAAACCGTGGGAATGCGTGTCGCTGCATTTATTCATCCTTTGTTTGTACTCTCACTCTGACGCCATGTGGTACGTCTATGGGGCAAAGAAGCCTACAATTTTTACCGTGGAGATGCACCTGCTTTCGCCTTTGTATGCAACAAAATCTTAAGTGAAATGCGGCCAAGGCCAGAGTTGCTTCACAAAACTTTTCTATGGACCTGCGTCTGTTAAAACATTGTGCAAAGACGTTACTGTGGCTGTTTAACTATAGTCTTAGGAGTAAAATGTCAAGAAGAAAATGGGTACTACGCCATACCATTAAACGATTTTATAAAAGTTGGATTCGTTAAGAGCCTAAGTAACAGTTAGTAGTAGAGTATTCAGCTGATAGCCTAGTACTTCGTAGTAGTCTTCGAAATTTTTGTCTAGTACAAATGCACCTGGAAATGTCCAAGATTGGCCCAAAATGACTTTCAGCAAAGTCAAATGGAGGAAGGTCCATCAACGAGCCATTTCTGGAAGAAGCGACGGAACGTCAACAGGCGTGGGCCTAGTGTGGCAGTTATTTTACAGGGGCACTTTGCACTAGTACAATATCCACTTAGTATTAGAAAAATTCCACGCAAAGACGGTCATTGGATAGGAAACACAGATGTTTTAAGGTCTTTTTTTTTGGGAGGTTTTGGGAATGCATGATGCACATGCGCCACTAGCAGCCTGCGTGACTAGTGTGAGACTCGCAAACCCACTAAACCCGGATTCTTCCCCACCCCCCAGGCTCGGTATTACTTTGGCATTACATCGAAGATGTTTTAAGGTCTGTGCTAGTCCAACTATGACAACTATGCTAATGCTAAATATGCCGACACAATATTGCAGTTGCCCACAAAAGTGAAACAAAATAGGACCACTGTGCTTTATGTCATATGCTCATAAACGTCAGCCAAAATTTCAAACTGCACTAGCTTGTCTGCCTCACTTACTATGGCACTCTTCGTCAGTTTGAAAGACCGTTATATATACACTGAGGACACGGTCTTAAATCAATTACAGGTTCTTACCTAGCGTTTCAGGCTAAGCATGGGACATAGCATTACTAGTGTATACAAAATGGTGTTTCAATATAATCGTATGTCAAGTGTTAATTTGCCGCAAAGGCTGTTAGCGACAGAACTTAATTGAGCATCTACTTCATGTGTTATTTGAAATTACAGTCGCGGTTGTCATTTTGCTGCTAGTAGACTTTGGCACGTTATTTTGGACCCTGAGAGAAATTCAGCGAGAACGGCCTGGACCTCTCATCGAGAATTCTCTGCTAGACAAAATATTTTTTAAGTTTCCAATTTATTCCTACGAATCACTCTATGTCTTTAATCTTACTAATTATGGAGAGTTTGTAAACGAAAAACACGTACCTATCGTGCAGGAACTTGGACCGTACACATTCAGGTTAGTTTTCTTTAAGTACTCTAAAATATATTTAAGATGGTATAAATGTCTGCATATTAAACGCTTTAGTTTGGATGATAATTTTATCCTCGTACTATCATGGATGTTAGTAGAAATGACCTCGAGAACGTAACCTCTCAGGCACCTTTTTTACTTTTTATTTTTGGAATGTCTCGGCAATGCGTTATGCACTTGCGCTGCAGGCAGCTAGCAACAACTAATGTGGAACTCGCACTCACTAAAACCGATATCCTCCCCACACCCCAAGGTCCATGATTGCATTGGCTTACTTTGACAACCCTGAGGGGGAGTCTCGTGCTTTAACGCTCTATGTCCTCTGGAGGGCCTAGCTGCTCTCCCCCATCTCCCTCCCTCGGCACCTCCTCTCGACCGCTTCTCTTTAACGTAGCCCGTCAGGCTGTTTCTAGGGCCAGTTTCCTTTTCACGATGACATCCAGATAGACCCGTCTCTTGGACCACCTAGTCGCGTCTTTAATCATTTAGTCCACTATAAACTGAGGGGTTTTTCCCAGCCAGCTCTGGTTTTGTCGAGACCTTTGCACTCACAAGGGCCGCACAGTGCGCTATTGTGTGCTCGACAGCATCCCCTAAGGTGCAGAGGACGCAGAAGTCCGTTGTGGCCTTGCCTATGCGCATCATGTAGGTCTGGGCCCTTGGCCGGTAAGTACCTGCGTTGTACTGTACGAGAGGTCCCCTCGCCGCTCTTCATGCCAGCGTCGTAGGTCAGGTATAAATTGACGTGTCCAAGTACCACGGATGTCCCCGGGGAGGGGTCTGCTCCACTCGTCGCTCCACGCCGCTAGGGTGGCCTCACGTGTTGAGGTTCCCCTCCGTGTACCGCTCGCTTCTCTCACCGGCAAGTAGATCTCATGGAAGCTGACGCGCGATCAGGATATCCGTAGACACTGTACGGTAGGCTCTACACACTCTCATAGCCATTCCCTGCTGTGCGATTCTAAAGGCCTGCCGGTTTCATGCCGTCCGGAGAACCAGGTCCGCCCATACCGGCGCCGCGTACATAGCCGTTGATTCCGCTACAGTTGCCAGCAACTGTCTTTGTTCCTCGGATGCGCCTCCCTCTCGCGGGAGGATTCGGGCAAAGTTTTGGGCAACCTTGGCGGTCTTGCGGGTTACATAGGCAACATGCGCGGCGCCGGTGAGTCCCGTATCTTGGGCCATTCCCAGGTATTTAGCCTCCTTTCTGATTATGGCTGGCTGGCCTGCTAGTGTCAGGCGTAGGCCTTTCATCATCTTCCTTCCGGTGAAATATATAGCTTCAGTCTTCTGTGTAGCGAGCTGGAGATGATGCTCTTGTATCCACTCTGATACCGTTTCGAGAGCATTTGCCGACCATGCAAGCATGGATTCCCGTCGGGCAGTGACCAGCAGCGCAAGGTGGTCTACATAGACCAGGGATTTTAACCCATTCTAGTAGCCTTTTTGGTCTCAGGACTCCGTCGTAGGCAATGTTCCAAAGAACCGGCCCAAGGACGGAGCCCTGAGGGACGCCGGCGCTCACCTCGTATTCATTGCCCGCCGTTCTGAGTGTACTGCAGGTAGGAAGATATGATTCGACGAAGGTAGGAAGACGTGATTTGGCGAAGGTAGAGCGATATACCTCGCCGCTCCAGCGCTGTCATTATTACCCCCACTTAGCTGTACTTAAAACTTACATTACTTTTTCCGTGAATTGCACTTAGAACGAGGGTACGACTAGTTTATTTAATGTTTAATTTGTTAATAGTCAAATATTAGTTGTTACTGTTACGGCATTTCTGGCACTCCTTCCCACGGCGATGGAAACGACCCCACTACGGCCACTGCATTGCCACTTGAACATTCATGGAGATACGCTGCACCAGGTATTCTCCGGCTCGCGCGTCACAGCAGTTACCCTCTTTCCGAGCTCCTTGAGGAACTTGACGGTCGCCTCACTCATTGGCCCCAACGTTTCAATGGCGATCGGCTGAATTATGTATTGCGGCGACAGCTCCCTGTACTTCGACAATTTGCGACTTTCAGAAAGACGTGGGCTCACGCCAGCTTCCCGACTTGTGCGCGCAACGTCACTGCTGGCAAGTGTACATGAAACCGTCGCGTCCCATACTAGCAGACGACCCCGTTCCCATGGTGTTAGGGTTTTTCCATCTGGGCGTAGGAGACTGTTGGTCCACATGCCAAGGGGCTCTTTCACTGATGGAATCTGGGCGCTCTGCAGAGCACGGTGTCTGACATTGTTGATGGCAAAATGTCTTGGATGACGACCGGCACTGAACCGACAGGACAGCGCGTGTTCCGCCGTAACGGTAACTTTGGACCGGCAGAGGTTACAAATGTGCTCTGCGCATACAGTCTCCCCAAGCCGCAGTCCCAAGACGATGCGGAGTGTGTTATTGTCCAGCATCGTCCCCAGTTGCGGCGAAGGGAGGGCTTGTAGCCACTTTCCGCTCATTGAATCAAAACAAGCCTTCAAGCGAGCTTTTCCTTACAAGTCTCGGGTTTGTGTTAGAAGCGCTTCTTGCCTCTTTTTTTACCACCAAGTATTTCAGCGCACCCTGAGTTATTCGCAAATCCCTAGCACTGCAAATCCCCATGCCCCCCGCGCTCACAGGGAGTGATGCCTGGGCCCAGGATGCAGATCCCAGGTTAACGTTGAGTAGCCGTTGTAGTCCTTTACGGAGAATGTCGTCGAAATTATCGAGAAGGTCGGTTCTTTTAAAAGAAGGTAAACAACTCAATAGGTACGTCAGGCGAGGAGTGGAAATACTTTGTCGCAAAAGGTATAACGGCGGTATAACGGCGCAAAAAGTATAACAATTTTTCTGCGCTTCTGCGCAGTACACCATCCAGCGCCGCTTCATTAAGGGGAGCTCCCAGAAGCTCGATATTGTCCTCGGCTGCTAATCGAAGGTCGGGCAATAGGGTATTGCCTGCAAACTTGAAGTAGACTCGTCGCGGTGCTCCTCCGACAGTAGAACGAGCTCGCATTTGTTTGCGTTAAGTGTTAAGCCGGAGCACGCTTGAAATACCTGCACCGTCTTGATGTCTGCTTTGATCGTTGCCAGATCTCCTGCCAATGTTGCGTCATCAAGATACCACGGTCGAAACTTGGATCGAAGCTTCGCTTGTAGTTCAGCGATAGCAATACAGAAGAGAGCTGGTCCACACGGGTCGCCTTGTTGTACGCCACACATAGACTTGAGCGTCTCCCCTTGCCACAGAAGATTAGCAGGAAGTGTCATACATCTGGTATACAGCTGGGTAAATAGCGGGTATCGATCTTCTCACAGCATTAAGTAAGTGATATCAACGAAGCATGTTGAAGGCGTTTTGAAAGTTGAGCTTGACTAAAACTTTTTCTAGCCCTCTGTTGGATTTGATGAAAGCGGCGGCCGCATACACAGCCGCTTCGGCTCCTCCTTTTATCTCGCACCCTAGTTGCATCGGAGCCACTAGCTCGAGAATAGCCGTTATATTTTTTTCATTAAAATTTTACCGACCAGTCGACGCAGAGTGAGCCCCACGGCGATTGGCCGAATACCCCCGTCCTTTTTTCGTAGGGCGATTAATGCTGAGCCGTAGAAAGTGGACAGCGTGAATTCCGGGAGTCGCCCGTTGAGTGTTAGCATGACGGAGTTACGTAACGCTTGCAGCAGAGGGTTACTATTATCCTGGCGGCAGCCTATGAGATCCTTCAGGTGCCGAGGGCGAAGACCATCCGGACCGCCACTAAAACTGCTTGGAAGCTTCTAATGGCGCTTCGAATCTTCTCAGTCGCGATCTTAATTTCTGACGCTGGAGGTGCCGGCGTAGGCGCCTCAGGGTACGCTGGATCTGTGGGGATTTCGGGGTGCTTTTTTAATAAACTTGCTCTTGTATGTGAGTCGATTGGGGCGATCTGATCTGTAGACAGCAGGGTCCGAGCAGCGGAAGAGCGTCCCCTTGGGACAGCTTTCACTGCACGATTCTCGCTCTGCGACTGGCGTCGTCAGAACTTGTAGCTCGCGAAAGTCGTCCACTGGTTATGTGAGGACTCTCTTCCAAGCGTGCGCCTCTACGAAATCTAAGCAGATTTTCTCGTAGAACCGAGGTGTGCATGCGCCCCTTCTCTTTTTTCACGGGTATGCTAAACATCATTGTTGGAAATTCTATCAGCCAGTTCCAACTATGCTGGTTGGCCACCGAGCACGCCTTATTGATAGTTTTTGACAGTTCGACGGCAAAATTTTCTCTCAAACTACGGGGAATGCACGATATCATCTTTACCTTAGACTTGATAGCGGCAGCCTTCGATGCGTGTGTTGGAAAGTTAATTTCTGGTATGTTTGCTTGAGACTGTGCGTTGGTGATGGAAGAGCGCTTTGAGGAATGTCTCGAAGCGGCGTCTGTGTGAGCTGTTGCTTGTGGCTGAGCGGAGGAAGTAAGCCAGTGCCTTATATCCGATTGACTATTTAATATGACGGTGTTTGCGAGTTTGTCTCCTTTGTCCCCTCAGGCTCTCCAGTCGATGCTCGACTTCTCGTACTGGACTCAGTCGCGAGCAGCGGTGCTAACAGGCTCGAGTTAAGTTCAGCGTTAATGGCTTCCTCCAATTGTTGACGTAGATTGGGGCCGACCGACTTCGAAGACGGAAGACGCCGAAGATTTAGTCAGCGACTCGTGTATGCCCAGCAGCCCCGGAAGAACGGATGTCACAACGTTTTCGACGATCCCCCCAATTTGCGCTATAATTGCGTCGATTATTTGTGGGATGATCTTTGCGGATACTGCCATGACCATTGCGTCTAGGCTATGGCCATGTGTCGTATCGTTCGCGGTACTGCCCACCGAAGAGACTGGTGCTGCTGGGCCAATTTTGACTTCGGCTGGCGGAACGCTTTTTTTCTGAGGTACCTTGTTCTCATTCTGTACGATCGCAGCAAAACTGCGTCTGCTAAATGACTCCGAGGGATGAATCTCTGCGATTGGAGCACAGAGTTTAGCTAGTGCGGTGTCCGGGTTTTGCTGCGCGATAAGCATTTTTTTAAAGAGCTCCATGCGATCTGAGCGATGGGGACACAATTCCCAGGTCGCCTCACGACCGCCCTTACATAGGCAGCACTGTGCTGCGTCTTTGCAATCCTTTTGCAAGTGGCTAGTAGATCCGCACAGTCTACAGCGAGGGGCCTTCAAAGGACAATCAGGTTTTATATGATCTAAACTGTAGCATTGATAGCACTGGAGAGGTTCCCGGTAGAGAGTAACGCCATAGGTTTTAAGGCCTAAGCGAACCTCCGTCGGAAAATGGTTGCCCGAAAATGTCAGGATGACATTGTCCGTCGCCATGACGTATCCGGTTCTGATGTTCTTGGACCGGACACGAATAGCGTCGGTGACGCCGAGCGACCCCAAAGCATTCACAATTGTTGCCTCAGTTAGCGTGGGATGTACCCCGTATAATTTTCCTTTAACAGTCCATCTTGAGCCACTAGCCCTGGCGCTTACGGGCACCCCGCCAAGTGTCTGCAAGCTGAGCAAAGTGGCCCGGTCCTCAATGTCTTTCGCAACAATAAGTAGTTCTCCTGCTCGAGAAAAGCGCGGTTCTTCTACAATGCCGTTAATATGCTTCACGATATCGTCACATACAGCATTAAAGTTTGACTCCAATAAGTTATCTACAGCGCAGAAGATGATCGCCTCGGCTTTCTCCTTCGCGCAAACAGTTGGGGTGTTCTTCTGTATTGTAACTGGTTTTGCCACAATTTTCCTCTTGGGTCCGACTTTATTCCAGCCTTCGTCGGAGTCGTCAACGAGAGGAGCGCCCTCCACCGCCACTTTGTTCTTTCCCAAAATGATAGTTCTACAGTCCTCTGCTTCCTTGGCGCCGTTACCATCTGCATTAGGCCCCGCATCATTTATGGAGTCAGCATCAGCACATCCCCGTGCCGTTCGCGTCTTCGCCGGTTTGCCACTCTGTAGTGGAGGAAAAGGCGCTGCCCTTTCCCCGACATAAATTATTTCATATTTATTCACTCAGGTTGAGTAGCGATTATAATCACAAATACATCTCTTTAACAACTATAAGGACAGTGAGTCAAGACTATCACCGGGTGATCTGCATATGTATGGATACATACACATACACATATATACACACATATATAAACATATACATACGCATACATATACATACAATATATAAGCTACATGGCCCCACAATGACGGGCTAATTCATTTAAAGATTGCACAAGATTGCATTTTGCGGCATGGTATCTTCGGCAGTGTTCACCGCAGCGGCGGCATACACAAGTCTCACATGGTTCATGGAATTCAGCACGTTGACATAAAATGTGATGAAAGCCGTGTACTGCAAATCGTGTTATCACGTGCCTGTTGCTACGCTCTGGCCTCTTCCACTCCGCATTTCTCATCGCTCCGGTACTAAAAAATTCCGGGTCGAGCCCAGAAAATTTCGCCTCCCATTTTCTAATGCAGTCGATGAAGGCTGTGGTTTGCGGGAGGTTATAACGGCGCGTTAGGTCTTCTATAAAAAATGGACAGTCTGCTAATAAGAAGACGAGGCGGTTGCGCGTTGACGTATGAAGTCCCAGAGTCCGTTTCAGGAAAGCTGCTTATATCTGATTCAGCTGGTCGAGGTTTCTGGGAGTCAGGTGCGCCCATATTAACTCCACTCCATATGAAGCCACGGGGGCGATCTTCAGGTCGAAGAGGCGAATGGCTGTGACGAGGGACAGGCGGTGCGGGCTCTTGATGGAAGATGCCGCTATAAGGGCTTTCCTGCAAATCTCCATAACATGCGCCGAGAACCCTACCCCATTTGACGGCATGATTAGTCCCAGATAAGGGAACTTATTGACGTAGGCGAGAGAAAAGCTACCGATATGAAGAAAGTCGTCACGCGCGACCCTGCCTTCTCTACGGAACTTTAGTGCCTCCGTCTTACGAAGATTAATTGTTAACCCCAGCTCTGTAACGGCTGTGTTGAGCCTGGCTAGCGCATGTTGGACCTGGAAACGGCTACTTCCATATATAGCCAAATCGTCTGCGTATAATAAAACCTTAACGATATCTCTACACCCCCGAATTCGTTTTGGGAGGTCCTTCAAGAGGGCAGAAAAGAGAAGTGGACTCAGATTGTCCCCCTGGGCAAACCCAGTTGTTTGCGAAAACGCCGGCAGTTCCGACACTCCATCGTCGATTGTCACCCGGTTTTCCTGTAAGATCTCTCTTATGAGGTTCAGCATCTTCGAGGGAACGCCGACTTCTGCCAGAATGTTAAGCACACGATCACGTGGAGCGGAGTCAAAGGCGGCTTTGAAGTCGACGAATACCGCGTACAGAGACTGCCCTGGTCGGGAGAGAGTTTATTTGACGTCATCCAGGAGAATTCTGCACGCTGTTTGCGTGGAATGCCCCTTCCGAAATCCATGTTGTTCTTCAGGTATAACGTTCGTGGCCTCCAAGAAGGCGCTTAGTTTTTTCGTGATCAAGCACGACAGCAGCTTATAGCACACGCTATTCTTTGCAATGCCTCTTCAGGCCGAGGGGTGGGTAGGGTCACCTTTGCCTTTTGGGATGACCAGTAGGGTCGCATTTCTCCATTGTGTTGGGATAAGCCCCGTCTTGAGGCATTCGTTGAACAATGCTGTCCAACACGGAGCGAGTCTAAGGTGCTCATTCCGAACGCCGTCCGGTCCTGAAGCTTTGTTGCTGCACAGCCCTTGAAGAGCCTGCAGAACTTCCATGACCGTGAAGTCCTTCTCAAGTTCGCTCTGATGTCTTGTCGTTTCCTCGTCCCAAACAGCAGCGAACAATGGTGATTCGCGGGGGATCGTGTCACTCGATGCAAACATTTCGGTGAAATGTCCAACAAGGGTGACAGAGCTAATAGGACAGGAGCTCTGCCCACCGCGTGTAAGCCACTTGTATGGAGCTCGTTCTGCGTGTGTGAGGAGGATAGCCTCCTGTTGTTCGAGATATAGTTTCTTCTGCTGAGTGCTCGTATGTCTTCCGGCAGATCGTTCAGAAAACATCAGCAAGCGGCTTAACGGCAGGTTGCAGCTCTGACAACAAATGGAGGGTCTTCTGTGTCGCTCGAGCAACGTGACAGTTGTGATTGAACCAAAGGCGGTGTTTCTTTTTCCTGGGGGAGCAAGTAGACGGTTGAAGGATCTCCACAAGGCGATCAGCATATTGCTCGACGTCGACGGAATCAGGAATCGGCAGGACCTCATGCGAACGTTCCAGTAGAGCCGCAACGTCCAGATTGCGGGCCCGAGGCACTCGTCTGGGGGCTCTAGACGTGTCGTCATGTACCTTGAATTCTAGCGCAGTTGGGATATGTGATCGAATAAGCCCGCCTTCACTTAACGAATTCCTTTCTCCAATATAGTTTACTCTGTCCTCGCTTAAGCTGACCGCAAATAAGTCAATGACCGAGTTCCCCGAATGGTTGAGGAAGGTCGGACATGACGCTGGGGTAACTATCCAGCAACCATAGTCAGCTAGGGTATCACGTAGGGCTGTCGTGCGACTGGAGGAGGGACACTCAAGACGAGCGTTGAAATCTCCCGCGACGAACAGAGGGGCAGCAGACGGAAGCGTGGCCTGAATGCCGCCGACCAACTTTTCAACGAGTGCGAGGGTAGGTTCCGAGTCCACAGGCCTTGCGTAGGCCGCTATGAGTCGAAAGCGGGAGCCTCGTAGGGCCACGAGGTTGTCTCCGACAAGGCAGGGGGTGAGGTCCCCCACTCTATGGTTGTACAGCACAGACACTCCACCGCTGGGTCGTCCGGGGCCAACACTCTTTTGAGCCATGCAGTAGACGGCGTAGAAACCTGTGTAATCAAAAGGCGCGGTCGCCCACGTCTCCGTCAGAACCAGAATATCCACAGCATCCAGAGCCGACGGTGCGAGCAGCGCTACGGTTGCAGCGCCCTCGCAATTCCACTGTACTATCTTCAGCGACGTCCACGGCCCCTGCTCCGACCCCTGCTCCGATGACGGCCGGTGGGTTCCCTCCGATTGTTGGAGACGCTGCGTCTGGTAGCGGGTTGCTGGGATACAGCCGCTAGGGCTTGGCTCAGAAAGTCCAGGATTGTCGGAGATGCCGAAAGCTGGTACCAATTCTTCGCGCCTGACCGATCGGTCCCGGCGCTCGGCCCGGTGTGGCGCGGGTTGATCAATCTCGGTGTTCCTTGAAGATGGGCACAACCGGCAAACCTGACCTTGCTGTTGGACCTGGCATCCTTGACCGGGGGGCGGGGGCCCTGACTCTCGTTGCACTGCGACGTCGCTCTCGATACCGGATTCGGTTGGGGCGTGGATGTCCAGTTTTCTTTTTTCGGCTTCCTGAGTTTCACCCCTAAAAAACGCTTGATCCGTCTGGCAATGTTGTACGCGATCTTTTTGGCGATTTCCCCCCTGTACGAATATCGGCCGCTCTCGACTACTTGTCGTTGGGTGATAGTGAGAGGAAGTACTGAAAAGAGAGCATTGTCTTGCACAGCTTTAGCCGCAAGCATATCGTTGGCCGCCGTACAGTCCTGTCCGAATAGAGGCACGGACAGGACATGGAGTTTAGACCCCGGGCGAGAGACGTGCACTTTTGCGGCCAATGCTTCAACTGCTGCCACAAACTTATTTTTCTCGAAATCCATACATTCGTGGCTTGCAGGAAAATCGACACTGGCCCACTGGCAGCATTGATGTGCTTCTCCGCCTCTTCCACTATGGTATCGAGGTCCTTTCTCGAGGACGGACGCACCGACACAGGTGTCCCATTAGGATGAGGTTACGTCTGAGAGCGGTAACCTCATGTTCTAGCGACTGCACTCACCGGAATAGAAACATAACACAGCCCATGAATTCTGTCTCAACGTTGAGGCTATCCGGAAAGGTTGTGAAACGATCCACCGTGAAGTCAGCTGTTGCCACACTGCATACACGACAACGCCAGCCAGCTGTAATTGCTGCACTGGGTATAGTCTCATCTGATTTCAAACATGCTGCATGGATGGTTCGATTGCACTTTGAGCAGCTCAGGTTAAGCCCACCCTGAGCGGTTTCTTGGCATCTTGCACATACCAGACTCACGCGCGATTCTTTTAGGCGCTGGTTGAGGTTAGGCGGGGAGAGCGGTCCCCCCGACATTAGCAGCGGCCACACTATCTCCAGGGCTTCCCCGCCTCTCGTCACTTGCGTCGCGCCCTCTCTCCGTTCCACAGCCGACCGAGACAGACGTGTCAACGACGCCGATGCTGGTGCCACTACCACCGTTGGACCCAGCAGAGCCTCGAACATGTATTCGGTTGTCTTCTACGTTCTCCTCGGCACACGATGCACCGGCGGTGTCGGCAGCCGGCGATCTCGGAGGAGGAGCGGCGGGCGGAGGTGAACGTTTCACCACCATGTGTACCGCTGATGCTAACCTGACGCTAAGCGCAGCCAAAAGGCGAGCAGACGACGTAACTTCCACCTGCAACAACAGTTGCTGGTGATGATAGCGACTGCCGTTACAGCTGTCAAGGTTCCCGCTGCTATGTGTTGCCTGGCCGGCTGATGTGAACATGTCGATTCGGAAGTGGGGAGACTACCAATGGTAGCAATCACTGTACACTGCGATTGTAGAATAATTCTCTAAGCACACCACGCCTATCACAGCACCGAATTTTGCATTAAAAAACGCAATTTTTGGGACTTCGATCTGCAAGTGACCGCTCTCGGAAACCGCTAGCGGACAACTGTAAAAGCGTTGCGGACATCTAACAAAATTTGAAGCACGAATTATCTTGTTATAAGAGACTTCATGGTCTCTTGCCGGGCGTGGGAGAGGACTCTCTGCAGTGCGCCGGGTGATGAGCGGCCCCGGCGAAAACCATATTGATTATCCGACAGGGCTTGCTTCTATTCGATCTCTGCGGTGAGTCGCTCTAGCAGTATATTCTCTACTAACTTGCCCGCTGTGTCTAGCAGGCAGATCGGTGTGTACGCCGTCGGGCCTGCCGTCGCCCCCGGTTTCTGGATTAGGGTACGGAGTGCAGTTTTCTTTTGCTCTGGGAAAATGGCTCGAGCAGCCGAGTAACGAGGGCCTTCATCCCTCCATATTTAGGATATACCTCCGCAAGCAAGCGGACTACCTCCGGTAGGATCCCGTCAGGTCCCGGGGCCTTGCCAGTAGCCAGCCTCTCTTGCACGGCGCCTATTACCGCCAGTGTGACCGGCGGAATGTCTTCGAGTCGTACAACGCGACCGCCGCCTCCATCCGTTCTGGTGGGACGGGCGGGGGCGGACGTGGCAGTCTCCCCATTACTACTTCCACCGCCGCTACCAGCTCCTTCCAGGCGCCCTCCCTGGCTTGGCAGATTAGGGTTCTGAGGGTTTTCGGCTATATACGTTCTGCAAGACCTGAGCTCTCTTCATGGAGGGGCCGAGTAAACCGTTGTAAGCGCTTTTGCTACCTGATCTGCCTCTGGACCGCTGGGTCTCCATTCGGCAGCGCATTGGTCTAGGACCGAGACCAGTTATCCTTTGTCCAGTCTTTGCATATGTCACGTGCGACGAGCTCTTGCGTTAACTGCAGCTCGTCCGGCAATGGTGTAGGTGAAGAAGATGTAACGGTGATCACTTACGAGCTCTTCTTCCTTAAGCACTGCCCACTTCGTTATTAAGGGCAGTCCTCCGTCATTGACGAAGTTGAGATCTATGTGGGAGGTCTGCGTCCCTCGGGAGAAGGTCGGAGCGCTCCGTCTATTTACCACTGACAAACCCGCTTCCGCGGCCTAGTTCTTCTCTAGGATACGGCCTCTCTCCGTTGTTGATCGGCTTCTCCATATTACCGCCGCGTTGAAGTCTCCTGTCACCACAAATCGCCGCCGCAAGTGGCTTCTCAGTAATTATTCTACGGTGTCCAGAAAACTTGAGAATTCTTCTGTTTCTTTGTTATGTGGTCTAGGTTGTGTTGCTTTGAAGTTGACGTTCTGTTCCGTGAATGAGCATGGGTCAACGTCCTGACGCCCTGCTAAATTTTCGAGTATGTCGTGTGCTGCGCGACACCTGTTTAAATGTATTTGAAGTATTCCTAACATCAGACGCCTGCGATGGCGTCTGCGATGGTCCAGTCAGGACCGCCGTCCTCAGCCGGTGTGGTTCTTGCAGCTTTTGGGCCCCTATCGACCATCTTCTTTCCGCTTTTCCCGTTATTGGGTGGATGGGTGCTTCCGTGCCACGGTTCCACCCCTAATCCTGTCGGCGTTTAATTGATTACATCATATTTATTCACCATAGTTGTTGGTAGTAGGATTGGATTGACACACATGGCCTGCTGAAATTATAACAATATCTCGTTCACACGCGCCTGTAACGAGTAAGAGTCTAATGCCGAACATTTTCGAACATGATATCGACAGATATTGCACTCACCACAAAACTTACATACACAGTCGTTAATATCATAACATTCACCTTTGAGGCACATATAATGGTGATAACCATACCCTGCGCAATAATGGTCGGTTACTTTGGAAGGCACGTTTCCATTTCTCTGAGCAAAAAGCAGGTCCATCTGTGTAGTTACACATAACAAAATGTACGTTTCGGTCTTCCCTGAATGCTCTGTACATGTCGAGTGTATTTGTACTGGTCGGTAATTTGTGTAGGACTAAGTTTTCTACCAGAGTACGTTCTCCGCATAATTCTACGTTGTCTGCGCGGTGAACTTCTTATTTTCTGCAGACAAAGCACTTCGGTCGTAGTGCTTCGCACTCGTTGACCAAGTGGTCGGAACCTCCACAGCGATAGCAGATGCGTACGGTGGGTTCCGCTGCCTTGCAAGCCTCGGCCTTGTGGCCGGGGCGCTGGCACCGGAAATAGGTCGGGAGCCGAACCCATGCGTCCCGTCTGCAGGCCCGTCCGCCGACGCTTATTGTGCGCAGGGCGCATAGGGGGCGCCCGACGTAATAGCCTCCGCCGTATTATATCCAGCGCCTGAATCTCTTTCTTCTAGCCGGACTATTTAAGTCTCCTTGGGAATTCTTGCTCACCCCTCGCACCAATGCTCCTGTTATCGCTAGTCTGTCGTCCGCAGTCGGATGTCTTTGAGCGTGTCCGCAAAGGACTTGCTCTCCGCCACCCGCACCCGGATGGTGGTCCGAGCTGTGAGCTCGGTCTTGAGAATAGGGGCTCAAAGTCAAAGAGACAGAGACTTGCCGGACCGCTGGTTTTCTCCGAGCATACATTCAGCGCGCCCCCTTCCTCCGCTTGTAGCGTCAGAATGGCCAGGGTCCTGTGCATTTGCAGACTTCGCCGCTGCGGTGTTATGTAGAAAAGTGGCCTCCTTTCCTGTGCGAGCTGTAGAGTGTTTGCTACAATTTTCTTTAAGACTGCCATTACTGGCTCTTCCAGTTCCTCGCTTGGTTCAACTACGCCTACAACCAGACATCGCTGAGAGGGGAGGGGCCTCGGGTTCCTTCCCTCTCAGCGAGGGAGGGCTACGAAGGATTGCCGCCACTCCTGCCGGGCTATCTAAAATAGCTGGCAGAGACGGAAATTGGCTACTAAGAGCTGCAACCTCGGCTTAGTCGTGCTCAGCTCCTCTTGTTAGTAGTAGACCCCTAACATCTCTAGACTCCGTTACTTTCGCGGTTGTCGTCACTGCCCGCCGGAGGGCGTCCCAGGGCCACGGTTTCTCCGCTAGTCTTAGAATGTCTTCGTGCGCATGGGCATGCCTTGCGTCCTCCTCTAGGGCTTCCCGTTGCACCTAGTCTTCGGCATCTTTCCGCTTGCATCTGCTGCAGATTCCGTTGGGGGAAAGGGGGCTTCCTACGGCTCTGCGGGCCGCATCTCCAGTTTGCACCGTAGTTCGTCGCGTTCTTCTGTCAGGACCGCTATTGTATCGTCCGCCATTAGACGGGTTTCACTTCTATCTGTTCTTTCTTATACGTTCAATAGCCTTTGGTAACCTTTTCGATATATCCTTCAGCTCGATCTTGGTGTTCTGCATCTTGCAGAGCTTCATAATCTGTTCCGTGTACTTTGCCATGATTTCCACGGCATCTTCGATGTCCCATGCCGGGGGCCCTCGTTAGCCACATATGGAAGCTGCGTTACGGTCGTTGGCCTCATCCTCTTCCGCCCAGGCTGCGGTTCACCATAGGAGTGGCCCGCTTGCCCCGTTTCTCTCTCGTCATCCTCCTCCTCTAGGGCCGGCGCTTTCCTTGGGTCGCTGTCACGGTCGGCCATTTGTGGCCTTCCGCAAGGGCAGAGAATAGGGGGTTATGGAGGGTGTTATAGGTATGTAGGAAACTTCAAGCTGGAGGGTGGTGTGCTTCCCCCAGGTCCGTAGGTCACCTATCAGCTTAACCTCAACTCTGAGGCGAGTCTGGTCCTCAGATGAGTCTTTCCCGTGCGATATATAAATGGATTGTCACTTACATACTAGGCGCCGGCCCGCCTCTGCTCTGTTCTTTGTGCCTCACTTCTACACTCACATTCGCGCCTCAGATCCTGCCGCTTTGCGCGCCGCACCGTTCGTTCTCTCTGCAAGTCACTCCACTACACAGCACGTGGTGCACCTGGCGAGAGAAGGAGGGTCGCTAAGATCTCTCCCCGCTGCCTCTCTCGCGGCGCAGTTAGCGCCTTCTGGCGGCAGTCGAAGGTACTACCGTTCAGCAGTATCTCGTCAGACGCCCAAGTCAGTCGCACTATGTCGTGGCTCCGCACAGCTCACAGTTACAAGTCACCAGAACTAATCTCGCAGTTCACCGCGGAGCGTCCAAAAACACGTCCGTTTACCTTGACAGTCAGCACGAATAACGTATGCACGCCCGGCTGCTCTTCCGCCTCGCCCATCCCTGGGCTCTTCGTGTCGACTATTCTTCCGGTGAACTCGCTTAAGCCACTCCCTCTTGGCCGTTTTCTTAATGTGTCAAAACAGCGCCTGCTGAAGTCATCATATGAACGACCACCTCCGTAATAGTACGGCCCCTTAAGGCGGTTAATTCTGCGCCTCTTACCTCCCTGAGAGCATCACACCGTAGAATAGTATACTTCACATTATCTGCCTCTCCACGAATCGACAGACTTGTGGCGACAGGCTTGTCCTTAAATATGTCTATTACACTTGGCGGCTTTCCCTTTCTCGGAGGCTCGACAAAGAACCCATTTTTATTCTCGTCGACCCCGCGCATCTTCCTCCTATTTATCTTGTCCTCGTTCCCCTTGATACTCCCGGGCTAGCTCCCTCCCAGCAGTGTCCTGACCGGTGACGCTTTTTCACTCGTTGCTGAGCTTAAAATTATTACCTTCAAATCTTTTCCTGCTCTCTTCACCGGTTCCCTCCTCACTGCATTGCCCTTACCGATCAATTTGGTCGTCGCAAAGATGACTGCCCATATTGACCGCAATTAAGACAGCGACACCATGTGGCTACTAAGTATATCACCTCTGTTGGCGAAGATGTACCGTTTTGTCAACAAATTGATTCAGTCGTTCTCGCCATTACCGTTTTGCCAAACCGATTGGCTCAATCTTTCTCCTCATTGAGATTGCTAATGTTAAGTGTAAGTCTGGGTGCCGATATCTTGCAAGAGTGCTCTAAAACACACACCAAATCACGTTTAAAACTCTGTTGCCTCTGTTGCTTTCTAAACAATTTATCTCCGGTGATCCTCGGCAGAATACACGGGAGACTCTTCTGGCGTTATTAGTCACATGCGCCGATTCCGTAACTCTCGTATCAAGTCGACATCGGAGTATATATTCTCCTTGCTGAGGCCTGACGCTTCATATTTACAATTTCCTTCTTTCATATTTCCCTGTTCTTGTCTAGGATCGGTAGCAGGTTTTGGATGGAAGTTTTAAGATCTAAATGGTGAGGTACGCCGGTGAGACCCAGGAGGTTCTCGCACACCACCCCGGGAATATAGCACTGCCGCCGTAAAGAACGACTGCTCCAGAGCGCAGGCTGGGAGGGCAACTATGCTAGACGAGTAAAGACAGCACAACCCTTCGTTTAGAAAAGAGGGGAAGAAAATTGTATGTGCACACGACTAGAGATCTGAGCATATCTGAAGCTGGCTCGAACTACAGAATGTAAATACGAGAAATCCGCCGTGGCCGTTCCCGATCTACGTGCTCTCCCTGCCATAAAATTAGCTCCGGTGCCCGACCCGGTGAAAAACTCTTAAGATAGACCTTTCAACCATACCTCCTTTGATTGCCTAGCAGATCCTGCAGATCTAATCGTGAGATTATTTTTACTCTTGGGGCCACTCTGGCACTACTGAAAAACCCAAAGTGTATATTTTGTTTTAAAACAATGTTAATTAAGAAAAATTTTAAGACAACTCACGATCAAATGTATGGCAAATAACCGTCATACTGTGGGCGCCATCGAGTGCATTGTGCACATCGTGGCATCGATGTAAAATGCATACTTTTTGCGGTAGTAAGTGGTCATCCCCGATCAAAATTTATTTTAAAGAGCTCGGCCCTTCAGCCCACTCTACTAGTGACGCATCGAAGTTCTCAACAACTACTAGTCTATTTTCTATAGGTCATCACTCACCGCCTGCTTTCTTAATTTCATTATATTGACAAATGAGTTAAATTCACAGATCCTCGGGCGAGATTTGTCCACCTGGAGCATGCAGCAACTGTTTCGTAAAATGAATGCCACATTGCGGACTACAACTAAATGTGAAGAGACTCACACTTAGGCATAATGACTAAAATATACCTTGGCTAGGCACATATTTTCATGATACAAGCTTGTCATAGATCTATTTTCATTTTACAAACAAAAGGCATTTCTGTTATTCTGAAATATGTGACTCGCAATGGACATAACTTGACAGTAATAATAAAAATGATAAGATACTTATGTTTGGCTCTTAGAGGTAACATTCTATGCAAATTTAGAACTATGGGGAAGTGAATCTAACTGAAATTGGTAAGTAAAGTAAGTAATTGTAATAGCAGATAAATATTAATTGAGATATATTAATCATTGAGAAATCATAAATTAATGAGAATGTCTGACAGCAAGCTGACTTTTCTCGTGTCCAGATTTTCGGAATAATATTTATACAACAACGTGACTCTAATATCGCATTAAAATTATTAGTCACTCACTACGTTATTTTTTTCATCTTCACTATGTATGCTTATGATGCCACAAACGAGGGCATGCGTTTCTGCTTTTGAGTGCGGAGTTGCGGTAGTATATTTACGCGCACTCCGAAACAAGACTTCTCAGAAACCATGTTCCATTAGAAAAACATTTTCTTTAACGAGCTCTAAAATTCCACATGTCGTTCTTCAAATATTTCAGAAATATTTATATGTATATATATATATATATATATATATATATATATATATATATATTTATATATTCAATTATATTTCACTCAAATTGAGTATAATATACAGTTCAAGACGTTTCTTCATAATACTATATATTCTTCACGCTTTCGGTGAGAGAAGTAGTTCAACGATGTTTTGTCTAGCGCTGTGCATTTCACTGCATGGTACTTGGCACACCTCTGCAGGCAGAACCGGCAGGTGCACAACTCGTACTCCTCGTGAAAGGCTGCGTTTGAACATACCAGGTAGTGATATATATAATCCATGCACTATGTACCTGGTGTATACGTGGCGACTGTCACATGCAGGACCAGACTAAAGGTGCACGGCATTGAAAACGTCCAAACCACCGACCTTCCGTCTGGCCTGTTCGACTTTAGCTTCCCATTCAGAAATGAAGCATTCGTATGGTGCTGTACGCAACATCTTCAGCCTTAGTCGGATTGTTTCAGTAGCCGGTGGACAACCTGAAATGAGATACACAAAGCGGCTTCTTGCTCGAATAGGCAAGCAAAGCACTCGCTTCATATATAATGAGAAACACCTCTCAAGCTGGTTAAAATTGGCCAGTGTGAGATGGTTCCACACCCTGTCAAGGCCATAAATCATCCCCGGCACAATCTTAAGCATGAAGAGCCTCACTGCTGAGACAACGGACAATCTTCGGACATTGCCTACTTCCCCGTAAAGAGAGACAAGTGCCTTTCGTACTGTTTCGTTTATATGCGCTGTGAACGTCGTTCCCGTATAATGAATCCGAAGGCCAAGATACTGGAAAGAGTTAACAAACTCTAATGGTTGGCCGCCAATCGACCTCCACGCCTGAATTTCATGGCTTTGGTCTTCCTGGTGTTTGTCTCAAGTCCCTTCGAGACAAGGAACGCCCCTATCATAGAGGTAATGCGCTTGACGGCACCTAGGTCGCAATGAGCGACCACGATATCATCTTCATACATCACCACCACGGCTTTTTGGTACTCCTATCGGACGTAACTGACGAGGTCAGCAAGGAGAAGTGTAAACGAGACGCAGCCCAGCGGGTCTCCTTGCGGAGTTCCCACATTTTGCTTAATCTCCAATACACCCTGCTCACCGTCTACCAATAGGTGTCCTCCTCAAAGAAACTTGCTATTACACTCAGGAGAGAGCCACCCACTCCTGCTCGTTGGAATGTGTCAATTAGCAGATAGCAAGGGGCTTTGTCAAAATCCTTGACGCAGTCAATAAAGACTGCATACAAATGACCTCTGGGTTGCGCCACAGCTCGCTTGATTTCTGACTGGAAAACGTGGATTGCATCACGGATGCCTCAGCCTCTCCTAAAGCCGAATTGCTCCGGTGGAAGTGCCTCTTCAGCCACGTGCTCAATCCGCCGAATAACCAACTTACAGAAAATCTTCTTCAATGTGCGTTCTGACGCCACTTCACGGTAGAGATTTGGATCCCCGGCCTCCCGCAGGTAAGACAGCCAGCTGGTGAAAGCCCCGCATATCGTTGATATGCAGTTTGTCCCGCTGAAATGTCTCCGTGAGGAGTGCAATGTCAACCAACTTAAACATGTTATCACGTGCAAGATCCATTGCCCCCCTAACTCCCTCACAACTCCAGAGAAGCACTCGTAGAGGTATGTTTGCCACTACGCTTGCAGTTCTAGACCTGGTCAGTCACTTACGACTTGGACCGCCAGGCGCACTAAAACTCTCCTTAACCATCCTCTCGAAGGGGACGTCCCCGACCCAGCGACGGAACAGCTTTACCTCACTTCATCAGCTTTACCTTCACTTTTACTTCAGTCTACTCACTATCGCCAGTTATCATCACGACTCTCATCACGACGCCACCGTTATCACTACCTCCCCCCCGGATACCACCACGGTTTTAAATCGGACGCGAACTACAGTCTGGCCTGCCATTGCATGGTAAACAAACGGTATATTGTTTGCTAAACAAGCGCGGCGTAGCAGTAGCTACCTGTGTCCGTGCAACGGATGCCAACAAAAGAGCAGATGGTGTAAGTGACTGGATGCGTTGATGAATCATTCAGCGGCTCACCGTCCAAAGACGGGATGTGGGAAGCGCGCCGCATCGAGTCCTGTGGAAGACTCTCGCTGCAAGAATATGCGTGTGTCGCAGGCTTTTGCTAAAACCACTAGCAAGACAACCGGCGATCTCGTGCGCCGAAAGTTGTCGTGGCAAAGCAAGAGGCAGTAATATTTTGGACGGAAGACAATTTTCCCTAGAGCTCCTTTTTAATGATGTATGCGACTTTATCGCTAAACACATCAAAAGAAAGATGGAAGAACCCCGTTTCACAAGGAATGGGGAACTTCTAATTGTTGTTGAGACTGAAGAATATAGAGCTACGCTACTGTCGCTGCAGGAGTTAGCCAACATAGAGGGCGATCCACAGTGAAGAGAAAGATATCTGGCGTGCATCTCTCAATATCGGAGGCTACAATATGGGCTGCTCTAATGCCTTTTCGGGTTTCCGAAGCGATAAGGGTGAAAACTAAAGACGCGAAGACAAATATTGTATTGATCACTGAGCAAGTTAATCTGACCTTCGCGGATGAAGATTTCCCAGCAGAGGTTCGGTTAGAGTTGAAACGGCACGGCGTTGTCTTACATCGAGAGCCCATGCAATGCTTAAGGTGTTACAGCATGGATCAATTTGCAGCAAACTGCAAACCCTCTACACCGAGATGCAGAAGGTGTGGTTCTACGGAGCACCTGAGGAAGCCTAGGGTCGATGCTGTCTGTGTTTTGGTGAACATGAGGCCACATGGGGCTCATGTCCACTTAGGCTGAAGCGTATGGAACTGTTACAAAAGTTGTCCCAAAACAGCATTATCAAGCGCTCATATGCCCCGCTGGTACCGTTCTGCACGCTTGTGGGCCACATACAGGCCTCTTGACAACTTCTCAAGGTGCACTTGGTCCTCCGTAGTAAGGAATAGAATCAAGATAAACGAGGCGGCACTCAAACCTCAACGACCTGAGCCAGAACGGGACACAGCAGCAACAAATGCCCCACATTAAATGACCTGACATAAACTGAGTGACCAGCAAGTGCCGCTCCCGAGAGTGAAGGATATAGTACAACAAATGATTGCGACGATTATGCCGAGGTCAACAGATATCACTGTGCAGACGGTGGCTAGGGCCATTCAGGAAGCTATTCCGAGCATTCTGGGAAGACTGATTGGTGCCTCGTTTGCTCCCTCACCCATGCTGCACTTCACGAGCATTAACGCTGATAGGACCCAACCTACACGGGAGAACAGAAGCGCAGATCATGTACGCGAGAGCAGTTTGATATTCGGGTATTCTATGGATATCATGCGCTGGCATCGTGTAAAAAGAGTCCGGGTAGGCCGAGCAAGGGGTATCAATTTTCCTTATACCGACGGTGGGAGAAATGAGCGTGGGAATAGTAGCAGAAATTTAATGGCAGTAATGTCATCTCAACTAGAATTAGTGGCGACCTATGTGCAACCGGCGGGGACGGGGTCGGCAGAAAGCGTCTTGCTGGGTATAAAAGCGCTACCGCAAAAGGCTCCGATGATCATAGGAGGGGATTTAATTGCGAGATTAGACAGGATTGGAACAAACAGGAACGAACGGTGGCTTTGCTAGACGTACTAGAGGAGATCGGCTGTTGGGTATTTAACGGGGCGAATGTGTGCACATAAGAAGAGAAGCGGAAGACCCTGGTTTAATGAACGGTACAGGGCCGCCAAGCAAGCTAGTAGGCTGACACGAGAATATGTAAAGACCATCTCGTGAGGCCGTTGGCAGCGTTGGTTAAACGATTGGTTAAGAAAGTGTATAAAAAGGAGAAGAAAAATCACGGGGAAGAGAAAGAGTGGGTAGCAATAAGGGAGGTTGACGAACGTCCACATACATGGCTAAAGTGGAAGGGCAGGATACAGTATTCCGTAGAGACGGGTAGGCTAGTCGAACATTTCAGGCGAATATTGGCCAGTCCGGACACAACTCCGAAAGCGCCGCTCGAATACGAAAGCCCGTGAGATCAAACAACGGAGAAAGTGAGGGCTTAGGAGGGAAATCTCACTTAGGGAAGTGATAGAAACAATAGGCAGATCACGGGGGAATGTGCACGGGAAAGACTTGATAAGAACTAAACACATAAAAGATTTTTTATTCTCGTACCATGCTGGCAAGCCTTATTCAATAAATGTTTAAACAAGGGACAAATTCTAGAAGTCTGAAGAAAAGTGACCTTACTAGTCATTCGAAAAGGAAAGGGAGTAGAAACTGAACCAGAAGCTTGGATGGGGATAGCAATAAAAAGCTTTCCGTATAAAATATTCTCGAGAATAATAGCTAGGCGACTGGGGTCGCTCCTGGAGGAGCGGGGCGTAATGGAGGAGCAGCATGGATTTAGGAAAGGAAAATCAACTCACTCAGCAATTCGGGAGCTGCTAGAGGCAATCTGGGAAACGCTGTCGAGGTCGAGGAGTTGCATATGCGGTGTTTGTAGATCTAAAGACAGCGTTTGACATAGCATCAAGGAGTAAAATTGTTGAAGAGCTGGCAAAATCAGGGGTGCCGGGAGCAGTTCTGAGGCTACATATTAATATGTTCAAACAGGACACTGTGCGGATTGATAACGGGGTCGATATTGCGGGGGAGGTGGCTCAAACCGCAAGTGTCGCACAAGGCGATGGACTGAGCCTACTGCTGTTTTCCGTACTTTTGGGTGGACTACCAGAGCGGAAACGGGCGGGCTGGACCCGAGAGTGGGCCAGAATCTAACTGTACGCTGATAATGTGGTCATCTTTGGTGGCAGCCTTTTTAAGGTGAAACAAGCCATGCAGTTACACTCACGGATGAGAAGGGCTTGAAGATTAACTGGGAAGAGACAGTAGCTATGAAATTCTAAAGGGTAGGCCGTATGGTCAGGGGTGACGTGCTTTAAATAGGAGAACAGAAATGAAATTTGTAAACAAATTTACATTCCTAGACATAACCTTATCAGCAAGCGGTAGCAGCTTTCAATTACACATCTAGAAGTCAGGAAGGCCACCATCACAGCCGTGGCAATTAATGTCCACATGTGCTTTCAGTTCAAGCAGCAAGTGCTTTTTCAGGGTACAGATAGCACCCATAGCCACATATGACATTCCACTAATATGGGATATGTTGGGAGTAGGCGAATTGCGTTTAATTGATGAGGTGAGATTTTTCTTTTTAAAATGGGTTTCCGCGCTATCGAATACATGCAGAAATAGGGTTCTTCACGTGTTGGAGCGTGGCCGGCTGCTGACGGAAGATCTACAAAAACGATGTAATCTAAAGAAAACGTGCGCTTTTAAAGTTTATATGCGGAACTGGGAAACCAAAATTAGCAAGGTGGACATAAGTATTTATGGAACAGCAGCAATGACGAGTACTGAATTGCGGGGTAGCGGGGTAAGAGATCAACGTCTAAATACGGCCTTTGCAGTTCACGGATTTCATCACGTTCTGTGCAACGTGGAGGGATTTCAGGAACTACAGAATGAATGTCAATGCAAACAATGCTGGAGCAAATGTGATCGATACCACGCCGCAGTATGCCCGGCGGTTAGGTCTATAGTAGAACTACACTAGCAGAACATTTTGATGAAACATAAGCACATTTACTCAGTTTGGGTATTAATATATGTGTGTGTGTGCGTCTGTTTGATTTCTTGGTGATACAAAAATAATGACATGTAGTTAAAAGCAAAGTACGCACGTCTACACATTTTCTTTCGGAGTGTGATTCACAATGTTTGGGGGAATTACGTGCCTCTTCAACAACAGCGCTATGCTAGTATTGAAACAGTCTAAAAATCCGGTTTCCGCTTCTCGGTCATAAAACGAGCTCTGACAGTGATACTAGACTTAGTAAAATATTTAGCTAATATTTTTCTATCTATATTACTTTTACTTATATATAATGTGTTTTCGTTTGCATGGAATTTGCACAGGATCGTACGCCATAAGTACAGGGGTCTGTATATTAACGGTTCACTGACTTATTCCCGAAAGCCAATGCTCATTTTTGAGCCTAGTATGTCAAATGGCAGCCTGGAGGATAACATTACAACCGTAAATTTTGCTGCCATAATTTATTTTAATCCGGATGGCACGCCACGCGACAAAGTCCAAAAGAAAAGCCTCTTTGTGAATGTCACCGTAGACGAGTACTTCTTTAGCGGGTAAGTTGCACGTATGTTCTGTATAAGGCCGTTATATTATATTACTAGTTTGCATTTATGTTGCCTTGTTTGTTAACGCAAATCAGTGAGAAGTTGGAATTTAGTCTCCACATGACCGTCCCAGTGTTTATATATTTACATGATTTCAACTAAGCAATTTACAGGTTGCACAGGGGCATGGCCATGACTCTTCCCAATCTAGTTTGGACTATTGGACACAGCTCACCACCTAACAAATTGTCTTTCGGCGGCGCGTCAGAAAAGTCTGGGCGAGGAAGCTTGTTATTGTTCCTTGCACACACAGTTGCAATCCGCGACCTTGCAATAAATAGACACTTTGTTCCGAGAAACAATGCGTTTGTTGCTATTATCACTTTGGCTTCTTATAGATGCGGCTCAAATAAAATACGCAGCACATATAATAACTTCCTTCTTTATTTATTATTTAATGTTATAGTTACAGAGAAATGTGGATAACTAACTACACTTGGGTTTGTGAGAAGTTCTACCAGTCGAGCTTGTCCTTGAGGCAGCCCCTGATTGTATCCATAATTTCTGCCGCATTGCCGCGCTGAACCGCCAGAGATAGTCGCAGAAGTAGAAAGTCAAAAGCTCTTTTGTCCCCTGTCGCCTGTTTGATTCGTTTGCCAATATTATGTAGGAGCGACCATGCCTCAGGACCAGGCCCCCCGAGTGTCTCAAACACTAGCAGTACGAAAATAAACTCGTTGGCAAGCTGTGCATATTTGTTGCTCTTAAGACGTTCAGCCTTCCGTGCCGCAAAGCCAGCGGCAAATGCGCTGGCCTCCAGGTTCGAGGGGGCGAGCGTGTCGGTGATCGTCGCAACCCAAAAGGCGCCTTTCCCTTTTCAAAGGGGATAAGGGTGAGACCGTCTGGTCTCTTTCCGTCGCTTCTCAGAAGGCCGGTCGGCTCTCGAATGCACGGCAATAAAGCTGGCCTCAAGGCCCAAGCCGTCAACCTCGCTGTGACGGCTTTGGCGTCCTTCGCTTCGGCTGCTGGAGAGCCCGTGGGTCCCCCAGATGTCCACCTGTGCTCCGCACGGACACCGGTGCTCCTCAGTTGGCTTTGTTCCCAACCTCAAACCAATGCACAGACAAAAACTTTCGTGACCAAGTAAAGTGCGGAGGTTTAAGGCAGCACATTAGAGCGAACCCAGTACAGAAATATGTGGAATTCTAGCAACCATCATCATCGCATCAAAAGGGACATTGTCAGTGTGGACCCGAATACTTCTGCTTTAACACTACAACAAAACATTTCATCAACACTAAATTGGGACACGAACCTTAAAAAACGGCAAACAACGTTTCTTAGTGGTCGATTTAAACGTATTAACCAAAGAAAGATTGCAAATCTAATAGTTTCATTTTCCTGAGGACTGCAAAATGCAACCAAGGTGGCCTAATACCAAAATGATTGCCTAGCATTCGGAAGGTCGTGGGTTCAAGACCTGGACATTGGCTTTCATGTTTTCCAATTTAGACAAGGCGAATGCCAAAGTTGATTCAAATCAGCTATGATCAGACAAAACAAAGGGAAGCACAGATGCCTCAATAAAGAGAGATTGTGCATTGCCATTCCAGCTATCATTTTTTTTATCACATGCAAAATATACGTGGTTTTAAAGCTGTATAGAGGTTTGCTAGTTCTAGCGAAAAAAATGAGCAAAGAACAACAAATTAAAGGGAGGAAAAGGAATCGTTTGGAGTTCTGGTTTGCAGCTTCTAAATCCCATTTACCACACAGTCTTATTAGCACAGAATCCTTCTGCCATATGTCTGTTGTTTGCTAGGCGTACCAAAGCGAGGTGTAGTAGAGCTTTATGACATAGAGCTTAATGACCAGACTTCTGGTTTGTTTATTTCATCACCATAACGCGTACGCAGTCTGCTTTAACTAGCTTTAGACACAGTTTTATCAAACTTAACTTATTTGCTAGTCTTGAAAACTGTTGCCTTATTTGATTACGCCTATGGAGATTAGGAACGTCGTTAGGCAAATTGGAGTGAGCGTCGTTTAGAAACTTAAGGTTTCTAGTCAACAAGTGTTTTATGGTAATGTTTTTAAAAGCTCCTTCTAGCTAGCTGGTGTGAGTTTTCAGCAATGGTTTAACCTACATGACGCTAATAGCCTTTGCAACGTCATGGTTTGGAATTGCGATGGTTTCTCTGGAGCACTACAACTAGCATCTCTTGGCAAGGCTTCCCAATAGAGTGCGACGTAAACCGGTAGCTGAAATATCAATCAACCTACGAGCAGGGTTGCTTCACATGCTTAGTGCCTAATGAGAAAAGAGTTTGTTAACGCCTACCTCAGGTATATTTGACTTGGCAATGTTTTAACAGGCACGAGGAAGCCGATGCTGTCAGCGCAGGTTTTTTCTTTGAAAGGTCTTGGAAATGCATAATGCACAAGCGCTAGTGACAGCTAAAAGCAGCTAGTGTGGGACTCGCACCCATTAAAACCAATATCTTCTCTACCCTCCCAAGGTCCGGGATTGCATTGACATTACTTCAACAACCCTGAGAGAGAAGTCTCGTGTTCTACCGCTCTATGCGTCTAGCCAATGCTTGCCCATCCTGGGGAGATGCGTCGAGATCCTCCGGAGGGCCTAGCTACTCCCTCTCTTCTCCTTTCCTCGGCTCCTTTTCTCGACTGTCCCTCAGAGGGGCCTGGTCGTAGCGGGCTCGTCTGGCTGCCTCCAGGTTCAGCTTTTTCCTCTTGATGGTGTCGAGGCAACGTCCCGTCTTTCATCATGAAGTCCACCACGTACTGCGGAGTCTTTCCCCTCAGCTCGGGCGTCGCAGAGACACGTGCTCCCGCAAGGGCGCAGTGCACGATCGTGTGTTCAACGCCGTCCGGGTCCCCGGAGAAGCAGAGAATGCAGATGCCAATCGAGGCCTTGCCGATGCGCATCATATATGTCTGAAACTGGCCGTGCCCTGTGAGCACTTGTGTCGTGGTGTGCGACAGCTGCCCCAGCTGCTTGTCATACCACCGGCGCAGATCCGGTATCAGTTGGCGAGTCCATTGACCGCCGGCGTCGCCCCGGGGATTTCGCCATTCATCGTTTCACAGCTCCAGTGTCTTCTGTTCAGCGCAAGTTTGGCAGGCCTTAACCTGCAGTTGCCTATATGGGTAGCGACGGTGGGCTGACAGAGCTTTTGAGTAGCAGAGGTCTGCTGTGCGCAAATAAATGAGATTCAATCACGTACGTTCGCCAACGCAAAAGAGGCACTACCTAACTCTTCTCCCATAATCTGCAACGTCCACTGGAAAGGTTAACTGCTGCGATGGGGTAATAGTACTTTATCAAATGCAAATCCTACAGTAAATAGTACTTTATCAAATGCAAAGCCGTGAGATGGCGATGTTATACCAAGCAATTACTGGGGCACAAATCAAATGAATCATGAAGTTGCGGGATCGACTCGTTTTCTCAAGATCCCGTGATTCCTCGCAATGGCAGATCTCCTCTCTTTCATTGGATTCTTCACTTTCATCGGGCCGTACGACAAGCTTAATATTAGTCTATTTTATTGCACGTTATTAAGGACTTTAACATGCGTGCGTGGTCACGTAGAGTCCTTCGATTTTCTTGAACAAGGCAATCCGGTTAAGCATCTCCATATTATCACTGCATTTATTATTCCAACTTTAGCGATTCGTCTAAAGAACGTTTCAAGCATTTTAAAATAAAGGTTATATATATATATATATATATATATATATATATATATATAACATTTATTTTATACAAACAGATGCTGCATTTCCTCGTTGACTGTCGAGCGACAGCCTCTGGGCCAAGAATTCGGATGCTCTTGTGTCTCTTGTAGAATAAATAAGGCTTCTACCTACGCGCTGAATCAGCTTCAGCGTAAGGGGCCTGCAGCTCCCATAGTTTCGAATGCCAACGGACAAAATTCATGCGGAAAATCAACGCTGGGATAATATATACATTTGTTAGCCTCAGCTAACCTGGAAGCATGACCTGCTCGGTAAGCATCTGCACCGACCATCGAAAGGGCTGATGAGTCGGTTACAGTTGCGTCCCAAACAAACATGTGACCACGTTCAAAGGGCGTCAAAAGTCAGGCCGTCAGGCCTTTTTTGCCATCATCCTTCGATAGACCCGGGGGCTCTAGAACATACGGGAAGCCGGCAGGTCTAAGTGCGCGACTAAAGGTGTCATTTGAAGAGGAGTGTCGTGCTCGTCGGCCTGCACTCAACGCGCATGACAGGCCGTGATGGGTAAACGCGTCCACAAAATCACCACAACGACATTGGTGGGGCACGACTTGATCAACACCAAGTCGCAGCCCTGCGCTTATGCGCGTTGTCTCGTGGTCCAACGGTGTCCCAATTCGCGAACAGGGTAGAGCGTGTAATCAAGGCCCAGCCCCTTGACTACTAACAACCTGAAGTCTGGCTCTATCAGCAACAGAAAGTGCTCTATTAATCAGGCTTGTTAGTCGCTTTTCTTGTAGGGGGCTGTCCAACTGCCCTGGTTAACCCTATATTTGGGAAGAGAAATAAACAAAAACGACAATTCATCGGTCAGCCTTTGAAGTTCAATGTTATAGGCATCCCATTCATCAGTGTCCAATATTGCTTTAACCATGTCCGCCGCCTAAGTCAAAATACTTGATTACCTCGACTGACACGCTACTATCAGGTACGATAAACTGATTTCCGTCGTATCTTTTCCGTAGGAAACACATTGTAATCGAACGAGCTTAGTCAGCATGAAGACAGTAGAAGACAGATACAAAATAAAATCAATTTTATCACTATCTATAACTGTATTTGCATATTACATTCAGATTATGGATGAATACGTAATAATGAAATGTCGTTAAAATTGATTTGCCAGGCCAAACATAAACAGAACCTTGTTCTTTCTCTATTTTGTTCATTCAGGTACTACGACCCAGATGTTGTTCGCGACGGCGATGCAAACATGTTAGATTCCGACTCAAAGTTTGGATATTTTATGGAACGAAATAATACTATGATCCGCCAATACCAAGTGTATACCGATACCAAAAGGGTCAACAATATTTTCGTATTCAACTACCAAACGTGAGTGGTTTTGATGCACACCTAATTCCCTTATTTGGCTGTTCACTTTTAGAATTAAAATATAAAATTTATTAGTACAAACGAGAAAGGGTATTAAAACTTACTCAAATAAAAGTTGATTGAAGCACTCTAATATTCTATGATTAGTGACATCTTAGGAGGTATCAGTAGTATTTTTGTTAAATGCCAGCAATATTACTTTAGTTTCTGCTATAAAAGTTATCAATTTTAAACGCGGCGCCCATTGACTAGAGTTTCGTCTTTCTGCTGAAATCGAATGAAATTAACGTCGGAAATCACTGTCTAACTGAACGAAAAATCAAATTGTTTCTATTAAATTATACATCAGATGTTCAATGATTGCCGTATGACGCGTTTACCTTTTAATTAGCACTATGCTACGTGTACGTATTCGAAGTATGTTAGTCGAATACAAAAAGCTGCTTTGGAGACTTACCCGAGTAATATTTTGACTTTTGTTTTTGGATTGATTCGATCTGATTTCTACTCTTAGTGAATTAAATGTTACTAACAAATGACTCCGTTTACCCTGTAGCTAGCACCGTCAAACAATATTCGCAGATGCACAATTTGTATTAAACAAGTTACCTTACCAAATGTACCACGCCTAACGCCAAGCTGTTTTATGTAAGCTACGCAAATTAAGTACTGTGAACTGTTAGGTGCAAGTTATAATACGAATATCTGTTTTTAATATTTTTTTCATTTGCAGGAAATTTGAGCAGTATGGAGTTGGATGTAACAAATTAGAGGGTACAGGTAAACCTCATATATATGTTTATATCTAAATAGTAGTATATTTCACACAATTTCCTTAATTACTGACAAAGTTTCATAATACTGTCAAACCTGTGTATCACATGCGAGATGAATACACAATAACCGTTCGGAATGCATTCAGATGGCACTTTATTATTTGCGACCTGGTTTAGAGTAGAGCACTGATAGCAGAGACAGTAAAGAATATATTCATCTTAGATATTTGATTATTTTCCTTTTCTACGAAACGAACATTGCTAGATGTAAAAAAAATCACGCTGGGCAAAATCTTGTGGTGGAGCTAACATGTGCCCCAAGTGTGCAAAGCTTAGCGAAAAACAGTCCGTAAGTTATGACGGTACAAAGAATATCGGCAAAGAGGCACAGAAAGTAATATTCGATATAGATTTAGTGCGGCTGATTGAGTAACCGGACCCTGGAGTAAGAGCTGGCGGACTCGTACAGGGGTCACCAGGTAGCGTCATCCAGTGGGTTGAAACGAATACCGCTTTGATTCAGTGTCGGTAGAGCAATATAAATATTTGGTTACGGAAGGAATCTGACAGTCGCCTTCAAGAGAGACGTGCGGCATTTAACAATACTGGCAAAACAGTAAAATTTGTAAAGCAATTTATATTCATATTGGAGCTGTCCGTAAAGACGACAAAGCTAAACCATCGAGAGGCTTTTTAGTATTCTAGAAGCTCTACCTTGAGATTACCTCAAATGCAATGTGTTCAAGAAATTGATATTGTGTGGCTTTGTCGTCAGGAGCCTTCATTATTTTTTTAATAAAATCCCGGTTTTCTAGTTTGTTTATTCAGTATTGTTTGTAGATCCTTGATATGCATTTCAGGTTATGCCGTTTAGGCTTGTCAATTACAGCAGCCGTTAACGAGTTGTTTTTAATTCCAAACATTGCATATTAAACGTGATATTGAAGTCACTACAGTGTTTACAAACACTGTAGGATGGATGAGGTACTCGTTTATCCGTGCAAAGTTGTTTCGCAGATTATTGCTCTGTTTTGTTGAAGATATTTTTTTCTATTAGTGTGGGCTTGTTGCAAACATGCAGTACCAGCGTAGATGAGACGGTTTTTGACCAATTGCTTTTAAGAAGCATAGATTTGTCAAGATGCTTAAGGTTGTCCAGTGTTAACTTAGGGGGATATAGGTTTGAGACAGTATGCAGAAGACTTTCCCCATTCGTTTGGGATTGTGCCTCATTTGAAACAAGTGCTGTACGTAACAGTGAGGGCGGAGACGTTTACCGTAGTTGCAGCTTTGAAATCTTGGTTGACACTCTGCTCCGGCGGACTTTTTACCTTTTCATGTCATGATACTTGAAACACCTCTGTCTCTGTAAAGTCACTCCACCGCCATCGTTCGCATGCTCTTCTTGTTCCGGCAAGACACATTCGTAGGGAAATATTCCCGTAACTTGTTCTAGTCACCATCGTTAATTAGTGAATTTTATAGTATTTAGGGCGTTGTGGAATGAGAACTCGAGGTTGGTATAAACTTGTCTAATTTTTCGGATTCGCGTTTAGATTTCGTATTGGGCGCACTTTCTCCTAAGCAGGGCTTAAAGATAGCAAGGTAGGCTATTATAGTACCGCTGCTCTCCTTGCATTAACATATTAATGACTCGGTTTTGCGGCATTCCTGGTCGTCCACATTGTACGTTTAAACGAAGTGCATCGACAGCGGGCTGCCGTTGTCGATGTCTGCACAGCCCATCAAAGGTGAAAAAAGATGAAGGGCCTTTTTTTGAGTTCTTGCATATTGATCCTTTGACTACAAGATTAAATGTTAGTTGACTGTACTTTCTGTCGGCTGTTAGGACGGTCTTTAGGCTGCTGATGCAGATACCTGGCGCGTGTGCCGACGGTATTACTAGGTCAAAGACACTTGCGCCGTTTCATACGCAATTGCATATTTTTTCGATAGTCCCAGGCTGTAAATGTCTTTTATAAGGAATATGCTTTGTTAATTTTGTTTAGAATATGTCACTGTTGAAATCTCTGGCGATCGCAAATTATTTCATGCTGTGTGAGCATAAAATCAAATATTGGCCAATGTCATAGGGTCACTCTCTTCTCCAGGAGTGACTTAGTTATAGTTGTTACCTTACTAGAGCTATAGCTAGAGTTATGGATTCTAACCTACTAGAGCTGTTTCAAAATATCACCTGAGCGTATAACGTTCAACAGCTACGCTAACATGCTCCAACATCATTTTTTCCAAAGGTCCAATAGCGCTAGTGGAGCCTCGTTTCTGCTACTGTAGTGTTGTCTGGGATGGGACTTACCAAACTGTCATTGCAGCAGTTCAGCAGTTCTTCACAGGGCATGGCAACTTCGAGAGTTACCTGTTTCGAATAGAAAAAGCAGATACGCCACTCTGCAAGCACTGTGAATGAAGGACAACGGAGAACACGCCGCAACACACAATATTGCTGTGCTTGGCGTGGGTTCCATTACGCACAGACTTAACCACAACAAGCACGTGATGACTAAAATATTATAGCTCGTACAATCGAACGTATTATGCACGCCAAAGAAGAGAAAATTTGTTTAATTGTTTGAAGTAGTGCTTGCGCATTTCCCAATTGAGTGTGGCGATGGGGACATGACTGTTTTAGTGGGTTGGAGCCCCACTCTACCGGCCCACATTTGCAGCTGAGGTTTCCTGCCGAGGTGTCGGTGTGTGCAAACCGCATTTTCCAAATTGTTCTTAAAAAAGCATCCCTACAAAACAAAGCTATTTGTGCTATATTTAGTCTGCGACCCAGAGAATCAGTCGGCGTCCTACTGAAAGAGCACGATTGTTTTATTGTGAAGCAGCTAATATGCTTTCGAGTTGCCATGTTTATTTACAAAACCATCAATAATCTTATAAAGGATTTTTTTAATTGACTTAACTAGTTAAAAATTACTAGACTATCATTTAATTTCCGCACATCATCTCTACTCTTAAAAATATTTGTTATTTAATTGAATAAATGTATTATTATTATTATTGCTTGTTTTTCGTCTGCTTAGGCAGCACTAAGCTCAATTTCTCAAAGTTTGCGGTTTTCTTAGGTGAAAGAGAAAACTGTGTATAGCAAAAATTGCCAAATTAGTAAACTATAACGTCGCGAACATTTTCGTGCTAACTAGGTGTGTATCGGTGATCAAACGGACCTTTTAGGCTGGAAAAAGTGAATTGTGGCTGAAAAACAACAAGAAGACCAGGTGTTTCATTTTAAGGCTGGTGGCCAGACGTCTGCCAGCCCGATGAGTGGTGGTGAAAATATCACTCTATGTGTACGCCCACCGTTACGAGCGACAACGAGCACACCAAGTGACTTTGCACGTTCACCGTCACTGTTGACAACGTCCACACGACGTAAATCTGCACGTTCATCGTCACCCTTCGGAAGGTGCGTACGAGCTGAACGTGATATAGAGACTCGCTCGGACTCGCTCGCTCACTCGCTCGGACTCGCTCGCTCACTCGCTCGGACTCGCTCGCTCACTCGCTCGGACTCGCTCGCTCACACGCTCGGACTCGCTCGCTCACTCGCTCGGACTCGCTCGCTCACTCGTTCGGACTCGCTCGCTCACTCGCTCTGACTCGTTCGCTCACTCGCTCTGACTCGCTCGCTCACTCGCTCTGACTCGCTCACTCGCTCTGACTCGCTCACTCGCTCTGACTCGCTCACTCGCTCTGACTCGCTCACTCGCTCTGACTCGCTCGCTCGCTCTAACTTGCTCACTCGCTCTGACTCGCTCGCTCACTGTCTTGCTCTAACTCGCTCACTCGCTCTAACTCGCTCACTCACTGTCTCGTTCTAACTCGCTCATACGCTCTAACTCGCTTACTCGCTCACTCACTGTCTCGCTTACTCGCTCACTCACTGTCTCGCTCTAACTCGCTCACTCGCTCTGACTCGCTCACTCACTGTCTCGCTCTAACTCTCTCGCTCACTGTCTCGCCCTAAATCGCTCACTCGCTCTAACTCGCTCACTCGCTTACTCGCTCTAACTCGCTTACTCGCTCTGACTCGCTCACTCACTGTCTCGCTCTAACTCGCTCACTCGCTCTGACTCGCTCACTCGCTCTGACTCGCTCACTCGCTCTGACTCGCTCACTCACTGTCTCGCTCTAACTCGCTCACTCGCTCTGACTCGCTCACTCACTGTCTCGCTCTGACTCGCTCACTGTCTCGCTCTGACTCGCTCACTCGCTCTGACTCGCTTACTCGCTCTGACTCGCTCACTCACTGTCTCGCTCTGACTCGCTCACTCGCTCTGACTCGCTCACTCACTGTCTCGCTCTAACTCGCTCACTCGCTCTGACTCGCTCACTCACTGTCTCGCTCTGACTCGCTCACTGTCTCGCTCTGACTCGCTCACTCGCTCTGACTCGCTCACTCACTGTCTCGCTCTAACTCGCTCACTCGCTCTGACTCGCTCACTCACTGCCTCGCTCTAACTCGCTCTCTCGCTCTGACTCGCTCACTCACTATCTCGCTCTCACTCGCTCACTCGCTCTGACTCGCTCACTCGCTCTAACTCGCTCACTCACTGTCTCGCACTAACTCGCTCACTCCCTCTAACTCGCTCACTCGCTCACTCGCTTACTCGCTCTGACTCGCTCTAACTCGCTCACTAGCTCTGATTCGTTCACCCACTGTCTCGCTCTAACTCGCTCTTTCGCTCTAACTCGCTGACTCTCTCTAACTCGCTGACTCTCTCTAACTCGCTGACTCTCTCTAACTCGCTGACTCTCTCTAACTCGCTCACTCGCTCTAACTCGCTGACTCTCTCTAACTCGCTCACTCGCTCTAACTCGCTCACTCGCTCTAACTCGCTTACTCGCTCTGACTCGCTCACTCACTGTCTCGCTCTAACTCGCTCACTCGTTCTGACTCGCTCTCACTCGCTCACTCACTGTCTCGCTCTGACTCGCTCACTCGCTCTGACTCGCTCACTCGCTCTGACTCGCTCACTCGCTCTAACTCGCTGACTCGCTCTAACTCGCTGTCTCGCTCACTCGCTCTCACTCGCTCACTCGCTCTGACTCGCTCTAACTCGCTGACTCGCTCTAACTCGCTCACTCACTGTCTCGCTCTAACTCGCTCACTCGTTCTAACTCGCTCACTCACTGTCTCGCACTAACTCGCTCACTCGCTCTAACTCGCTTACTCGCTCTGACTCGCTCACTCGCTGTCTCGCTCTAACTCGCTCACTCGCTCTGACTCGCTCACCCACTGTCTCGCTCTAACTCGCTTACTCACTGTCTCGCTCTCACTCGCTCTGACTCGCTCACTCGCTCTAACTCGCTGACTCGCTCTAACTCGCTGACTCGCTCTAACTCGCTGACTCGCTCTAACTCGCTGACTCGCTCTAACTCGCTGACTCGCTCTAACTCGCTCACTCGCTCTAACTCGCTGACTCGCTCTAACTCGCTGACTCGCTCTAACTCGCTCACTCGCTCTAACTCGCTCTAACTCGCTTACTCGCGCACTCACTGTCTCGCTCTAACTCGCTCACTCGCTCTAACTCGCTCACTCACTCTAACTCGCTCACTCGCTCTGACTCGCTCACTCACTGTTTCGCTCTAACTCGCTCACTCACTGTCTTGCTCTCACTCGCTCACTCGCTCTGACTCGCTCACTCACTGTCTCGCTCTAACTCGCCCACTCGCTCTGACTCGCTCACTCACTGTCTCGCTCGTAGTAGTAGTAGTAGCCAACGACCAAGATGAAGAAGAGCAAGAGGCACCGTCACTGTTGACAACGTCCACACGACGTGAATCTGCACGTTCACCGTCACCCTTCGGAAGGTGCGTACGAGCTGAACGTGATATAGGCCACCACAGCTCTGCAAAGTGCCAGCCGTCAAGCAGATTATCGACGCAAGCACAAGTAAATGCCAAACGGGTTCTTCGGAGGGAGCAAATGTTGGACGGCCACTCGCTCTGACTCGCTCGCTCACTCGCTCTGACTCGCTCGCTTACAGTCTCGCTCTAACTCGCTCTGACTCGCTCGCTCACTGTCTCGCTCTAACTCGCTCGCTCACTGTCTCGCTCTAACTCGCTCACTCGCTCTGACTCGCTTGCCCACTGTCTCGCTCTAACTCGCTCACTCGCTCTAACTCGCTTACTCGCTCTAACTCGCTTACTCGCTCTGACTCGCTCACTCACTGTCTCGCTCTAACTCGCTCACTCTTTCTAACTCGCTCTCTCGCTCTGACTCGCTCACTCACTGTCTCGCTCTCACTCGCTCTGACTCGCTCACTCGCTCTAACTCGCTCACTCACTGTCTCGCACTAACTCGCTCACTCGCTTTAACTCGCTCACTCGCTCTAACTCGCTCACTCGCTCTAACTCGCTTACTCGCTCTGACTCGCTCACTCACTGTCTCGCTCTAACTCGCTCACTCACTGTCTCGCTCTCACTCGCTCTGACTCGCTGACTCGCTCTAACTTGCTGACTCGCTCTAACTCGCAGACTCGCTTTAACTCGCTCTAACTCGCTTACTCGCTCTGACTCGCTCACTCACTGTCTCGCTCTAACTCGCTCACTCACTGTCTCGCTTACTCGCTCACTCACTGTCTCGCTCTAACTCGCTCACTCGCTCTGACTCGCTCACTCACTGTCTCGCTCTAACTCTCTCGCTCACTGTCTCGCCCTAAATCGCTCACTCGCTCTAACTCGCTCACTCGCTTACTCGCTCTAAGTCGCTTACTCGCTCTGACTCGCTCACTCACTGTCTCGCTCTAACTCGCTCACTCGCTCTGACTCGCTCACTCGCTCTGACTCGCTCACTCGCTCTGACTCGCTCACTCACTGTCTCGCTCTAACTCGCTCACTCGCTCTGACTCGCTCACTCACTGCCTCGCTCTAACTCGCTCTCTCGCTCTGACTCGCTCACTCACTATCTCGCTCTCACTCGCTCACTCGCTCTGACTCGCTCACTCGCTCTAACTCGCTCACTCACTGTCTCGCACTAACTCGCTCACTCCCTCTAACTCGCTCACTCGCTCACTCGCTTACTCGCTCTGACTCGCTCTAACTCGCTCACTAGCTCTGATTCGTTCACCCACTGTCTCGCTCTAACTCGCTCTTTCGCTCTAACTCGCTGACTCTCTCTAACTCGCTGACTCTCTCTAACTCGCTGACTCTCTCTAACTCGCTGACTCTCTCTAACTCGCTCACTCGCTCTAACTCGCTGACTCTCTCTAACTCGCTCACTCGCTCTAACTCGCTCACTCGCTCTAACTCGCTTACTCGCTCTGACTCGCTCACTCACTGTCTCGCTCTAACTCGCTCACTCGTTCTGACTCGCTCTCACTCGCTCACTCACTGTCTCGCTCGCACTCGCTCTGACTCGCTCACTCGCTCTGACTCGCTCACTCGCTCTAACTCGCTGACTCGCTCTAACTCGCTGTCTCGCTCACTCGCTCTCACTCGCTCACTCGCTCTGACTCGCTCTAACTCGCTGACTCGCTCTAACTCGCTCACTCACTGTCTCGCTCTAACTCGCTCACTCGTTCTAACTCGCTCACTCACTGTCTCGCACTAACTCGCTCACTCGCTCTAACTCGCTTACTCGCTCTGACTCGCTCACTCGCTGTCTCGCTCTAACTCGCTCACTCGCTCTGACTCGCTCACCCACTGTCTCGCTCTAACTCGCTTACTCACTGTCTCGCTCTCACTCGCTCTGACTCGCTCACTCGCTCTAACTCGCTGACTCGCTCTAACTCGCTGACTCGCTCTAACTCGCTGACTCGCTCTAACTCGCTGACTCGCTCTAACTCGCTGACTCGCTCTAACCTGACTCGCTCTACTCGCTCTAACTCGCTGACTCGCTCTAACTCGCTGACTCGCTCTAACTCGCTCACTCGCTCTAACTCGCTTACTCGCGCACTCACTGTCTCGCTCTAACTCGCTCACTCGCTCTAACTCGCTCACTCACTCTAACTCGCTCACTCGCTCTGACTCGCTCACTCACTGTTTCGCTCTAACTCGCTCACTCACTGTCTTGCTCTCACTCGCTGACTCGCTCTGACTCGCTCACTCACTGTCTCGCTCTAACTCGCCCACTCGCTCTGACTCGCTCACTCACTGTCTCGCTCGTAGTAGTAGTAGTAGCCAACGACCAAGATGAAGAAGAGCAAGAGGCACCGTCACTGTTGACAACGTCCACACGACGTGAATCTGCACGTTCACCGTCACCCTTCGGAAGGTGCGTACGAGCTGAACGTGATATAGGCCACCACAGCTCTGCAAAGTGCCAGCCGTCAAGCAGATTATCGACGCAAGCACAAGTAAATGCCAAACGGGTTCTTCGGAGGGAGCAAATGTTGGACGGCCACTCGCTCTGACTCGCTCGCTCACTCGCTCTGACTCGCTCGCTTACAGTCTCGCTCTAACTCGCTCTGACTCGCTCGCTCACTGTCTCGCTCTAACTCGCTCGCTCACTGTCTCGCTCTAACTCGCTCACTCGCTCTGACTCGCTTACTCGCTCTAACTCGCTTACTCGCTCTGACTCGCTCGCTCACTGTCTCGCTCTAACTCGCTCACTCGCTCTGACTCGCTTACTCGCTCTAACTCGCTTACTCGCTCTGACTCGCTCGCTCACTGTCTCGCTCTAACTCGCTTGCCCACTGTCTCGCTCTAACTCGCTCACTCGCTCTAACTCGCTTACTCGCTCTAACTCGCTTACTCGCTCTGACTCGCTCACTCACTGTCTCGCTCTAACTCGCTCACTCTTTCTAACTCGCTCTCTCGCTCTGACTCGCTCACTCACTGTCTCGCTCTCACTCGCTCTGACTCGCTCACTCGCTCTAACTCGCTCACTCACTGTCTCGCACTAACTCGCTCACTCGCTTTAACTCGCTCACTCGCTCTAACTCGCTCACTCGCTCTAACTCGCTTACTCGCTCTGACTCGCTCACTCACTGTCTCGCTCTAACTCGCTCACTCACTGTCTCGCTCTCACTCGCTCTGACTCGCTGACTCGCTCTAACTTGCTGACTCGCTCTAACTCGCAGACTCGCTTTAACTCGCTCTAACTCGCTTTAACTCGCTCTAACTCGCTCACTTGCTCTAACTCGCTCACTTGCTCTAACTCGCTCACTCGCTCTAACTCGCTCACTCGCTCTAACTCGCTCACTCGCTCTAACTCGCTTACTCGCTCTGACTCGCTCACTCACTGTCTCGCTCTAACTCGCTCACTCGCTGTCTCGCTCTCACTCGCTCACTCTCTCTGACTCGCTCTGACTCGCTCACTCACTGTCTCGCTCGTAGTAGTAGTAGCCAACGACCAAGATGAAGAAGAGCAAGAGGCACCGTCACTGTTGACAACGTCCACACGACGTGAATCTGCACGTTCACCGTCACCCTTCGGAAGGTGCGTACGAGCTGAACGTGAAATAGGCCACCACAGCTCTGCAAAGTGCCAGCCGTCAAGCAGATTATCGACGCAAGCACAAGTAAATGCCAAACGGGTTCTTTGGAGAGAGCAAATGTTGGACGGCCACTCGCTCTGACCCGCTCTAACTCGCTCGCTCACTCGCTCTGACTCGCTCGCTCACTGTCTCGCTCTAACTCGCTCACTCGCTCTGACTCGCTCGCTCACTGTCTCGCTCTAACTCGCTCACTCGCTCTGACTCGCTCGCTCACTGTCTCGCTCTAACTCGCTCACTCGCTCTAACTCGCTTACTCGCTCTGACTCGCTCACTCACTGTCTCGCTCTAACTCGCTCACTCGGTCTAACTCGCTAACTCGCTCTAACTCGCTCTAACTCGCTCACTCGCTCTAACTCGCTCACTCGCTCTAACTCGCTCACTCGCTCTGACTCGCTCACTCACTGTCTCGCTCACTGTCTCGCCCTAACTCGCTCACTCGCTCACTCGCTTTAACTCGCTTACTCGCTCTAACTCGCTCACTCGCTTTAACTCGCTTACTCGCTCTGACTCGCTCACTCACTGTCTCGCTCTAACTCGCTCACTCGCTCTGACTCGCTCACTCACTGTCTCGCTCTCTCGCTCTGACTCGCTCACTCACTGTCTCGCTCTGACTCGCTTACTCGCTCTAACTCGCTCACTCACTGTCTCGCACTAACTCGCTCACTCGCTCTAACTCGCTTACTCGCTCTGACTCGCTCACTCACTGTCTCGCCCTAACTCGCTCACTCGCTCTAACTCGCTTACTCGCTCTGACTCGTTCACCCACTGTCTCGCTCTAACTCGCTCAGTCACTGTCTCGCTCTCACTCGCTCTGACTCGCTCACTCGCTCTAACTCGCTGACTCTCTCTAACTCGCTGACTCTCTCTAACTCGCTGACTCGCTCTAACTCGCTCACTCGCTCTAACTCGCTCACTCGCTCTAACTCGCTCACTCGCTCTAACTCGCTTACTCGCTCTGACTCGCTCACTCACTGTCTCGCTCTAACTCGCTCACTCGTTCTAACTCGCTCTCTCGCTCTGACTCGCTCACTCACTGTCTCGCTCTCACTCGCTCTGACTCGCTCACTCGCTCTGACTCGCTCACTCGCTCTAACTCGCTCACTCACTGTCTCGCACTAACTCGCTCACTCGCTCTAACTCGCTTACTCGCTCTGACTCGCTCACTCACTGTCTCGCTCTAACTGGCTCACTCGTTCTAACTCGCTCACTCGCTCTGACTTGTTCACCCACTGTCTCGCTCTAACTCGCTCACTCACTTTCTCGCTCTCACTCGCTCACTCGCTCTAACTCGCTGACTCTCTCTAACTCGCTGACTCTCTCTAACTCGCTGACTCGCTCTAACTCGCTCTAACTCGCTTACTCGCTCTAACTCGCTTACTCGCTCTGACTCGCTCACTCACTGTCTCGCTCTAACTCGCTCACTCGTTCTAACTCGCTCACTCGCTCTGACTCGTTCACCCACTGTCTCGCTCTAACTCGCTCACTCACTGTCTCGCTCTCACTCGCTCTAACTCGCTGACTCTCTCTAACTCGCTGACTCTCTCTAACTCGCTGACTCGCTCTAACTCGATCACTCGCTCTAACTCGATCACTCGCTCTAACTCGCTCACTCGCTCTAACTCGCTTACTCGCTCTGACTCGCTCTAACTCGATCACTCGCTCTAACTCGCTCACTCGTTCTAACTCGCTCTCGCTCTGACTCGCTTACTCACTGTCTCGCTCTCACTCGCTCACTCGCTCTGACTCGCTTACTCCCTCTGACTCGCTCACTCGCTCTAACTCGCTCACTCACTGTCTCGCACTAACTCGCTCACTCGCTCTAACTCGCTCACTCGTTCTAACTCGCTTACTCGCTCTAACTCGCTTACTCGCTCTAACTCGCTTACTCGCTCTAACTCGCTTACTCGCTCTAACTTGCTGTGTCGCTCTAACTCGCTCACTCGCTCTGACTCGCTCACCCACTGTCTCGCTCTAACTCGCTCACTCACTGTCTCGCTCTCACTCGCTCACTCGCTCTAACTCGTTCAATCGCTCTAACTCGCTCACTCGTTCTAACTCGCTTACTCGCTCTGACTCGCTCACTCACTGTCTAGCTCTAACTCGCTGTGTCGCTCTCACTCGCTTACTCGCTCTGACTCGTTCACCGACTGTCTCGCTCTAACTCGCTCACTGTCTCGCTCTCACTCGCTCTGACTCGCTCTAACTCGCTGACTCTCTCTCATTCGCTGACTCTCTCTAACTCGCTGACTCTCTCTAACTCGCTGACTCGCTCTAACTCGCTCTAACTCGCTCACTCGCTCTAACTCGCTCACTCGTTCTAACTCGCTCTCTCGCTCTGACTCGCTCACTCACTGTCTCGCTCTCACTCGCTCACTCGCTCTGACTCGCTCACTCGCTCTAACTCGCTCACTCACTGTCTCGCACTAACTCGCTCACTCGCTCTGACTCGCTCACTCGCTCTAACTCGCTCACTCACTGTCTCGCACTAACTCGCTCACTCGCTCTAACTCGCTTACTCGCTCTGACACTCTCTGGTTCTTCGGAGGGAGCAAATGTTGGACGGCCACTCGCTCTGACTCGCTCGCTCACTCGCTCTGACTCGCTCGCTCACAGTCTCGCTCTAACTCGCTCTGACACGCTCGCTCACTGTCTCGCTCTAACTCGCTCACTCGCTCTGACTCGCTTGCTCACTGTCTCGCTCTAACTCGCTCTAACTCGCTTACTCGCTCTAACTCGCTTACTCGCTCTGACTCGCTCACTCACTGTCTCGCTCTAACTCGCTCACTCTTTCTAACTCGCTCTCTCGCTCTGACTCGCTCACTCACTGTCTCGCTCTCACTCGCTCTGACTCGCTCACTCGCTCTAACTCGCTCACTCACTGTCTCGCACCAACTCGCTCACTCGCTTTAACTCGCTCACTCGCTCTAACTCGCTCACTCGCTCTAACTCGCTTACTCGCTCTGACTCGCTCACTCACTGTCTCGCTCTAACTCGCTCACTCACTGTCTCGCTCTCACTCGCTCTGACTCGCTCTAACTTGCTGACTCGCTCTAACTCGCAGACTCGCTTTAACTCGCTCTAACTCGCTCACTTGCTCTAACTCGCTCACTCGCTCTAACTCGCTCACTCGCTCTAACTCGCTCACTCGCTCTAACTCGCTTACTCGCTCTGACTCGCTCACTCACTGTCTCGCTCTAACTCGCTCACTCGCTGTCTCGCTCTCACTCGCTCACTCTCTCTGACTCGCTCACTCGCTCTGACTCGCTCACTCACTGTCTCGCTCGTAGTAGTAGTAGCCAACGACCAAGATGAAGAAGAGCAAGAGGCACCGTCACTGTTGACAACGTCCACACGACGTGAATCTGCACGTTCACCGTCACCCTTCGGAAGGTGCGTACGAGCTGAACGTGAAATAGGCCACCACAGCTCAGCAAAGTGCCAGCCGTCAAGCAGATTATCGACGCAAGCACAAGTAAATGCCAAACGGGTTCTTTGGAGAGAGCAAATGTTGGACGGCCACTCGCTCTGACTCGCTCTAACTCGCTCGCTCACTCGCTCTGACTCGCTCGCTCACTGTCTCGCTCTAACTCGCTCACTCGCTCTGACTCGCTCGCTCACTGTCTCGCTCTAACTCGCTCACTCGCTCTAACTCGCTCACTCGCTCTAACTCGCTCGCTCACTGTCTCGTTCTAACTCGCTCATACGCTCTAACTCGCTTACTCGCTCTGACTCGCTCACTCACTGTCTCGCTCTAACTCGCTCACTCGGTCTAACTCGCTAATTCGCTCTAACTCGCTCTAACTCGCTCACTCGCTCTAACTCGCTCACTCGCTCTAACTCGCTCACTCGCTCTAACTCGCTCACTCACTGTCTCGCTCACTGTCTCGCCCTAACTCGCTCACTCGCTCACTCGCTTTAACTCGCTTACTCGCTCTAACTCGCTCACTCGCTTTAACTCGCTTACTCGCTCTGACTCGCTCACTCACTGTCTCGCTCTAACTCGCTCACTCGCTCTGACTCGCTCACTCACTGTCTCGCTCTCTCGCTCTGACTCGCTCACTCACTGTCTCGCTCTCACTCGCTCTGACTCGCTTACTCGCTCTAACTCGCTTACTCACTGTCTCGCACTAACTCGCTCACTCGCTCTAACTCGCTTACTCGCTCTGACTCGCTCACTCACTGTCTCGCCCTAACTCGCTCACTCGCTCTAACTCGCTTACTCGCTCTGACTCGTTCACCCACTGTCTCGCTCTAACTCGCTCAGTCACTGTCTCGCTCTCACTCGCTCTGACTCGCTCACTCGCTCTAACTCGCTGACTCTCTCTAACTCGCTGACTCTCTCTAACTCGCTGACTCGCTCTAACTCGCTCACTCGCTCTAACTCGCTCACTCGCTCTAACTCGCTCACTCGCTCTAACTCGCTTACTCGCTCTGACTCGCTCACTCACTGTCTCGCTCTAACTCGCTCACTCGTTCTAACTCGCTCTCTCGCTCTGACTCGCTCACTCACTGTCTCGCTCTCACTCGCTCTGACTCGCTCACTCGCTCTGACTCGCTCACTCGCTCTAACTCGCTCACTCACTGTCTCGCACTAACTCGCTCACTCGCTCTAACTCGCTTACTCGCTCTGACTCGCTCACTCACTGTCTCGCTCTAACTGGCTCACTCGTTCTAACTCGCTCACTCGCTCTGGCTTGTTCACCCACTGTCTCGCTCTAACTCGCTCACTCACTTTCTCGCTCTCACTCGCTCACTCGCTCTAACTCGCTGACTCTCTCTAACTCGCTGACTCTCTCTAACTCGCTGACTCGCTCTAACTCGCTTACTCGCTCTAACTCGCTTACTCGCTCTGACTCGCTCACTCACTGTCTCGCTCTAACTCGCTCACTCGTTCTAACTCGCTCACTCGCTCTGACTCGTTCACCCACTGTCTCGCTCTAACTCGCTCACTCACTGTCTCGCTCTCACTCGCTCTAACTCGCTGACTCTCTCTAACTCGCTGACTCTCTCTAACTCGCTGACTCGCTCTAACTCGATCACTCGCTCTAACTCGATCACTCGCTCTAACTCGATCACTCGCTCTAACTCGCTCTAACTCGCTTACTCGCTCTGACTCGCTCTAACTCGATCACTCGCTCTAACTCGCTCACTCGTTCTAACTCGCTCTCTCGCTCTGACTCGCTCACTCACTGTCTCGCTCTCACTCGCTCACTCGCTCTGACTCGCTTACTCCCTCTGACTCGCTCACTCGCTCTAACTCGCTCACTCACTGTCTCGCACTAACTCGCTCACTCGCTCTAACTCGCTCACTCGTTGTAACTCGCTTACTCGCTCTAACTCGCTTACTCGCTCTAACTCGCTTACTCGCTCTAACTCGCTTACTCGCTCTGACTCGCTCTAACTCGCTGTGTCGCTCTAACTCGCTCACTCGCTCTGACTCGCTCACCCACTGTCTCGCTCTAACTCGCTCACTCACTGTCTCGCTCTCACTCGCTCACTCGCTCTAACTCGTTCAATCGCTCTAACTCGCTCACTCGTTCTAACTCGCTTACTCGCTCTGACTCGCTCACTCACTGTCTCGCTCTAACTCGCTGTGTCGCTCTCACTCGCTTACTCGCTCTGACTCGTTCACCCACTGTCTCGCTCTAACTCGCTCACTGTCTCGCTCTCACTCGCTCTGACTCGCTCACTCACTGTCTCGCTCTAACTCGCTCTGACTCGCTCACTCACTGTCTCGCTCTCTCGCTCTGACTCGCTCACTCACTGTCTCGCTCTCACTCGCTCTGACTCGCTTACTCGCTCTAACTCGCTCACTCACTGTCTCGCACTAACTCGCTCACTCGCTCTGACTCGCTCACTCACTGTCTCGCCCTAACTCGCTCACTCGCTCTAACTCGCTTACTCGCTCTGACTCGTTCACCCACTGTCTCGCTCTAACTCGCTCAGTCACTGTCTCGCTCTCACTCGCTCTGACTCGCTCACTCGCTCTAACTCGCTCACTCGCTCTAACTCGCTGACTCTCTCTAACTCGCTGACTCGCTCTAACTCGCTCACTCGCTCTAACTCGCTCACTCGCTCTAACTCGCTCACTCGCTCTAACTCGCTTACTCGCTCTGACTCGCTCACTCACTGTCTCGCTCTAACTCGCTCACTCGTTCTAACTCGCTCTCTCGCTCTGACTCGCTCACTCACTGTCTCGCTCTCACTCGCTCTGACTCGCTCACTCGCTCTGACTCGCTCACTCGCTCTAACTCGCTCACTCACTGTCTCGCACTAACTCGCTCACTCGCTCTAACTCGCTTACTCGCTCTGACTCGCTCACTCACTGTCTCGCTCTAACTGGCTCACTCGTTCTAACTCGCTCACTCGCTCTGGCTTGTTCACCCACTGTCTCGCTCTAACTCGCTCACTCACTTTCTCGCTCTCACTCGCTCACTCGCTCTAACTCGCTGACTCTCTCTAACTCGCTGACTCTCTCTAACTCGCTGACTCGCTCTAACTCGCTTACTCGCTCTAACTCGCTTACTCGCTCTGACTCGCTCACTCACTGTCTCGCTCTAACTCGCTCACTCGTTCTAACTCGCTCACTCGCTCTGACTCGTTCACCCACTGTCTCGCTCTAACTCGCTCACTCACTGTCTCGCTCTCACTCGCTCTAACTCGCTGACTCTCTCTAACTCGCTGACTCTCTCTAACTCGCTGACTCGCTCTAACTCGATCACTCGCTCTAACTCGATCACTCGCTCTAACTCGCTCACTCGCTCTAACTCGCTTACTCGCTCTGACTCGCTCTAACTCGATCACTCGCTCTAACTCGCTCACTCGTTCTAACTCGCTCTCTCGCTCTGACTCGCTCACTCACTGTCTCGCTCTCACTCGCTCACTCGCTCTGACTCGCTTACTCCCTCTGACTCGCTCACTCGCTCTAACTCGCTCACTCACTGTCTCGCACTAACTCGCTCACTCGCTCTAACTCGCTCACTCGTTCTAACTCGCTTACTCGCTCTAACTCGCTTACTCGCTCTAACTCGCTTACTCGCTCTAACTCGCTTACTCGCTCTGACTCGCTCTAACTCGCTGTGTCGCTCTAACTCGCTCACTCGCTCTGACTCGCTCACCCACTGTCTCGCTCTAACTCACTCACTCACTGTCTCGCTCTCACTCGCTCACTCGCTCTAACTCGTTCAATCGCTCTAACTCCCTCACTCGTTCTAACTCGCTTACTCGCTCTGACTCGCTCACTCACTGTCTCGCTCTAACTCGCTGTGTCGCTCTCACTCGCCTACTCGCTCTGACTCGTTCACCCACTGTCTCGCTCTAACTCGCTCACTGTCTCGCTCTCACTCGCTCTGACTCGCTCTAACTCGCTGACTCTCTCTCACTCGCTGACTCTCTCTAACTCGCTGACTCTCTCTAACTCGCTGACTCTCTCTAACTCGCTGACTCGCTCTAACTCGCTCACCCGCTCTAACTCGCTCACTCGCTCTAACTCGCTCACTCGCTCTAACTCGCTCACTCGCTCTAACTCGCTCACTCGCTCTAACTCGCTCACTCGCTCTAACTCGCTTACTCGCTCTGACTCGCTCACTCACTGTCTCGCTCTAACTCGCTCACTCGTTCTAACTCGCTCTCTCGCTCTGACTCGCTCACTCACTGTCTCGCTCTCACTCGCTCTGACTCGCTCACTCGCTCTAACTCGCTCACTCACTGTCTCGCACTAACTCGCTCACTCGCTCTAACTCGCTTACTCGCTCTGACTCGCTCACTCACTGTCTCGCTCTAACTCGCTCACTCGTTCTAACTCGCTCACTCGCTCTGACTCGTTCACCCACTGTCTCGCTCTAACTCGCTCACTCGCTCTAACTCGCTGACTCTCTCTAACTCGCTGACTCTCTCTAACTCGCTGACTCGCTCTAACTCGCTGACTCGCTCTAACTCGCTCTAACTCGCTCTAACTCGCTTACTCGCTCTGACTCGCTCACTCACTGTCTAGCTCTAACTCGCTCACTCGTTCTAACTCGCTCACTCGTCCTAACTCGCTCACTCACTGTCTCGCTCTCACTCGCTCACTCGCTCTGACTCGCTTACTCGCTCTGACTCGCTCACTCGCTCTAACTCGCTCACTCACTGTCTCGCACTAACTCGCCCACTCGCTCTAACTCGCTCACTCGCTCGAACTCGCTTACTCGCTCACTCGCTCTAACTCGCTTACTCGCTCTAACTCGCTTACTCGCTCTGACTCGCTCACTCACTGTCTCGCTCTAACTCGCTGTGTCGCTATAACTCGCTCACTCGCTCTGACTCGCTCTAACTCGCTCACTTACTGTCTCGCTCTCACTCGCTCACTCGCTCTGACTCGCTCACTCGCTCTAACTTGCTGACTCGCTCTAACTCGCTGACTCGCTCTAACTCGCTGACTCGCTCTAACTCGCTGACTCGCTCTAACTCGCTCACTCGCTCTAACTCGCTCACTCGCTCTGACTCGCTCTAACTCGCTCACGCACTGTGTCGCTCTCACTCGCTCACTCGCTCTGACTCGCTCACTCGCTCTGACTCGCTGACTCGCTCTAACTCGCTGACTCGCTCTAACTCGCTGACTCGCTCTAACTCGCTCACTCGCTCTAACTCGCTGACTCGCTCTAACTCGCTTACTCGCTCTGACTCGCTCACTCACTGTCTCGCTCTAACTCGCTCTGTTGCTCTAACTCGCTCACTCGCTCTGACTCGCTCACTCACTGTTTCGCTCTGACTCGCTCACTCACTGTCTCGCTCTCACTCGCTCACTGGCTCTGACTCACTGTCTCGCTCGTAGTAGTAGTAGCCAACGACCAAGATAAAGAAGAGCAAGAGGCACGCGAAGAAGAAACGGAAGCCAACTGGAGCCATATCCCCACAAAAGCCGACCGTGCAATTAAAGCTGCTCAACGAAAAGTAGCCAGTACCACGGGTGCACGTATCATTAATGAGCGTCAACGTGCACAAGGTAAATTCAACCAAGTTGGCTCGAAGATACTCTTCGAGTGCCCCGATGCCCCTGATGCGTTAAGAAGTCTGAGTGTTCAAAAAATGTGCGCTGAGATCAGGAAAACTATTCCCGAGGCTCACGTACGGATAGCCGCTATTATGTTACGGTGGTGCACATGCAGCCAGTGATGGCCGGTGTAGAGTTAAAAAAGTATACAGAAGCTCAGAAACAAAAGTTATATTCAAAGGTGTCCTCTCGTCTAACAGATTTAATAGAGGATTTTTCTCAACTTTCGCCAGCGTCGCACACAAGCGCAAATTGTCAACCAACGAGCAAAGAAACAAAGTCATATGCAGACGCAGCAAAACCTACCGGCCCGCAGCCGGCACTAGATAAGGAAGGAAAGGTGCTATGCCACATGCCTCTACCGAGCCGCCCCATAAAGGGTCATGTAAAACCAAAGCATGAATCAAACGGGACTTCACAACCGAGGCCTAAATCATCGACTACTGCGTCGCAAGCCCCTCAGATTATCGAGGGCATCATTAAAATTTGGAAAGTGATTAAGACCATGCTTTCATCTTGGCTAGAAAAAATCCCACATTTGCAAAGGTGACGGATTGCCTTGAATCTGAGGCTGCTAAGGCCCTAATGATATCAATGATCAAAGGCATATCGATACTCAACCGGAGACAGACTTAACTGGAATTTGCGGTGTTGACCAATTACCCGCCCACAAACAATAAACAGCGAACCCTCTCAACCAAACCCCGAACATCTTCAAACCCATCCCCAACAGGCATCTATTTGCGACTTTTGCAGAAAATCCCTAAGGTCGCTCCACGGACTACATATACATAAAACCCGTGTTCACGGAGAACAAACCCACACACCTTCCGTTGGCCGGCTCCGCTCCAGATACTTTGGTCCAGGACCAGATTGACCCAGCCGACATTACCCTTGATAACGAGCCAGTAATCTTTACCCGTCTCCTAGCTTGCGTTCGCAAAAGCACTAAGCTAGTAAGAATCATTCCGAGGCGAGTCAGAGAAATCTGTTGCGCAGCCTACGCGGAGGCTCTCTCTCACTCAGGTACTTAGAGGCGAGCATCCCTCCCCTCCGGCTCACGTCAGAGACCGCTTGATCAACTTTGAGCAACCTTCCTTGGAGGAACCTTTCATCGTCCCGGCACAACTCGTAGTTATTGCGGTTCGCTCATTCACACTGGCCTCCGGCTCTGGACTGGATGGATTACGTCCTCGATATCTGAGAGATATGCTAGACAGCACGATACCCTCTTCCGAAAAACTGCTAGCGGAACTGCGCTCCTTGACTAACTTGACCCTAAGTGGCAGGCTGCCAAGTTTTTGCCACCCAATCTTCTATGGGGCAGATCTGACAGCCCTGAAGAAAAAAGACGGTTCAATTAGACCAATAGCGTGCGGTCTCACTTTACGTAGGCTGGTTGCCAAAGTAGCGATTGCCATCAATAGGACGGCAATTGTGAAGGCGGTGACACCCCACTAAATTGGCGTTTCGGTAAAAGGCGGAGCCAAAGCTCGGGCTTTCACGGAGGTAGAGGGGCCCCCACGGGTTCTGGTAAAACTAGATTTTCAAAACGCCTCCAACACTATTCGACGCGATGTCATCCTTAATGAAGTTAAAGCAGAAGTTCCACGAATGTTCCACGCTTAGCGTAGCGGAGCTACGGCACGCCATCACTGCTGTCCTGGGGAGAGAGCGAGCCTCCTCTCTCAGCCAACGGAGTACAACAGGGAGACCCAATTGGACCCGCCCTATTTAGTTTAGGAATCTCAGGATTAGTGTCCCGTATGAAAAGTCCACTAAATGTGTGGTATCTGGACAATGGTATACTAGGCGGCCCGGCGAGCGTAGTGGCCTCCGACATTCGCGAAGTGCTACAGTTTGCAGAGGAGGAAGGCTTAACTGTAAACGCCTCTAAATGCGAGCTGATAACTGTAGGTGGAACCTCCCACGAACAGGAGGAGGTATGCAAAATCATTGCATACGCCCTGCCCGGTACAAAGATAATCGAGTTGCCTGACTTGGAAGTCTTAGGAGCGCCCGCTGGCTCTCGGAAAATGTCTTGAACAATCCTGGATAAGAGAGACGCCCTTCGGTATATAAAAACTCGGCTGTTGGCCATGCACTCACAGGCTACACTATGCCTATGGAGATACAGCCTAGGGTGACCTAGATTATGCTATATTCTACGCACTTTGCCCACAGGCCAAAAATGTGATAATTTGCAAGCATTTGACGAGGTGGCAAAGAAGACACTGAGTGAAGTTCTAAATGTGGCCCTTACTGACAGATCCTGGAAAAGGGCCACACTTCCTCTCAGCGAAGGAAGTTTGGGATTATGGTCCGTAGCAGAGCTTGCTTCATTGTGCTACGCTGCTTCTCTCATAGAGCTCTTAGAGCTCGCAGAGACGTTGCTATAACCGCACGCTCGTTCTGTTCTCCGCGTAACGAGGGACGAAGCTGAGCTGGCAGCTAGACAATCGATAGGTCCATGCCCCTGGGAACAACACCCTACGCAGCATATACTTGACGGCTACAAGTGTCAAACGACCGCTCGCAAGATCTTAGATGGCATCCATTCTCCGACAGAGAGAGCCGTATTTATAACCGCCCGTGAGACCCTCAGCAGTGGCTTCCTAAGGGCACTTCCTTCACTGCAGCTGGGCACCATGCTGGAAAACAACTCCTTCCGCATGGTGGCCGCCCTAAGAATAGGAGCTCCAATATGTGAGCCATACAAGTGCAGGGCGTGTGGAAAAACAGTGGATAAGGACGGACTACACCCTTTAAGCTGCTCTAAGAGCCCCGGCAGAACTCTCAGACACGCTGAAATCAACGCAGTCCTAAAGAAGGCTCTTCGTAGAGCCGGCATACCAAGCACCCTAGAGCCCAGGTTGGGCTTCGAAGACGACAAAAGACCCGACGGCGTCACCATTCCGCCATGGTCTAAGAGCAAATGCCTGATATGGGATGCCACGGTATCATGTACAGTGGCTTCGTCATACTTTATGCACAGCGCTACCCAATCAGGGTGGGTTGCAGAACATGCTGAGATCGCAAAAAAACGCAAATACTCTGACCTGAAGAAAATATATTACTTCGTACCCGTCGCCATGAAAACGATGGGCCCAATCAGCAATAACACAAGTATCTTCCTCAAAGACCTAGGTATCAAAATTAGTGCTAACACGGGTGACCACCGCGAGGGTGGGTTTCTGCATCAGCAACTCTCGCTCGCAGTGTGTGGGGCAAACGCCGCCGCTGTCATGGGCTCTATGGGTTGAGGGGTGGGGGTGAGCCTAGGCCGGTACACGTTTATGTCTCACAATTGTAGGGAAACACCAATAATAATAATAATAATAATGTATTATTATAAGTATTAATACATTATTTTTCTTTTGATGCAACAAACACATGATCTTCAGTCTGAACCTGGACAACCTCCGCAGTACAGGCTGTATGCTTTCGAGTGTATTTACAAGTACTCATGAATTAAGCTATGTGTTGCATTTATTCATATAAAATATCTCGTACCGCTCTCTCAGGTCATACATAGGCAATTATGGTCTTTAGTCTCCATAATGACTCGTCTACTTGTAGCTAATAATACATGAGACAATACGTTCGTCGGCACAACGACATCCGACTTTGGTCTACCGCGTCCCTCTATTGTTGTTGCTTGCCCATGATAGATCTTATGGAGCGAGGTCTGTTATGGCTTGTTTAGTTCTTTGTTTAATTTTGTTACAAAGTTTCCGTAATGGATATAAACGCGAACTCATTGGATTCGTTTGCCCTATATAGCCGTGTAATGATTCTAGTCCTTGTGGTGTGAAGTGGTCTGTTCATGCTTTTGTACCATGTCGTTTCTTACCGTTTTACTGCCTGGTCAAGGCAGTACACAATACTTCGGATCCTTTCACGTCATATTTGTCTAATGGTTCTCTTATCGTATCTGTTGTTTTTGTTATAGAAGGTTTTGGGGATGCATGGTATTCGTGCGTCACTAGCAGCCTGCGTGACTAGTGTGGAACTCACATACCCATTCAACCCGGCTTCCTTTTCTCCCCGCGGGCTCGGTATTACTTGGCATTACTTCGAAACAGTAAGATAGGCGTCTCTGCTGTTCTCTTTCATTCAGTTTTATCTCTGTCTTTTATAGTGCATCTTTACCTGCGGTTGGATAGAGGTAATCTGCCGTTTTGTAAACCGTGTTATGAGGGTGCCTCGAGACTATGATGACCCGGATGCTCCCTTCTTTCCTTTCTAGGCTCTTCGTCTCAGCCACTCCTTTGAGAAACCCGCTCAAACCTCTCCCGCCTGACCGTTTCAGACCTTAATGGCTGATGTTTTTCTTCAACGCCGGATCCAAAAACCCAGTAGGACCTCAGTAAACCCTGAAATGGTATAAAATTTATTCCTTCTGGCCAAACCGTCGCATCTAGTAGTTCATTCAAATGCCTGGCGCTTACCTAAATATGGTAATTATCATGATACGTTTGAAGTCGCCCTGCATGCTTCGTCACTTTTACCCCGGCCCCGCTACCTATAATTTGGTTGACATATGCTCTTATGTCGTTCTCACTATGCCTTAATTGTAGGCGACTTATATTTCTCTGTGACGCGGCCTCTTCGGTATGTATTTATCATAAACAACTTCTAGGTCCGTTATTTTGTTTGTCTCTGTACTAGTTTTCTGTGCTACTTTTCTACCTTTTGTGGGCCACTTACCTATTTCGTCTTCTTTTCGCGTTCTCGTTACTGTACTTACATGGGAGTATTAACAGAAGACTTTCAGTTTACGCCGCTGTGTGCCTTTTTAAATTGGAAGCGCCCCCAAATTTGGTTTACAGTCTAGACAGAGTATGGCGGCACTTTGCAAGGCAAGCTTTACTACGCATGCCACTAACAGCGCCACTATGCCAAAGCCTGGCAACGTGGGGACAAGAGATCGCTCTAGCAATAGTGACATCTTTCTCACACCGCGATTGGAGGTCAAAAAGACCTACAATGACCCGGTGCGGTGGAAACTTACCGGTGAAATAGCACACAACTGGAATTAAGGAACTAACTAGCATATGTATTCAAATAATAAAACAGTGCTGCTAGCAACTGAGATGGCACAAAACAATGTCACTACTAAAGTTAGTTTTGTCTAAAACAAATCTTGTGTCTCGATCTGGCTCTTTTTTGCGTTAAGCTATGTTACTTCGAATTACAATTAATGACTTTTAACGACAATTATCTAGACATTAATTGTAAATTAATGATTAGTTCATTATGTAATGTATGGTGGTATATTTTGATAAATATGTTGATGGAGGATTCATGACTTTGAAGTAACTTGTAAAGTAACCCAATTAATGTAATGAAAAACGTTTTGTGAAAGGCTTGAAACTAGTTATGTGTTGTGCAATGTAGTTCTATCAGTTGTTAATTTACACACAGACCATGATAATTATTAGCATACCATACCGGCACTGCAGCTTAGAGGATGTTTAGGTCTCTCAACTATCTAAAGTTTTAGCATACATTAAAAATACATTAACTGCCAGGATTTTCGGATCTGCACAATTTCAATTTCAGATGGCGAACTTTTTCCAGCTTTTGACGAACCGCCAAAAAGTCTTAAAATGTTCACCCACTTTATTTGTAAACCTTGGAACTTGTATCTACAGAAAAGATACACTATTGACTGCGAACTAATCGCTCGATATGATGGTGGCGACGACCTGTTTAATGAAACCGGGGACCGCGAGCTTGACAAGTACGTTTTTTTTATCTAAGGAGACTCTCCTTCAATATTTGGAGCTTCATTAAACCCAGACAATTAAATGAAATTTCACGAGCGACTAATACATACTCAGCACCGTTTGCTAAGTTAACACGGCCGATAAGAAGGCTTGTGGTTCAAGTCATATATAAGGCATGCACATGTTGTACATATGGGTTAGCTTCAACAATCGACTTAAAAGCAGATTTTGTGGCAGTAATATCTTTCTCCGCTCTGTTTTCGTACAGGTGTTTCTGCTTAACACCGACACACGTAAAAGGCACATTCGATTGCAGCTTGACAAAGAGATACATGGACCATTCAGGCAAGTTTTATTCAATGCCTGTTGTGCTTAGCCTGCCTCACTTTCTTCACGGGGATCCTTTGCTGCTAGCCAACGTCAGCGGTTTGCACCCCAATGAAGAGAGACACCGGTTCTACATTGACGTCCATGCAGTAAGCTTGTCATTCCACCTCATAGATATACGATTGCCGAAAACTCTAGCCTATATCGTTCATTTCACGGTAAATATGTCAAAGCATACTTTTGCTCTGGACTTTCGTGTACAGTTTTCATGTGAACATTTTAATTGCAATGCATTTTTGCTACATATCTTAATTAATAATACCTTTTTTGCTATTTCTGTTTGCCCTTCTCGAAAGCTCAATCTTTGATTCTTATTTCATGCGTTAGGCCGCCCCGGTAGGCAACGGACCTCTTGAAAATGTTATGTTTCTTCTGCCCAAGATCTACGTCTTCAACTAAATTAGAATGCGCAACATAATCATCTATATTTACAAATACATAGAATATTAAAAACACTTTATACGGTTAAAAATTGCCTCTATATATTTGTCTATGCGTGTCCTTCCGCTTATTTACCATTTATCTTATTACCATTATCTTATTTATAGAGCTTCCATTGCGTGCAGACTTGACTCGTTGGCTTGATGCACTGTTCCTAAAGCTGCTGCTGAGTTGCCACGCAAAAGATCATTAGAACAGCGCTGTATCAGAAAGCCTCGGGGGTTACCTATCGCATATGTCAAACGGCGACCAAATTTTTCGGGGGGCTGTAACGTTTGTCCCCGCTAGTATCTCAGATGCGAAAATGTAACAGCGATACATCTAGGTACACATTCTTCTATTCACTAAGGGAGAAGAAAGATCGCCTACAACATAGGTTCCATCGTTAACTCTTACAGTTTAGTTCTAATATTGGCATGTTGTGACAAAGTCTTCCACCCTCCTGACAGTACAAACAACGGTCCAACCACGTACTATAGTGTCTATTCATTGTGGCGCGGTTCAAATCAGTCCTGACTACAACCAACGGCCGAAATGTATATATGAAGTTTGGCCATTGGTCATAGGTATTTGAATATACACGTATTATAAACAATATTTATAAATAAGAAGTAGTACTGATACATAACAAATCGACAATAAACGGCCACAGCGTCCGCGTCAACCCTCCAATGCGCCCAACGGTCCCAACGATCACCAACCATTGACAACAAGTCTCAGCCAACCAATAAAAAAAGGTCGATTCAAGATGCTCGATTCAAGTCAAATTCCGATCAACCAGTATTCCTATAAAATACAATCACAAAGCGATGTGAATTCCGATCGATTTTGGAACGAAGTCTGGTACCTTTTGGGCCGCCATAAATATACCGAGAAAATGTGGACCAAATGTTCTCGCTCATCCGAACTCTAGTCTCCTGGCAGTGTAGTTGCCGTGGTAGTGAATTCTACACTCCCGGTTGACTAAGCACAACGGTCATGTTACAATATCACTATTCTAAATATTCAGTTGTTAATTGGGTCAAATCCCAGTTATATCATACAGGAGCTAATTCACACATGAGAACCCCACATGCATACATATTGATTATTTCGTAAAATTTTGCATGTTAAAATGGCACATAATTACAACACAGTCGTCATTATATACAATTTGAACACTTCAGCGACGGCCCCATCGGCGAAAAAGTGCAAAGACGGCCGATGCGTCTGGCAGCTCGCTGCGTGGGAAGAATCCACATATATACTCGTACCTATTGGATCTGCGTGCTACCTAACACACATGCAGCACCTGTGTAGAACCCATGCTTGAAGAAATATCAGCGCCTTCTTGAACGATATGAGATAAATACAAGCGTGGAATTCTATGTTATTTAGTCGAGCTCTTCAACACATTTAGGATGTTGAGGAAAGTGGATCGTGATATTCTCGTTAGAACTGAAATATCATTCAAAACGGATATTAGATATGCTCAGCGTTATCCACACGACTATGCGTCGTGGAAAGGGTGTGCTTTTAATGCTTGTAGCGGCAAAACAAATTCTAAATCATATGTGGAAGTGTCATGAAATATATATATATATATATATATATATATGGGTGGGTCCAAGTGCCTGTCCTCGATTAGCTTACCTTTGGGAAAGAAACCTAATTATACTCGAAGCCCGCACTTTGCAATAGGTAAAGGTACTGCAACCAACGGCCGAGACCACCGACATATCCCCCATATATGAGCCCTGTCCGTAAACAAAACATCTCAGGCTTCACAACAACCTTCTGACGCTACCGTCCTCGGCGGGATATCTCAATCACACGATGACGCAGCCGACAGCTACTACTTCAGGCTCTCATATCAATCCCCACCAGAAAAAGCGGAAGGTCGACAGAGCGCTCCTGCCGGGGAACGCTCGTTGTAAGGCATTGCCAAAGCACATCATACGCACGCGTAAAATGATTCAGGCTGTGCCCGCTTACAGAAGCACCTCTCTCGTCCTATCCCATTTTATTTTGATACATATATATATATATATATAGTCTGATCTCCAATGTTCCACCTTTCCTAAGAGGAATTCGTCAGACGCCGTGCTGCGTATACGAGATATATATATATATATATATATATATATATATATCCACCCTGGGGTCTAATGGATGCTAACCACCGCTCACTTCAAAAAAGACCTTGCGAAAACGCTTGGGAGCGCTTGGGAACCTCTATTGAGACCACTACAAAAGAGACCGATTACTGGTTTCAACAACTACACAACACGTTTGATGGGGCACATTCTAAAAAAGCTTATGAAACGCCCTTTGTACATTACTGGATTAAGGGTATGATCTACCTATCTGGTAAGAAGTATTTAAAACTACTAAAACTCAGGATCAACGCACTATTAACGCGTGCCAGATTGGCCAGGGGACGCCCGGGCTACAACAAACGTTGTAGGCACGGGTGTCATGCGCCTGAGACGTTGGCTCGTGTCGCTCAGATATGCAATGCAACGCACAAACAAACTATAAAAAGACGTCTGTGATCGCGTGGCGCGTCTTCAGGTGGTCATGAGGTGGTTCGTCAGCGTGAGTTTTAGATGCCGAGGTTTGCGGCCCGAACAGGGACGACCTCGCAAAAGCGCGGCAGGACAAGATCCCCAAATATGACGTCGAGTTCCTAAAAGCGGCGCTCCCCGACCCGCAAAAACCTCGCAGATAAGTGGTGTATGGGACTCTGAATCTGCGAGTACGCTCTTGGGGCTTGACGTCACGAAGAGGAATCTTATGGATCTTACCGTTTTAACGTTGCAAGGAACCTTGAGGATATACCGCTCGCACCGGGTCCATAAGAGCGATGGCTACCATCAAGCAAGGACACGGGCAGCTGATTCTTAACCTCACGTGACACCTTTTTAGCACAATTTTTATTGAGGCGAGCACTGCCGAGTGTGCAAACGTATTATAAATGATTAATAAATCATCACAATATTTTCTATATATATATATAGACATTTTGCGTTCGATTTCGTGAAGAGCGGTCGTGCTGTTGATGTGCTCTTCTAAATTGGTTGCATTTAACAAGTTTGAGTGTCTCATCTACAGTGATTCTTAGCACAGTAATTGTCGGAGCTGCAGAGTTCTGAGCGCTGTGCATTGTAGGCCCTGAAGTGTTTCTATAGCCCAGGTCGTGCCTAGGAGTGATAATATGCATTAGCGCGCCGGGCTATTCGTGTTGGTTCTATTGACAGAAGTGCAGATCATCTTTGTTTACATGTGGCAACGATCGTACGTGCGAGCCACACGCTAAGGTGTGCGTTGGTGGCAACAGAGCACACGGCCGAGGCGGTAGCGCAACGAGCTGTTCTCAGTTCGAAACCCGCAGTGAAGGTTTTTTTTTTTAATTTAGTGGGAGCGTACCACAGTGCTTAAATATAATTCGGCCAACTATCAAGTCGGCTACTACGAGAACTTGCAGCAAAGAACAGTGTGCGTCTCCCGTGCCCAACGAACATCCAACAACGAGAACGACTGCAAACATCGGACCTACTGCGACGACGGACACGGATACACCATGTGAAACGAGTTCGGCATACCAACCAAGCGTTGGCGCTAAGCGAAAGAAGCCAGCTTCGCCGCCAGAAAGCGAGGCCGAAGCTCAGGAGAATTCACCAAATGATGGGGGTGTGACCGTCACATCAAGAAGGGAGAAAAAACCCTCTCAAGAGAACAACGAAACTTAGAGAAACTTAAGGAAGATTTATCAACGGGTGCGGTGGGTGCGTTCAAAGTAGTCATTAGACGGAAAGAGACGCCGGAGTGCAATGAAGCAGAATTTCCCGAAGGTTCATTACTAACCATATATAAGCATATCTATGCCTTGTCGTCCAAGTCCAAGATATCCGGGGACAGAAAGTCGATCATAGTGTGGCTTCCTGATATAGAATCTACTCAGAAGCTGCTACCGGTAACTAAACTCGGAGACTTCTTGGTGTCAGCCCACTGCCCATCATTATCGACATTCAGGGCGACAATTTAAGGAGTTCCAACTTGCCTTACAGAGGAAAAAATTTTGAAGGAGCTAACACCGCTGGGTGTCGTCCATGTAAAACGTCTTACGCGGCTTCACTCTGGGGTTAGGATCCCATTGGGCAAAATAATTCTGTTGTTTACCCGACAACCGCCCACTTCAATATTCTTGGGATTCCAGTCACACCATGTCGTGCTTGAACCCGACCAGTATAGGCTTTGTTACAAATGCCTACGGCCTGGACATTTCGCGGAACGTTGCACGCAACAGCAAGTCTGCAGAAAGTGCGACAGTCAAGGCCACCTTGCCGCAAGCTGCACCAACCAGACACAGTGTATCAACTGTCGGGGTGCCCACCCGTCTGGCTCGCCGCCCTGCCCCCGTCTGGCCTATCTCAGAGAAAGAAACAGATTGTTCCTTGAAGCCAGAACCCTGCAGCAGGTTCGGGTAACACACCCAACTGCGGAGATCACCAGCAGTCAAATAACCCCCCACATCTGGATTAGACGCCACGTCGCAACATCCAAGTGGACAACTTACGTACGCCAATGTTGTTCGCGGGATTACCCAGTCGCCCGAAGACCCTAACCCGCAGTTGCTACTACCTGCACCCAGGCCACTTCCCGCCAAGAAGCCTAAAAAGCGCACGGGGAGACCCTACGCCAACAAAGGAGTGCTCGCTCCAAGGCGGCGATTAACACGCACCCCGGCGCGTCGAACACCCAAATTCGCGCGGTCAAACCTGACCACGGCCGACGCTGTAACTCGTTTGTCGCAAGTCATGTCAGGGGGCGGTTCTGACCTGTTAGGTCAACTTAGAGCCCTAGTGGTGGTTTTAGAACCCCTTCTGCAGCTACTACCAGTGTTGGAAAGTCTTAAACACATAATGCAATAATGGCGGAACATATCTCAAATAATTTAGCCAGTGGCGAGTCAGGGTTGTCGACACAGTCAGAGCGAATAGCCTGTCCCTTCTGCAACGGGTTATACACAAGAAGAGGACTCACTAGACACATAACAGCCAAACACCCATTAAGTTCTACTAATTTATCTCTAGTTTCGCCCATGCCGATCGATAATAACACACAGCAGCCCGCCCGTATCATCGAAAACATTCAGGGTGCAGCGAAGAGGTTGAGACTCTTAAGGATCGTCCCGAAAGCGGTACGGAAACAGGTAGCGGAAGCTCTAACAAAGGTCTTATTGGGAGTTTCAGCCTATAATAACGTCATTGCATGGGGTGCGCTCCTCTCCTTCGTGCCAGTGATTCTCCGCCTTCCTACGACTCGCAACGACGCACAATCGCTCTCCGTTATTATCCGTCACAATCTACGTGAATTCTCCAATGGGCTGCGCCTAGCCGAGATTTTACGGAGTGCCGCCGGGGGACTGGATTTTATCCGACCCAGATTGCTCATGGACCTACTTTCTCCAACTCTGGGAGACACAGCAAGCCGACTGGCGAGTGCACTGGCCAAAGTTGTTGACTTACTTTTGTGGGGCGCCCCCCCCCCACCTCAACTAGTGCTCATAATCTTTGGGGCAAGGCTTTTTGCCTTACAGAAGACAGACGAGTCGGTAAGGCCGATTGCATGCTCCTCTACCTTGCGCAGGCTGGCTGCAAAAATTGCCTGTAATCGAACCAGGGAGACGATTCGCGAGGCGATGGGCTTACATCAGCTTGGGTTTGCCACACCAGCAGGGGCTGAGGCCGCTGTTCACGCCACCCGAGCTTTTATTGATTCACGCACGCTCCCTGGGGTTCTTGTAAAACTGGATTTTAAAAACGCTTTTAACTCTGTAAGGCGGGACTATCTCTTAAAGAGGGTCTTAAAGCATTGTCCCCAGTTATCGCATTACTTCAACCAGGCGTACCGTAACGCCTCCTGCTTGGTTCTCTCAGATGATGTCATAGCTTCGGCTACGGGGCTGCAACAGGGTGATCCTTTGGCTCCCCTTTTATTTTGCCTAAGCATTAAAGAACTAGTCGACTCCCTCAACAGCCCGCTGAATGTTTGGTACCTTGATGATGGCGTGCTAGGAGGCGATGCGGATATAGTTGCTGACGACGTTCGGCGCGTGCTTGATTTTCGTGCAAGCTCGGGTTTAGAACTAAACCCAGAGAAATGCGAGATTTATGTGACAGGCAGCAACACACAGACTCCTGACCTTGACACTCTACCGACCTTATTGTCGGGATGTAAGGTAACACTTGACTGCGACCTGGAGCTGCTGGGAGTCCCGCTTCGACCGCAAGGGCTCACGCGCGCACTGGCAAAAAGGCAAAACAAGCTAAAGGACGTCGCCGACAACCTCGCCCCGCTTGGTGCCCACCGCGCCCTTTTCTTACTCCAATCTTCGTTTTCAGCTACCAGAGTCACCCATCTTCTCCGCGGAGCGAACCTAATAGAACAATTAGATGATCTGCGTGCATTGAACGAGTTGACTGTGAACAGCCTCGAGTCTCTTCTCAATCTATCGCTGGCACCTTCCGCTCGAAAGCAGGCTCAACTACCAATCTCGAAGGGGGGCCTGGGGATCCCGGATCCGCTCGTCTCGGCTGGGCCAGCGATAGTCTCTTCCCTCTTCCGATCAGAGAGCAACGCCACCGCACTATTAGACGAGGCCGGTATTGTTCAGTACAACGAACTCAAGGGACGCTTACATGAAGAACTAAAGACAGTATGCAGGGGCGTTCCGGATAACCCTACTGGAGCGCGTTCTGATACCACGAAGCGTATTGCAGCTTACTCGCAGGTGCTGCCGACAACTCCACGAAGGCTCGCCTCCAAGCGGTCGCTGTCAAGGGGTCCGGAGCTTGGTTGCATGCAGTTCCCAGCGCCCCACTGGGCACTCTCCTGGACAATGAAACAACAAGAATTGCGACAGGTCTTCATCTTGGCTGTGACCTCGTCACTCCTCATCAATGCAGATGCGGTCAACCTGTAGACAAATTAGCGCATTACGGTTTATCGTGCATCATAAGCGCCGGACGGCGGGCCAGACATGCCGGTATTAACGACACCTTTAGCCGGGCGCTTCGATCATGCGGATACCCCTGCATTCTAGAGCCCCAAGGTCTCTCCGCCGTAGATGGTAAGCGCCCAGATGGGATGACCCTTACCCCTTTCAGTAGGGGAAAGATGCTTGTTTGGGACGCCACAGTCACCGACTTATTAGCACCCTCAATGGTCGGTGGCGGGGCGGTCTCGGCAGGCTACGCTGGCAGTCTAGCCGAGACAAGGAAGCTTGCCAAATACGCTTCCATCGGGTACCCACATGAGTTTCAGCCGCTAGCATTTGAAACCCTGGGCGGCCCAGGCAACATCACCCGCAAACTTCTCCACAGAGTCGGTGAGCAGTTAAACCTGGCAACTGGTGATAAGCGATCTTCAGGTTTCTTGAGACAACGTCTCGATCTCGACGTTCAACGCGGGAATGCTGCGTCCGTCCGGGGCACACTGCTAATGTGGTCTCAGCCCACTCTTTACGAGATTGAGTAACATTTACGGCGCACACGTTTTCGGGAGACAATTGTCGCTCCATTGACATCATTAATAAATTTTGAAAAATATATATATATATATATATATTTATATATATATATATATATATATATATATATTTATATATATATATATATATATATATTTATATATATATATATATATATATATATATATATATATATATGTGTAGGTTTAAATAAACTGGTTCGGTACGTCGTAACAGACGCTTTGAAATATAATGGTAACACATCAAGGGACACGAATGTAGTGTCCGGTGTGGTTTCGTGGGAGTAGGAGTAGCTTACAGTCCGGACATGTCGCCCTACTACTTTCATTTGTTTCGTCGGCTAAAACAAAATCTCAATGGAAGGTTCTTGCACTTGGACGAACTGAATGACAGAGCCCTTGTAATTGTGGGTCCAGGGCATATTTTTTATTCTATTATTAAATATACGCTGGTACCTCATGTTTTCACTCACTGATATGGGAAGTACTTTGCCTGAAATCCATTTTCGTACCTTTTCATTTGAACCCATGTTATAATATACTTCTAGGTGACGTTGCTCTAACGCCGCCAGTACAGCCACATCAGGTTGCTCCATTTTTACATTGTTATATAAATGGAATACGACATACATGATTTTGAATATCACTTGTTGGCAGCAGCAGCATCATATCCAAATGAAATACATTACATCGATCGTGCAGCGTTTTTTTTGCTGCAATATTGTTTATTATATACCTCGTAATAGTGACGTTGTATTTTGTCTTCGCTGTAATATTTATCCCCACGAAATCAGAACCCGCGTCCCAGCATTTTTTCGAGTTGAGCCTTCCAGCTCTCCAGAGTCTTCTTTTTTTGCATTGTATTTTCTAAGTGCCCGGTGCACGAGTATATTCTCCTCTATCCGGTTTGGCCAAAAGTATCATGAGCGTAGTTACCAGCACAGCGTATGTGGACACTCTCTGTGCCATGTATAGCTTTTTCTTATTTTTCGTAGCTTTAAGTGCAGCTGGTCCCCACACTGCTGACCCGTAGAGCAGAGTCAGCAACTCACACTAAAAAAACAACGCTTTTTCTCCGGGAGCCCGTTTGTTCTCGACATTAGCCTAGTCAGCTTGCTTGCCACTTGATGCGATTTGGCCGTTACATAATCAATGTGGGCTGTACAGCTCAAGTTTCTATCAACTATTACACCCAGGTAGTTTTGCCTGCTTGTTTATCTGTATCACGTGGCCGTGCACACTGATATTCATTACGCGCCAGTGCGTTCTTCAAATAAACAAGAACGCCTCGCTCTCTCCCGGTTCTAACGTTAGGTGGTAAGACTTCATCCGCTTATTAGTTTTCATCTTAGCGTCGTTTAATCGGTCCTCCAACTGCTCCGTATCCCTTGCAGTGACTAAGACTGCTAGGTCGTCAGCAAAGGCGACGAGCTCAACCTCCTAAAATTTGCTCATCTTTAGTACGCTGTCGCACGGAACGTCCCACACCATAGGCCCTAGCACGGAACCTTGTGACACACCTGCAGATAATGCGTGTCACCTACCGTTGCAACCCACACACTTCGTTTGACCATGTACGAGGCTATCAAACGGTGAATGTAAGCTGGTACCCGATTTTTCTCCACTGCATTCAGGATCACCCTCACTATGCGCTGCCAATGCATTATTTACATATGCGCTGCCAATGCATTATTTACAGCCAGCGGTATCAGGATTCAAATATTGCGTGCTTAGGGTTTATTTTGTCTCTCTTCTTCGGCATTAGCTGATGGACTTGAGCGTTAGCCTTCCTTTACAGAACCTGTACTTGTCCTCTGAGAGCAAGACTTGCGTCGTTGAGTCTGCCTGCGAGTATTAACTCAACGGCTTTGGCAACTATGTTAAAAAGGTAGATAGGTCTGTAGGCTGAGGCCCAGTTAGTAGTTGGTGTCCTCCCTGCTTTGAAATAAGAGCCAGACGGGCCTGCTTTTAATCTTCTGGAAACCGGCCCTCTCTCAGTAGTGCGTCTACGACCGTTTTTAAGGCATTTCTTTATTGGGTGTTTAACGGCTCCCGGAGGTATGCCGTCGTGACCTAAGGCCGTGCTCTCTGACATTATTTCAGCCGCTTGCTCTAGTGTTAAGGTAAATATCTTTCTCATATCCCGCAATCGGGTATCTGTTTTTCTTCGGCTGCGTCGAAAAAAAGTTATCTACAATGACCTCTGTCAGATCCGGTAAGATTGTCGGTCCTCTCGTGCCCGATTTGCCCATTGCAAGTTTGTAGGGCTTCCCCCCACACGTCCCGCTCGATCTCCTCGATCAGTTGATTCCAGCACCGACGCTTACTCTTTCTGATCGTGGTCGTTAGATTTGAGCGCATTGTCTTGTATTCGAACTAGAGAGCATCTGCTTGTTCCTGCCATTCTTTTTCGACCGATGCTGTTCCTGCCTTTTTGGCCTTCACGCGGACTCTAGTGTATCGACGCCGGGGTCCAATGCTCTCTCTGTGCAGCAGCCACTTAAGGAGACCGTCAGTACTTTGACGCAGCGTTCCTCCGTCGCTTGAGTTGCCTTTTTGCATGCTTTAGAAGAATCTTGTCTAAGCTTTTTTCATAGAAAATGTCCCCTAGTTCGCCACAGCCTCTAGCCATTTGCTTCTCAAGCGCTTTCCTCCTCATCCTGCGAGCCGACTTTGTCTGTTGCACCTAGCGGCAACCATTGCCTGCTTTTAAGTGCTCCTTCATTTTCGACCTTAAATGTAATATATCGGTGGTTACTAAGTTTTTTTTTTGTATTTAAGGACCCCCCAGTCCACTATTCTGTAGGCTGTGTCTGCGGAGCTAACTGTTAGGTCGATAAAGGCATCCGAGCCTGTGCGGAGTAACGTTGCTGCCGCTTCCGGGTTGTTCATAACCAGAAGGTTTCGTTCGGCCAACTCCGAAAGTTGGTGCGCCTACAACCTCAAAGCACAGATGTCGCGTTGAAGTCTCTTGTAAAAATCTGACTCCAATGACCCTGTGTTCCGACGCTGACGTCTTGTGCCTCAATGTTATCTGCAAATCCTTTCTGATTCCTGTTAGGGGAGAAGTAACAGCTATAGAATACCGCGCCCCGTAGACCTGTATCAGGGTAAACCCCTATCCGTAGCCCCTATTAAATGCACGCATGATCAGATGTGTGCATTTAGACGTTATCGTGCTACAGGCATTTTAGCCTAAAAGAACGTCTAAAATATGGTTTTGAGAGCGTTAAAAATCTCTAATACTATTAGGATTCTAGTCGCGTTTTCTTAAATGGATTCATATAGATTCCTCCGGGGAAGGTATGTAGCAGCACGGCGATGACAACTACGTCCAACAATATCAACCAGCAAGACCAGGGCTCGAACTTGCGATTATCTGTTAATTATGGCAACACGTTTATCGTAGATTCTCAAACTTGATTTAATATTCCCCGGACTTCCAATCATTTTGCAATAGTTTCTACCGACACTGGAACGGAGGGGCGCAAAAGATCAGGGCAGCAGGAGTCTTTAACCGACCTATTTCAGCAAGGAGGGTCTATATTAAATTGTCCTCATAGTCCTCCTGAAGCGTAATTTTCCACGCGACGACACGACAGAGTTTTCGTAGGCTTATTTGCTAGTCATACACAGAACACTAACGAGTTATAAGTGTGCGTTGCAACTAATGTTGACACTACATTTGAAGCGTGTTCTGTGCTACGAATATGATTTGTGTTTCGCCGTGGTCGACAACAGACGTTTAGTTGGTAGCTTACGTGAATTTGTATTCTCCTTTGGCTATAGACGTTGTAGGCGCAACGCCGACAAACTCGATATTTGGCACCGCAAATTAGGCTCGCACGAATTGCAAGCTGCCTACTGCGATGCTTTCCAAATATTCATGAAAGCCGTTTAACTTGCAAAATACTTTTTTATAATCACAGACTTATAAAACTAGAGGTTAATTATTTTTAGCTTTGGAAGTTTACTGGTGAAAAATAAAAATTCTGCGCTATACTATTATTGGCGCTTGACTCTGATCGCGGACAGCAGGCCCGGAACCCGCAAGTATTGCCGACAAGCTCCTAGAGACTTTGCAACTATTGGGTCGAGCACCATAGCCGTCTTTAACGTCTGGTAGACGAATCAAGCATCGCTAGGTTAGATGATGTCGGTGCATTCGCGGTTTAATTGGTTCTTCATAGCACAAAGGCGGACTGGGACTGTGGAGCTTGCTGGAACAAATGTTTCGGGAGTAACTATGTATCTCTTTCCAGCGTTGGTCCGCTGGCGTGCGAGTTACGCGTGCTGCGGGGACCGTCACGCGCCAATAGAAAGTTGGTCAGACTGTATATACTTCCTGTAGAAACTTTCCCGAGGTCACTTTTGTTGGCACGGGTGGCAAGGCATACGATATCGATTAAGTGGCAACGAATTCATATTGTCATTTTGTCGTGGCTCATTCGAGGGCTATTAAAGCTACTTTAAACGTACGGGGGAAGTGTGCTGCACACGAATCCCGGGCCGGTCGGTTAACGCCCCGAGCTTTAGCAACACGGTAGTACCGACTGGGACGCCTGCTGCCTTGGCTTAATAGGCACAACGAGAGCGAGTTAGCCACATGAACGCAAACCCTCCCGGCGAGAGGACCGTCTGGCTTCGATGCTGCCCTTCGCATCCACCAAGATTTTTTTAAAGAGGTTTAGGGTTTAAAAATACATTTACGTACGACTGAGAGAAAGCATACCAGGAGTGGGTAAACCCTTTAACATGCCAACGCTCAGACAGTGTGGGACTCAGCCACCTAACGGCAAATCTTGGCGCTTGACAAGAGTCGAGCCGAAGGATTAAGGCAATACCCACTTAAACCCTACATATATAGACGGCAGTGCCTACATATATGTATCCTCCTTAAAATGACCCTCCGACCTGCGGGATCCTTAACGCAGAAGAGTAACTACACACAGGCGGCGGGGAAGTCTCGGAAATTTTAAATCTTTAGGTTCTGCTTGTCGAGTCGCGTCTTGGCAACAACTCTCGGACGCTTTCCACCATTTTCCTTCTTCCTGCCTCTTCCCTTGCTTTTATGATCCGTAAATAAATAGGCTTTGCAGCCGCGTCCCAGTTCTGACCGACGTTAGCATGTACGTGACTAGCTCTCCCAGCGTGTTCTTTCTAGGCAAGCCTCGCCTGGTCTCAGTCCATGCGGCGCATCGCAATTCTGTATGTTCCGGAGTGTCCACCTCGTCACATTGCGTTGTCTCAGCCTGCTGGGAAGGCGCAAAAGGCGGCTAATGTCATCGCCCGTCTATTGCGTAACACGTGCTGCCCGATAGCGTCCGGAGACTTCTGATATCCGTATCCAAGCCGATCATCCTTTTTGGCTCCCCCGTTTGGATGTCGCCTACAATGGATCCAGACGCTACTAAAAAGATCCTGAAAAAGGTCCAGGTAGGGAGCTCGTACAAGAACGCGAGGTGACACTCGATCGGTAGCAGAAGGAGTAGGATAGCATCCCGAACGGGCAACCAGGGGCGCTCGTGAGAAACCTCATTCCGAACATTCGCCAATGGATAAATCGTCCAGGGGGCCGTCTCACATACCACCTGACCCAGGGTCTCACGGCGATTTCCAGGTGTATCTAAATCGGATAGGGAAGGCTGCTCTTCGCAGCGGGGGGGGGGGGGGGAACTCCTGCTCTGGAGTGGACCGAGTCACCTTTCGGGGGGCGAGTATGTTCAGAGGAGAGCCGCCACTGCTGGCTGGCTCGTCGCTCCTTCTTCATCGATGCGTTGCGCGCGTGACGTGGCCCAGCCAATTACTCTTCATGCGTACGATGGAAGAGCAGCGCATTATACAAAATTCATGCTCCGACATTCACTCGTCCCTTCGGCAGTATCGTCAATTCGTTCATTAATATTGGCTCGTTTCCAACTGAAATCAGTTGGGTTCTTCAAACTTGAATCGGCCCTCGATGTATAAGGATTAGCACAAAGAGACCCCACACTGAAGGCTGCTAGTCGACTAGGTGGCAGCCAACTGTCTGACAATAATAAATTACGGTAAACAATCAATGCTCCACCAAATAAGGCAAAAGACTAAACATGAACCGCACGTCGATCTGACGATATGCAGCGATGATAGGGCGGGACCAATCTTCTGCTGGCGAGTCAGGGTATGCAAGGTCAATCTCGGTGAATTCTCAATCATCAAGGACACACCAACCGTGGCAACTCCGCCTCCGAAGAATAAATCTTAAGAAGGGCTGCGGTACTTAGATCATCAAAAACCCGGAATTTTATCTGGCAACGTTGGACGGGAAACCTAAATAGGTATCTTGTCGGGATCAAATTATCCAGAACGATGCATTCAGGGCAATAATCGGCAGAAACCGCATAAATTATGCAGCTGATCTGTTTGCTGCATACTGATTGCTATTGATTGACAAGATATATTATGTCCGTAATGCCATGCTTGCGTTCCAAGGCAGTGAGAGGTAAGATTCCGTCGCAAATTTCTATAACCACGTTTGTGAAGCCTTTTATTTATAATGAAACTATCAAATAGTTTCTCTCCTAGCACCTGCTGTCTATTAGGGGTCTCTTTTTCTCGAAAAACTCTAGTAAACCGTACATATATGGCAACTTATGTGTGTAAATATGTTAACTATGTGCGTAATTGGTGTAAATCTCTTAAGTGTGTGTAGATTGATGTAAATCTGGTAACTATGTGTGTGATTTGTGTAAGCTTTTAAAGTGCGTATAATTGTGTGTAAATCTTCGTACCTGAGATGTTTTATAATTTTGTGCAACTGTGTGATATGTTTAATTTATAATTTTACGATGAGCATTGTAAAATGCAGTTCCGTCAATAAGCAAATTTCGTACTGTACTGCTTATGTTGTCGATAAGCTATATATATCATTAGTCATCGTGAATATATTTAGTAGAGCTATATATATATATATATATACATATATATATTAGTGATCGAGCAGGCTAAAGGGTCTTTTTCGTGTAGGTATTATGTGAAGAAGCAAAAACAAATAATGGGACAACTGTTTCTACATGCGAGCGTCCAATGATTGGCAGTGAGGTGCCCAGATCTACCTCCTCGTTAAGCTTTGGTTAACGAGCTCAATTCAGTTGGGAGCTGGCATCGGTTACGTCTGGCTTTATGACTTGATGTACAAACAGCGGCGTTACCGGTCCATGCGGCCCTGATAAACGCTTGCAGACGGGCGGCGGCCATTGCCACATCCTGGCAGAAAAATCACTCCGGACCAAAATAATGGTAGAATAAAGATAACGCGATAGCAAGACGATTCCCTCAATTGTTTGAGGTATTGCTTCCGCAATCCCCAGTTAAACGTGGGGATAGGAAATTACTGCTTTTAGTGGATTGGAGCCCCAACTACCAGCCCACATTTGCAGTTGAGCTTTGAGCCTTGCAGTTGAGCCTTGAGCCCGTGTGTGCAAATCGCATTTTCCATGTAGCCCCTCAACGAAAAACGCAAAGCGTGACAAGATCACTTGTCATTGAGACCTGGCCCACTACCCGGTGTTCGTGTAAATCTACTGGATCAACATACCTCCCAAAAAAAAACATATTTGCACCGTGAAGAAGCTTCGAATGCCCTTTGCAACTTCAGTGAAATCATCGCGCAATTTTGCCACTCAAAAATTGAGGGGACGTGGTTTCAACATAATCTCATTTTTAAGTATGCGTAAAAGCGTAAGGGCCCTCACCTCGTTATTGCCAACTTTCTCGATGCTTACCTAATATCTCTTATTACTTCGCTCTTGTCATCTAGGCAAAAACAAGGTAGCACATTAAATCAAATCAAATCAAATGCACCTTTATTTAGTCAAAGGGGGACAATATTTACATTTTAGAAACCGTTACCTAGATACATACAATAGTCAGTTTACTTGTGTGGCGACATTTGCACTGTTAGTGCTTTAAGTTCTCATTGCCCTCGCCATCCGCCACGAAAACATGTTATTTACACGATCTGTTTTGGCAATTTGTTTCGACGAGATGGTGTTACCGCTTCTAAGATTGTTCAACCGAATGCTAAAATAATTTGACTTATTTGATGAGTTTATAATACGATTGAACATGCGATAATCCGCTCTGGACTGAAGTTCCCGAATAGGGCTTATCACAATAGAATTTCGGGCAACGTTACACCTTAACGAAACACGACGAAGGAATCTCCTCTGTACACTTTCCATTGCTTCAATGTGTTTATCTAAGTAAGGCCGCCAAACCTCACAGCAATAGAGAAACTTAGGTACAACCAAACTATTATAAAGCCTCATGTAAAAATTGTAATCATTAATTATGAAACAACGAAATATAGTATTAGATATAAGATTAGCTGATCGGATTACTTGTGTAATATGGGTGCTAAAATCCAGTTGCGGTGTCACCGCAACCCCTAGGTCCCTAATACAATTTAAAATAGGGATAGCCTCCCCATGTAGCGTGTAGTTATGGGCTTCTTTTAAACACAATACAGCACATTTCGGCACTGATATAAGCATTTCATTATCCACACACCACTTAGAAACCGCTTCAATCGTACTCTGTAGTACTTGCCTTTCGCTAGCGGTGTTGGAAGGTCCGTATAGTTTCAAATCATCAGCATAAAGCTTATAAGTTATCGACTCAGGAATAACGTTTCTAAGATCTAAAACAAATGTGCAAAATAAAAGTGGCCCGAGGCTTGATCCCTGAGGAACACCTGAGGGGCACGTGCCCGACTCACTAAAGCTATTGTTTACGCGAACGCAGAACTCTCTACGGGTAAGATAACTAGCAATCCATGATATAGAGCGAGTATCTACATCCAAGTACCTAAGCTTTTGTACAAGTTTTACATGGTTTACTCTATCAAATGCCTTCGAGAAATCAAAATATATACAATCAAAGGCCAGCCTATTGTTTATCATAACAGCCCAATCTTGAGTCATTTCGACGAGTTGAGTTGCCGTGGATTTGCCTTTAGTAAAACCATGTTGATTCTCATCCAGCAAGCATTTAGATTGAAAAAAATTAAAAATGTGGTCCACTAGCAGTTTTTCAAAGATGATACATGCGATAGATGATTGAGCTACAGGTCTGTAATTATCTACATTTGACCTTAGACCCTTCTTATGTACAGGGGTTACGACTGATTGCCGAAAATGTTTTGGCACAATGCCATCCTCATAAGACCTACTAAATATCAAGAAAAGGGGTTCAGTTATCGCAGACGCTACATTTTTATAAAATATGGGTGGGATTAAATCAGGAGTAAAGCTGCATTTAGTGGGTAGTTGTTTGATTTTAGAAAGAATATTATATTCTGATATTTCCAAGTATGGACAACTATCTTTCGAGACCACGTCGTTGGAAACACCTTCGGGAACTGAACTCCCTTGGGCAACATAAACCGACGAGAAGAAGTCCTTAAATGCATTTGCTTTAGAAGCGTCGTCTACGAGGACCGTCTGATCTATATTTAAAGCCGCAATGTTTTCTTTTCCTTTTAATCGCTTATTTGCATATCTAAAAAACGACTTTGTGTTTTTAAAATCAAGACTGGCTTCTTCCATTATACGAAGTCTTCTAGTCGCCTTCCTTAACTTTTTTTCATACTGCACATTTGGCTCCTGGTCAATCAACCGTTCTAGATTGGTGACATATTTACGTAAATTTGCATTATTTTTTGGCTTTCCATTTCGTTTAGGTACAAACTCTTCAATTAGTGAATGTATCTGGTATACAAAGCTATCATACATCGAGTCAACGGTATCGCAATTTAAAAACAAGTTCCTCCAGTTTATACAAGCAAGCCTACAGCGGATTATTTCATAGTCCCCCTTCCAGAAATTATAACCTCCCTCGTCTACCGTAGGATAATTAGCATCAAATAAAATAGAAAACGAAATGGCATTGTGGTCGGATGGAATTGGCGACTGAAATACTCGTATATCTTCAATGATGGACGGGTCTGAGGTTAAAACTAAATCAATAATAGAGCCCAGATTGTCGTCGTCATCGTCGGAGATACCTAAGATTCTTTCATCAGTGACAATACAACTATTAGTAAAACTAGTAGCTAATTGGCTAACACAACTAAGGTTACCATTACTATTAATGTGACTAGTTGCATGACTGTCATTACTATATCTATTACCATTACTATTGGTGTGACTGGATAGTTTACTGAAATTATTATTTATGTTAGTGTCATTACATTGAGTAGCGAAGTGATTCTTAGCATTACCTACAGTGGCGAATGTATTATCTATTTCATCATTGGAACTGTCCTGCGCAGCCTCAGCACCATGGTAATACAGTCGAGGGCGAGTGACCTCGTCTATTTGTTGGTGTAAGCCGTTGGTGATGCAGGCATTAACAAAGGTAGACTCCATGGTTTGCGAATCTAAAAGCGTAATATCCTTCCAGTGTATTTTTGGAAGGTTGAAATCTCCAGAAATTAAAATTGGACTGGTTGTATCACAAATTAAGTCAAATGAATCACATACAGTTTTCATGCGTTTCTTGCGTTCAGCAAGGGTGCCGGCGTTTGTTGCATAATAACAGGCAACCCTGATGGAACTATGTTTGGAATATACGTCTAACGCGACAGCTTCGACGCCACTCTCTAGTCTTAGTTCACAAACTTTCATAGTGTTTTGAATTAATATACAAACCCCCCCTCCTCGGGAGCCACGATCACATCGAAATACTGAGTACCTATCATCACACGACAGTTCTCTATCGGTTACGTGCTTGCCACCTACACCTAACCAGGTTTCGGTTATAAACACTATATTAATATCATTTAAGGCAGTATATGAACTGAGCAATTGTGTACGATCATCTTTACCTATCGAACGTGCATTAAAATATAAACATTTTATCGCGTTTTTATCCGCAGGGGTAAGTGATGCCAACTGTTCGGCGGAGACTTTGGGGTGGTAATTTAATCTAGATTGTTTCAAAACAGCAGGTAGTCTGGGAAGAGGCTGGGAAATTTTACAACATTATAGTTAATTAATAGCTGCAGCGTTATGCGCCTCTGATCTAGAAGAGTGACGTGTGTACCTACACGTATCAAGCAAATAAACTAATAAATCAATCAGTCAATTGTACAAATTATTTTTATTTAAAATACACAAGCAATGCTAAGGCGTGCCCACCTTTAGATAGTGTTAGAATTGGGCACGGTATCTAAGCTTTTATCCGCCTAAAAACGGAAGGCTTGAAAAACACCGATTAAATGAAGTTATTATATTCACACACCCTTTAGCAGGGGGGGCGGTGGGCTCTATCATAAGCACGCATATTATTTTTTTATGGCTGGTTGTATTTGTTGGACTAGGTTGTCATTGCTCCGCGGCTACAAACCTCTGCCAAAGAGAGCCTATATAAATCCAGTAACGTAAACGCAATGACGATAGATGCATCCAGACGCTGTCGTGCTACAGATCATTTGGCCCATTACGATTATCCCCTCAGACCATTAAAAAATAGCTAAACGTGGCTTAAGTTTTGCCATCTGGCGTCCCACTATATGGGTGGTTTCGAATTAGTTGCGTCCGATAGAGGCCTGAGGAATATTAGGCGTCGGTGTTGGCATTTATGCGCGTTTCACTTGCAGTATTTAGCTTCGCGCTCTGTTGTTAGTTCTGATGATTTTGTCTAAGTGGTACACTTTGCCTGAAAAGGGGATGTCTTGAATATCTAAATGAATGTTTTTATTCCAACCATTTGTTTTAGAGGGACGCCCTGCCCTGCCCCTCAAAGTTGGTGAATTTAAAAACCGCTAATTTGAATCGTCGAAGTTTTTGATTCAATGCAATCTAAGCTACGTTAACAGAACTCAACCGTAACTGTTTTAAATTACTGTGTTGCTGCTCCTCTGAACTCCGGAAATTCTTTACGGCTTCTGTAGTGGGCGCCCCGGTTCAGTGGACTTACCGTCCGCGTTATTAGTAGCCACAATAATTGTAGTTGAAATTGCAGACAAGCTGAAATGTCACTTAGCTACGTTATATTGTAAGCGCTCTGTGTTGGAAGATATCCACAGATTGGGTACGTATATTTGTCATGCATGTTGCCCCATGTATTGTTCAGCGTTGTAGTAAATGCAGCAAATACTGTTCCTTCTTTTTAAGTGTCATAATGTTTAAAAAATCATATATATATATATATATATATATATATATATGCTTTTTCGAGGGTTGCTTATTTGACAGAGCCACAAATTCTAACGCCCAATATCTACGTAAACAAGGGTGTTTGAAAAAAAGTTGATTCAAACAAGGAGACAAATCTATATATATTTTTTTTTCATTAGTGGGCAAGCTGGATGAATGTGACCTCTCGTCGGTACCGTTACCGAGACGTTTTAAGGCAACGGATAATCCCAGATGGAGCTTTATTCAGCGGACGCTTCATCGTCTATACCACTCATTTTCCCTATTGCCTCGGCAGTATACTGGCTCCGCAAGACCTCTATACCCGAGAGGTGTAGTTGTTTCGAGCTAAAATGCCATAGTCTAGTCTGAGTCTTGCTTATGTTTTGCAATAGCAAATAGATAGAGTATTTATTTCGAACGTGAAGGAAAGTTACGGCGATGTCGTCTGATACACCTACTAGACCGTATCCAGTGAATAGGCAAGCCTACTGACCGATACTCTCCCGCAAGGATCATGCGGAACTTTTTTTCGTAAGACAGTTAGCTTAGTCTCTCTAGATATGATCTGCAGCGCACCAGGTCTTGTTAGCCGATAAGCGGGTTAAAGTGGTGAAGTCTACTTGTCTTCTGTAGTGCCTTGCACGGAGACGATATTTCTGGCCCAAAGCGCTCGGTATGCCGCAAGCGAGTGATGCGCTCTCCACCTGAAACTCTTCAGTGGTTATGCTTTGGTACTTTGCGGCTGCTCTTCTACGGCTGCTACTAATGAACACCGTGTTTTGGACAATAACAATATCGAACCTTGTTAAGAACACGTACTCATCTACACGAGAATCTTCTGAATACGATGGAGCTCACTAACCGATCGCATTTTCTGACTGACCTAATATAGAGTTTACAGCGTTTAAACTCTAGTTATGTTTAATAAAACAGGTCTACACACAATAACGTGAACCCTTAGGTATAGGTCTTAGCCACAGGTAGAAACCTTAACACACCAGAAACAGATTACTCACACTGCAAAGTAACCTCGCGAATAGTATGATCGAAGCTTAGAATACAATGCATTTGTGAAGCCAGCATAATACAAACGTCGCACTGCTGTCGGTGCTAATCAACTCCTTCTTGCACTAAAAGTAAATGACATATGTCTGATTTCACGCGAAAGTACTATATTATGAACACAGAGTACCCTCATTATACTTATTTTTGTTCTTTCCCAAAAACGTTTGTCTCCGGCCCTGTAGTCGGCATGTGCATTTTGAAATTGTAGATAAACTACACTACGATATTTTTTATTTACTTAGTATATTTAGCAGTTATTGAAAATTACCATCAGTAAAATACGGTCATCATATTGTCTACAACTATGCAAATACACTAAATAATCTGCCACTTATTTTTCCAGGGATCCGGTTTAACAGTGGACATGAGATTCCGGGTTCAAGTAAATATGAGGCTGGTACCTTTGGAAACAGAACAAGTGCCAAGCATAATCTTGCCCATCTTTTGGATAGAAGATGTATGTGCTTTCCTAACTTATATCAGCTAAAAATTGTGCTTAAGTACTAAATAGGACATTGTGCTCGTTAAAAACCAATGTACCCTTCAAGGGACCTGTATCAATGTAGGAGGCGTTTATAGACATTTAGGCTACACAAACAGCAGCTAAGCTGAGTACACACAGAGCACCTGGGTCCTCGACGCACCTTCTCATGACAGAAGAACCTCGGCAAGACACACAGGCCGCTAGAATATGACACGTCCCCTGTGATACTAGTGGGTTTGCCGAGTTCAACCTGCCAGTGACGCAGGTGCATCACGTATTTCCGAAACCAGTGAAGAACACATAATTTTAAAGTCAAAAACCCGATAAATAATTATATGTAACAATACTAATTAGACATACAGGTAGGTAGTAGGTCGATTAATTATCTAGATAAACTAACGTCAGTTGTCAATATAATATATAGTTCATTCTAACAGATGTCAGTTGGTTTTAATCGTGTTTAAGTTATGTATACTTTACGTAAGGTAAATTAAATAAATTTTAGTTAGGTATATATTTTTCACTAATATAGCTACGTATTATGCATTATTCATATAAATTCCGCTACTCGTAATCAGAATTTCGTCACTATTATTTTTTGTTAGTAATATATCAAAGATATTATCTTTTTATTCGCCTTCTATTACAAAATGGCTCTACTGAATGCGTCGTGATAAACCAGGACACAACCCCGAAAAAGTAGACATTTATTCTGTGAGGCAGTAAACTGTAGCGACACAATTAATTGGCGCGGAGCGTATCCCGCATAGATGCATACTTTGTCGTTGCACTTCAGTACGCATACACCGTCAGTACTCAAGTCTAGATAAACGGCGATCAGACGATCGCCATATATGGAAGTGAGTTCTCACTGCCATATATGGCAGAGCCTATATGTCACGAAATTATTGTCGGGCCGTATTATCTCCTCAAAAGAGGGCATTGACTGGCCGGCAAGACCCCTGGATTTGAGGTCCTTGGACATATTTTTATGGGATTTGTAAAGATCCGATCCTAGAAGAATGCCCTCAAAACAATCCTTAAGCCCTAACATTTGGGCGATTGGCTGAATTATGTATTGCGGCGACAGCTCCCTGTAACTTGGACAATTTGCGACCTTCAGCTTCAAGACCTTTGCTCGCGTCAGCTTCCCGGCTTGGGCGCGCAATGTAATTGCTGGCAGGTGTACATGAAATCGTCGTGTCCCACATTAGCAGACGGCCCCGGTCCCATGGGTTTTCCATCTGGGCGTAGGAGGCTACTGACTCACACGCCGAGGGGATCTTTCACTAAAGGAATCTGGGCGGTCTGCAGAGCACGGTGTACGACATTGTTGATGGCTAATTGTCTTAAATGACGACCGGCACGAAACCGGCAGCACAACGCGTGTTCCGCTGTAGCTGTAACTTCGGGAATAGGCTGCAGATGTGATCTGCACAAACTGCCTCCCCAAGCCGTAACCCCGAGACGGTGCGGAGTGTGCTATTGTCCAGCATCGTCCCCAGTTGCGGGGAAGGGGGTGCTTGTAGCTACGTTCCGCATATTGGATCAAAACAAGGAACGCTTGTTTTCTGCGCTAACTTGATCCCATTTTGTACGATTGCAGAAAAACTGCGTCTGCTTAATGACTCCGATAGTTGAATCTCTTTAATTGGAGCATATGGTTCGACTGGTTGCTATCCGGATTTGGCTGAATCACGCGACTGGCAGATTTTTTAAGAAGCTCTTTGCGATCTAAGCAATGAGGCACGATTCCCAGGTCGCCTTACGACTGGCCTTACACATGCAGCACCGCGCTGCGTCTTTGCAATCCTTTCGCAAGTGGTTAGCAGATCCGCATCGTCTACAGCGAGGAACCTTCAAAGGGCTTTCCAGCTCTATATGATCTAAACTGCAGTATAGATAGCACTGGAGAGGCTCCCGGTGGAGAGTAACGCCATGGGTTTCAAGACACACACGAACCTCCGTCGAAAAATGGTTGCCCGAAAATGTCAGGATGACACTGTTTGCCGCTATGACAAATTTGGTTTTGATGTTCTTGGACCGGACAAACATTGCGTCGGTGACGCTGACTGACCCTAAACATTTATAATTGTTGCCACTGTTAGCGTGGTGCGTGCCTCGTGTATTTCTTCTTTAACGGTCGATCCTGAGCCACCAGCCCTGGCGCTTATAGGCATCCCGCCCGGTGTCTGCAATCTGAGCAATGTGGCCCGGTCCTCCCTGTCTTATGCAACAATAATGACCTCTCCGTGTCAAAGAAAAAGTGGTTATTCCATTTTGCCTCTAAGATGCTTTACAATATCTTCATTTATTATCTGATGTATATACTTTTGTATACTTTTTACAAAATGTTGCTGTAGTTAACAGCATTAAAGTTTGACTTCAACAAGTTATCTACAGCAAAGAAAATGATCACCTCGGCTCTCTTCTTCGCGCAAACAAATATAATGTTCTTCTGCATTGTAACCAGATTTGCAACACTTTTCCTCTTTGGTACGACCTTATTCCAGCCTTGGTCGGATTCGTCATTGAATGACAGAGTAACGCCCTCCACCGCTGCGTTGTTCTTTCCAAAAATGATTGTTCTAGAGTCCTATGCCTCCGTAGCACCAGTACCACCTCATTATCAGCACATCTCCGTGCCGTTTGTGTCTTTGCTAGTTTGCCACTTTGTAGTGGACTGTTTGCCGCTCTCTAGATGGCACAATTAGCTAAGCACACTACGCCAATCACAGTACCGATTTAGCAATTAAAGAAACACAGTTGTCACGACCTTCGATCCGCAAGTGACCGCTCTCGGAAACCGCTAGCAGACAACCTAACGTTAGGGCCAATGGTAACGTTAGGATCAATGGGTAAGGCGACCGTCAAGTTCCTCAGGGAGCTCGGAGAAAGACTAACTTCTGTGACAAAGGATGCGCGACCCGGGGAGTACCTAGTGCAGCGTATCTTCATAGAAGTGCAACCTCATTCAACGAGGCTGTCAATTCCTGATTTTTGAACTCTTGGGGGTCCTTTGCATGATACGTTCCAAAATTCCCGTTCTTTGGCTCATTGAACCTCTCAAAACACTGGGTAAGACCAATAGCAGGGTCTCCTTCAATATTTCATGCGCTTCCGTCCCAGTTTTTTTTTTCAGAAGAAAACATACAATCAAGCAGCTGCGCGAATCTTGATATTTGGGCACATAGGTTAGCATATACATAACTCATTTGGACTACGTTGTTCGACAATACTCAAGTATCTTTGGTTTAAATCGTTGCAGACGCCACAGCAACAGAATGACATCATTAGGGCCATCGGCGGTAGACGACGTTCTAACGGCAGCACCTTCGACAAACAAATTCTGGTTTCATATTGATACACCCAGTATTTCATATCTAACCCTACTAAAAAATGATATATTTTTTTTATGAAAACGCCTGCGCTACGCTGCTCACCAGAGATATAATAGGAGGGTGCAATTTGGGTTTCAAATTTTAGTCACGTTTCTGTAAAATTGAAAGAATCTATTTATGTCAACCCGATTCATTTAAATATTAGCTTTTTAACGATATATATATATATATATATATATATATATATATAGCAACCCTTTATTGGTTATGTATATATAATATTATTGCGGATGCTCCTTAGGCGAACTTACCATCGGACAGGAACAAGCTGGTGCGCATACTCAAGCAATGTAGCATCGTCCGTTGGTCGGCGTTGGCTGCCTTTCTTTGCTCGCTCGCGACGTCTGCTCTCCTCTGCTGTCTTCTTCTTTAAACACCTAGATCGCAAACAAGGAAAGAAAAATGCCAGTATTTGGATATTCCAATTATTATGCATGCTTATATGTATATTTGGTTTGCTGAAACACATCTGTTTGAGACGCGCGTGTATCTCAAGGCTAGTGCTGTTGAGCTGTGTGTTATTTTTGGTATCTGGGACTACATTCCGCAGATGCTAAACGTGGTCGTTTGGATATGAAATTATTTAGATAGACTATCCCACGGCAGTGGAGTCTTAAACACAAGTTTACGATACTACATTCTCAAATATTTAATGTTAGTATATTTTCTATTTATTAATTTGCGAGAAGTCTGTTTACTTCGTCCGATGCCCGTTATGCCCTGTGTAAGTGCCGCGACCTAAAACTGATGCTTTAATATTATAGTGGGCCACAGACGTTTGATTCAAAAAGACTGAGTGCCAGCTAATTTTAAGGACGCTAGGCATTACATATATTTCGTTGATTATGTGCTTTTTTAGCCGATTCCTTCGTTTTGGTTATTGCAGACCTATGTCTATTTCAAAAAGCTAACGTACGCAGTACATTCAAAGCAGCAATTGTAGAGCACGACGTGAGCTAGCCAAAAACAGATCTCGATGATATGTTTTACACTTGACGATCTTTTGTTAAATTTTAGGTCAGTAAAACACTGAATTCTGAGAAATAAACGCGGACGTTTTTGGACACTCGTAAATGAGACATTATTTTAAAGACAGTATTTACGAGTTCATTTTTGTGCCACTAGTATTGGAGACACTAGGGGGACCTGGCCCTGAGGCATGGTCACTTTTACAGAAGATTGGCAAACGAATTGAACTCACGACGGGGGACAAAAGAGCTTTCGACTTTCTACTCCAGCGGCTATCTCTGGCGGTTCAGCGCGGCAATGCGGCAGCAATTATAGGCACAATGAGGGCACCCCTCACAATCCCAAGAGTAGTTAGATATTCATATTCCACTGTGACTTCAAGATGAAATAAAACAAAGAGACTATATTTTAAAAATAAAATTTGAGGCAACCATCATTAAAAAGGAAGCCTTAAAGAAGCCAAATAATGTATTCGCTTTGATTCAGGTTTAATTTTATGATCGGTTTCAGGTGCTACACCCTAAGTGGTCGCCCAAAAACGTAGTTTAAAAGCTTAGAATTTTGCGTGAGACTTAATGAATATTATGATATATTAACACCTAAATTAGATAAATTATAAACAAGTACATTAGTGACAATAAGTGGCTCTTCCAACTCTCCGGATCTTCTCTTATCTTGCGAGCTCAGCTACTGACTGAACTGCTAGACATGCTGCGGCGTGTTATTTATTGCAATGGCCCAAGCATCTCGCACACCTACAACAATTCTGAGGGTCGTGGAATTCTTAAGTGCTGCATAACACGTGATGGAACACGTGGGATGCAAATGTGAAAATTCGATACGTTAAAAATACAACTGTGATTGATTGCCTATTTTGTAAACTGTCATAACCTGGCTGACGACCTGTTCCGCGCCGCCAGTGTTCTTAGATATAGCATTGCTAAGCTTAAGAGAGAGGAATATCCATGTGGTGGAAAGATGGATGAACACTGCCTGCACCGACTTAACTACACTAAACTGGTCGGGCTTACACAGGGCCGCTACAATGCCATCAATGACATCCTCGGACGCGCCTTTAGACCAGTCGGCTACCGCGTCACACTGGAACCTGGTGCTGAGGTAACACAGGCGTTGACCGGATAGTCTTACCAGCCGGGACTGGGACCACAATCGGCCGCTGGTGTGAGACGCCACCATATCCAACACGTACGCTCTCGGTTTTCGTGCACTAGTCAGAGCGGGCGTCGGCCACATCATTCATCAACGGGAGATGCACAAACGGCGCCTTTACGCGCATCTTCTTGAGGACCACGTTATCATGGCCTTTAATTTCACTTCCTCTGGCGTTTGGGGCAAGGTTGCACTCACAGTGACAAAAGAGCTCGGGAAGAAGCTTTCTGAGGCCGTAGCAGAGCTAAGATTGACCGCGTTCTTCCGACAGAGGGTGTCATTGGAACTACAGAGAGGCAACACTAAGATGACCCCAGCACACGGTCGTGCTCAGTCGTTTATTTCTCGCAGAGTGTTCTGGCAGCGAGTTGCCGAAGAGATCGTTGACCAAGGGCCAGGATGCTCGGTTCTTGAGCATTTCGTTCAAGGCCTCTGCTTGTGAAACGCCACGCCAACCCAGTTGTTACCAACAGCGGCTAATGTGTTTCGATGCCTTGAGGGGGCGAGGGTAATTGTTCTGCCTGGTGTTCCTTCCAAACTGGGTGTGACAATCTCAGCAGCGATTAACACCCTTGCATTTGATTTGTTTTAATGTCATAAGATATAAGCTACTTTCACCCGTCTATACGCCAGCTGTATAGCAATAAGAATGACTTCGTATTTTAAGAGTGTGACAGGTATTTTTGATTTTTTTTAGTGTTACAACATGCGGATCAGCCTTATTCTGCTTGGACGTACAAAGTCTTATCAAGCAGTTGCAGCCGAGTCTGCAAACTAGAGTTTAGAGTTTAGACGACGGAATACCTTAGGCATTAGCCTGCCCTAGGAAATGTGCAGATGCTACTGGATTTCTGGGACCTATCTAGACGAATTTTAAGTAGCCGAGTGCAAAGTATCCGTATCGATCAACTACATCTGGTTTCGGCAATGAGGTAGACAAGGCGCTTCTTTCCAACATTTAGACATTTGACATTGACATGTTCTGCAACTTCTGCCCCTCCCTCGCGGCCGTTGCCATAAGTGAAGCTTTGCTTCAAGTAGGGGCGTTTGAAATTAATAAGCTCCCATACAACGTGTTTGCCTCAGTGACACCTCTACACTCTCTCGTTTCTTTTTTAAAGCTATATAACTTGAAAATAGTAAGCAACCTTAAACGTTATTGATGACAACATACGTAGTGCTCTACAACGTATTCTTAATGGTGTCTTTCGGCGATAAATCCCATAAACAAATAACCGTTTTTATACCAAGTGGGAAAATTATCATTTAATTGACGGCTACTTTGGTATTACTCTGGTCTGCAGCAGCAGCAGCTAAGAACAACTAAGATTATAATGGAATACCTTTTTGTTTCCATTTTGGTTTATCATCAGTGCCTTGACACAACAAAGAAAGCCTTCTTGGAGAAGTGAAACTGCACATCCAATGCCCAGCAACTCAAGTCAACGCAAAATAAATGCTAGTAAAAACTGGAGCTACAATTAAGATCACAAAAGACTTTTTTCCGGGAGTCTGGTAAGCGAGTGACGTGAATAACCAGTCATAAACCGCTGGGTTGCTCCTGCCTCAATTCTTACTGTAAGTGCAACAAGACAATTTTTCACTGTGGCATTGAGACTTTAATTTCGTGAGCCTCGGGTTCCTTTCGCGTCTTATTTAGAACATGCTTCTGTAAACGTGTATAACGAATAGTAAAACACCATACTCATGTAGCAAATCGGTAGCATATACATGAGGTTCCCAACAGGGGCATTCAGTAGCGCACACAATCATACTTCTGTCCCCTTGAAACTGCTCTAAGCCTTGCTCTGCTTTGTTTTCAGCCACATTATGAAGTCTGTACAGGCGTGCGTAGTCTCAAAAGTGCTTTTTTTTACAATAGACATTGATGCAATAACTGCAGAACAGGCAGTAATGAAGGTATTGAGATTGGCCAATTGGCCCTTAGAGATATGTGATAAGGCCTGAACCCAAGCAGAGTCAAGTTGAGCAAAAATTTAATAATTAATGGGCGTCGTGGGTCAGCAACTTCAGTCAGTGATAACCTACGTAGTAAATTATTCGATCGCGTAGTAAAATGACAATGTTTCAGCAGAAACAGAGAAAAATTATGTATAATGCTGCTCCCCACTAGGTAGCACAGATTCGCTTAAATGTGCCACCCTCGCATGGTTAGTTTATAAGTATTCTGCTAGGAAGTTTGTAGGTGCTTCTTTTCTACTAAAATGGCCCTGAAGCAAAAAACATTTTGTTTACACTAATCAAGCGCGTGTTGGCTATGTGCATAGTCTAGGTACTGGAATTGCGATTGGTTGTGATTTAGACATTCAAATCGCATACTGTGGTGACGGAGAGATGCGTATCAGCCTGGCTTATTAACCACCGTTGATTATATAGAGAGTGGTTTAGAATGAGTGCGTCAAACTTGGAGTTTGGTACAACTCGGCGAGAAAGTATTTTTCCAATGCAACGAAGAGACGGTGTCTTCTTTTAAAGCGAGATTGAAATTTAAAATGATAAATGAAACCAACGATAGTTGTATTGAGCTTTTTATCATGACATACCTTTACTAAATCTGCACTGCAAGAGCTCCAGTCATCCTAGCAAGAAACCAATCATGCCTATGTGTTTGGAAGACAAATTGCATCTGTTTTTTTTGGAGTAGGGTTAAATGCAGTTACGCACTACTGCTGCGAGTAAAAAAATTCGGTTTCCATCTCGAGCTGTGTGGGACTCGACCCGAGCGGATGGATGTTACGCCGTTGAGACCCATACCCACTAAACACACCTTCCCCCTTAAGCTTCACTCTCTGATGGCCCAGGTCTCCATAGAACAGTGCTATGGGCCATTAGGAGAAATGGCGAGTGCCCTATCGGATCAATTGGCCGGGGTCGCTCACGGGTTTCCCCACCTGTCAGGCGCGCTTTGTCCCAGCCCTTGCGAGCCCGTTTGATTCAAAGTTGCGCTTTCTTCGGCCGTGCTGGCCTCAAAAGGATTCTGCCTTTCCATGCATCTTCTGTGCTTTGTTTTTAGCACCTCGTGTGCTATTTCCGCTCCCAATTCCCATGCTTGGGCCGAACCCAGGATGTACTCCACGAAACATTTCAAACGGTTTCGCGGAGGGTCTTGAACTTCAGGGTGGGTTATTCCTAAATTGCATCTGTTGATGGATTGAATTGCATATAATGTTCGCAAACAAAACATGTTTTATTAAAAATAATTCTTAAGAAATAAAACTGCAATTTTTGTAGTTTGGCTTTTGCAGCAGATAAGTAAATAAGAAAGAAAATTAAATATTAATTATTAAAGGCGCGATACATGTAGTAATTTCACTATCGTCTCATATATATTAAGAGACAAACCAGTTTTACCAAAATGTATATATATATATATATATTTACTTCCGAGACCTCCTGCCCGGCTGCAAGGTGACCGCCAAGGACAATCTGGATCTACTTTTTTTTTAATGCCGAAACCTCTCAGCATTAATATGGCGGATTACGGGAATCGTGATGTACATGCGTCACCACAGCCAGTGACTAGTGTGGGACTCACAAACCCACTAACACCCGCCTCCCCCCCACCCCCAAGGAACGGTAACTGCTAAGCATCGCTTTGTATCCATGGGAGTGGCCAGTTTGCCTCTCCTCTCTACTCCAGCCATCCTACAGTCGTCCTAGCCTGCTTTGGTGCGGGGCGGCGACTTCAAGAAGACTGTTGACACCTTCCGCAGCCCGCCCGCCTGTGGGTGCGTCGAGAGTCATCATCTGGGGAATCCTTTACTGCATTTGCCTAGCCTGGTCCGCCTGCCTGTCACCAACTCGCCTTCCGTCCCCAGATGGAATTGGCCGTGGCCGCTCAGCACCTGGGACGCATAATAAGATAGCTTACCGTGTCTGCAGTCGCACCATTGCCGTAGGTCCGGGATTAGACTTTTGGTCCTGCAACCCTTTGTGACCCCCCCAGGAGCTGCTGCCCTCACCCTTTCTTTCTGCCAAGAGTCCAAAGTAGCTAATCTAGCGTGTGGGGTCTAGATCACCGTCCAGCGCTCGTTCTGCTCGCTCCCCGGCCAGCAGATCCCATGGCAGCATCTTGGACACGACAAGTAGTGCCTCAGTCGACACGGTACGGAATGCGCGGCAGACCATTATGGCCACCGGCCGTTGCGCCGACCTCAGCTTCCTCCTGTTGCATGCCGTCCTAAGTGCCCTGTCTGCCCATGCCGGTGCTCCGTAAAAGGCGACGGATTCTACAGCAGTTGCCAAAGGGCAGCGCTTTTTTTCTCCAACTCCTCCGACTCTTGGCATCAGGTGAAACCTGATGAGAAAACCTTTCGGGCCTTTGCTGACACGTGCTATATGTGCGCTGCGCCAATCAGTCCCTTGTCGAGTATCACCCCGAGGTACTTTGCGTTTTTTCCTAAAACAATTGGGTGACCTGGTACTTCGACCTGTATGTTTTTGGTCCTTTTTCTGCCTGTTAGGTACAGCGCCTCAGTTTTGTGCGGTGCCATTTATAAAGAATGGTCTTCCATCCAGTCTGTAACCATCAGCAAGGCCTCATTGGCGGCTGACTCTAGTGCTCCCGTACTACGGGTCGTGACCAGAAGGGCCAAATCGTCAGCATGACCGACCATCTTAACAGCCCTAGGCAGACCCTGCAGCTCAAGAACCCCGTCATAGGCGAGGTTCCACAGGACTGGTCCCAGAACCGATTCTTGCGTGACCCCTGCAGTAACTGCGTAGCTCTGTTCGCCGGCCAGCAGGCCTCTCTCCGACAGGTACGATGCTATAATTCGACGGAGGTAGGGCAAGATTCCCTTGCGCTTTATCGCTTGCATTGCCACTTTCCAGCTCATCGAGTTAAAGGCGTTCTTGACGTCTAGGAGAATAAGCAGCACAAAGTCC